>CM052275.1:602706-878950 GCA_028455795.1 Lasioglossum marginatum
GACGATTAAAGTTTCTGGCGCAAGGAAGGACAACGCATAGGAAAGGAGAGCCATAGTCGCCGGCATAGTTCAAAGGCTCGCGCTCCTTGCGCCAAAAACTTTAATCGTCTATTACACAAGTAAATATCATCGGAATTATATCATATTTGATATGATTTTGCATTAGAAAAATGCCACGAATATGTCAATGAAAGTTCCATAAAAAAGTAATGAAAAATAAAGAAGGTGGAAATTCAGATTAGTTATGTTTACACTTCTCGGCGACCGAGGCCTCTCGAGCTTCGCTGTCCTTCTCTACGTTCGGCAAAAGTCAAAGAATACTATCCCTGGCGCATAAATGTCCCTCGGCAGACCCGTGCTGGGGACTTATATCGATAAAATACTGTAGTTTGTCTCTTCGTACACCTGGACAGTAAATGATTCAGGAAAGTTTAAAAAACATATAAATCAGTAAAAATGTCTATAATTTTAATAATTTTCACATCATTTTCATTAAGAAAACTTAAATGTTATAAATTTCGACTCTTCATGGGGCAATCTAGGACGCTGGTCCTTAACCGGTGTTCCGCGAGCTTCTTGCAAGTGTTCCGCGAAATTCCGCAAAATATATTAAATATATTTTCTAAAATATATTTATTTCTACGCGGGATGTTTTTGTTTGTTTTTTGGATCATTAATTTTGGTGTTCCGCAAATTTTTCATATAATCAAAAGTGTTCCCTGACTTCAAAAAGTTTGAGAACCACTGGTCTAGGATGTTGAACTGCATGTGGAAAGTACAGCAGGTGCGAAATCGTCGTACTAAAGCAAGCAAAACAATTTATATGAACATACGCATGTATATCCTGCGTGACCATGTTTTCAAGTCGGTGTTTATTTTGTGTTGCAACCATTTTTTACGCATATAGATAGATATATTTACGGAATGGAATATTGGTGTAGTGTTTTTCTGTATGACTCGGGACCTATCAGATTACAAAAACATGATTTTTGCAATCTACGTGAGACGTGGTAGTCCGTATCGAATCCGGAAGTGGACCTTCCAGCAATTTTTTGAAGCCAGTTAAAATACGGACACATCAAAATGCAAAAAGAAATGTTTAACTTGAAAACAAAGTCACGCAGGATGTATGTATATTTGGCCAATTTTGTTTCTTTTAGCATGCTGAATTCACCTCGACTCTACTGGCCACATGCAACGCAATATGTTCTCCGTGTATCACGTATTACGATTTGTAGATATCGATATCAATCTCACAGTAGTTTCTACATAACTTGAGCATGCAAATTGTACACAATAGTAATAAAATTACTGCAGATGTTTTCATTGTGTAAAGCGTATTTCGATATCATAAATATCTGTCTTATAATTATTGGCAACGAAACGAATTGTAGTAAATAAAGAGTGAATTAAAAAATAGTAAAATAAGAAAAGATAAAAAAAAGAAGAAAATAAGATTTAACTTTTAGTAAATCGCACCTCGATTTGTGTAAAATTGTTCGCATGTGGTCATCAATTCAAATAAAACAACTATTTTAGTTCTAATGAATTATTTATTAACATTAGTTAGATCTCTGTTAACATTTTTTGACAGGAAATTTGACAAAAATTACGCATTTATGAAAACATCGAAATTACCATGACCCCATGCGAGTAACTAAAGGTTACGATCAAATCTATTTCGATATTCAAGATTTATCGTTTCTTATCCGTTATTGGTTGTGTTAACCCTTTGCACTTCGAATTATTTTTCAATTTTGTTGCCAACAACTCCCTACTATTTAAAGTGTTTTATTTGAAATTTACTTCAAAGGACAGTTCTTTGACTCCTACTTATTTTAAACAATTTTGCTTAATTTCATTTTCGTAATTTATACTTGTGGAACTTATATTTGTTTTTAACTAAAAAATAAGACAATTAAATAAATAAAGGAAGAACCAAATACATATAAGGACAAGAACCCGTTGTATTTACATTTTTCTTTCTCTGATGTCAAGTCACACTCGACAAAAGATTGCAAAGGGTTAATTTGAAATGGAGGAAAGAGAATTCCGAATTGATTATTCATGAAGCAAGTAATTTACACATGCATGGATACTACTGTAACTGTTGAGGATTAGGAAACTTTTGTTAACAAGATTAGTAACAACGTTTATTCTTCAACTTATTCTCGCTTGTCATTATCTAGAAAATTTGTATCGTCCGAAGATTGCATTCAGGAGCGCGATACCGTCGCTAAAAGTCTTGCCCTCATCCTCGCAGCTTAGAATTCGCAACTTATAAGCCAAAGAAAATAACGACAGTGCGGGGCGAGAAGGGAACGGCGAAGAGAAGGGAAGACGTGGTAAACTGGATAGTAATAAGAGAGCGACTAATCTCGGTTAAGAAGAGTAAATAATCAAGCGGAGTGAATGACTGGCAATTTAATCAGACGCTGGCCAAGATTTTGAATTAAGCGAGGGTGCCCATTTAATCTGGATAGCAAATTCAAGCTCTGCCCGGCTGCTAATTCTCCGGGAAAAATTCATTTTACATTTTTAATTTCTTATTTCGGCTCAATTCGTCCGTTCGCACCCGTTCATTTACATCCACCGTTCCCGTTTCATTCAATCCTTTCCGACGAAACATAATACTTTATCAAGAGTGTCCGAGACTTGACTAGAAACTGGAATGACTGTGCTTCTTCTTTCTGGGTCACCAGGTAGCTGCTGAATTACAGTTCGGTTGAATAATAAACAGGAACTCCTGTTATTAACAGTGATATGTGTCTAATGACTCAAAGAATTTTATCTTTTTTTAGATGAGTTTTACAACATTTTCTCGACTCGATCGAATGCAATATACACGACCGTGTAAAAAACCTTTAATGAATGATCAAGTAATCGATAACTGTGGTTACATGTGGGTGAAAACTTAATATTCTTGAACGCGAGACGACAAGATTGTTTTGGCGGCTCTTAATACAAGTGATTATCAATTTTTACTTTTCAACGAAACAATATGGACATTGTCGTGGTAGTTATGTGAACGATGTTTCAGGTAATAACAGAATTGTGCAAAATTTTATATGCTTGCTATATGTATTACTCTTCTTCAAAATGTTTTGCAATACTGTACAGGTTTTGCACTCCAAATTCACCCTTTTGCAAGTCAAATAAACCCTTTTGTAAATCAATTTCACCCTTTTGCAAATCGATTTCACCTTTTTGCAAATCAATTTCAACCTTTTACAAATAAAGCACTTTAAAGTAAGTTTTTGTAAAATAATAAGTCAATTGTATTTTCTTCCATCTTTATTAATTTCTTGGGCCGGCCAGAACGGACTTTACCCTGAAGGATTCAAGTGGTTTTTAAATTTTTCACCATGTAATAAACGGTAGATTTACTTCTCCCTAATAATTGAGCTATTTCACCATAGCTTTTTCCTTCATTATGCCATTTCATTATCAATTTCCTCTCAGTGGTGCCTGTTTCTGATTTTTTTGTGTTTATTACGAATATAACTTTTACAATCTTATTAATACTCGCAGCACTGAACACGAAAAGTGTATAATGCCAACTGAGAAAGCCAATGTTCACAGTTTGTCACATTCAAGGTTTGTTTTGTATTACAAGTTTCATCGTTCGAATACTTTTGTAGCGTTCATGTAGCCGATGTTACTAAGAAATGTTTTGTAAATATTGTTTATGTTATCAAAGACACTTTAAATTTAACATGTATAATTATGATACTTATATGTTACTATAGGAATAAAAGCATTTTATAATTCGTAATATGACTTATATCTTTTAAGCGTGAATCTTTTCATTTCAGAGCGTTCGAATACTTTCGTGACTCACTGTATGTGCGACAGCACTTCGAATTATTCTTCGAAATATGTACATAACTGCAGAAATGTCTTCGTTTTAAATTTCTGCGTCTAAGTGAATTATTAATTCGATTGGAATGCGAGTGGCGTAGATAACATCGTCAGGAACCAGAAACAAGAACAGATGAGGACAGGCAAGGAGGCGCGGGTGAGAAGCGTACAATTATCGGCTGCTGCTATCATCGTCTTGCTGAACATACAGCCGACGCGACGCGACGATAGAATTGCTTGAAGATCGTAAACAATCGGGACTCGTTACCAGAACGGTAACTCGATAGCCGACTCTTAATGAGCGTTTTTAGCGCGTTCCCGAAGAAGTATTTGCACAAAACTGTGCAGCTAATCGGAGCTTAATTAAATAAGAAGGACGAGGTACGGGGTAAGAATGAAAACAAACGAGTAGCCAGGTAAATAGACGTTAACGAGGCCTTTGTTTGGTCCTGCATTACCGAGAGATCGTTATTTTTTATTTCAAGGAATGATTAAACTGGCTCATCCTTGCTGACGAACTTCTAGTTCCAGAATTTTAGAACCTGTCTAGAGAAAAAGCTCTTGGTCAATTCTGAATTAACTCGAAAACTATCTTTCCAAAAATCTGCACTCTACAAGCAAGGGTAGTACATTTACGTGAATTGGTATTATATTTATTACTAGACAGCGGATCTTTATTCACAATAAAAATTTCGTACCTGAATTGCAACAAACTGTGAGTGAAACAGGAGTTTATTTTCTTTCTTAATATGTTTAATAGATTGAAAAGAATGTAATAGTGTTTTAAAATTCTTCTAATGTTTTTATTGTTTTAAATTACACCTACTCATTTTTGTCATAAATGCATAAAATCCGCTGTCTATTTATTACAGTACTGTAGTTTTTAAATTTAGTAGTTCTACGAAGTGATTGTTAATTAACACTAAACCTACCAACACCGGTAGGTCGAAATGGTTCCAGGTTTTTTATTTTACAATTAGAAAAATAATAAAACTGATTTCATAAGAACGATTGTATAGATATCTTTAGTAGTAGGAGCCGCACCAAATCTAAATAAAATCAATCTTGTCATTTTTATAAGGGAACATGTACCAGTTACTTTTAAGGCTCGGTAGGTTTAGTGTTAAAGTATACTTTCTATGGTTCGAATAGACCACAGTGTTAACTTAAACGATATTCTTGCCTACAACGCGTTATTTTAGGTTAAGCTTAAGATTTATTGTCATAAAACTACAATCTCTTTTATTATTTCTTCTTTTATTAACTCTTTCAGGACAAATGTCGACATATTATTTGACATATACCGAGCAGTGTTTGGAAACTGTTAAACAGAAGGAAAATCTAAATTGAACTTTGTATAAACTATTAAATATATTCATGAGAATAAGGTAACAAAATAGCTACCATAACTCCAGTAGTGTGAATCATCTAATCCTAATGTAACAAATGAAGTTAGCTTCTCGGTTAGAATGAGCGTAATTATATGTATATATATATATAATTACATCTTGCAACATTGTAATACCAACCTGTAAAATTGTAGTATCACATTGTGAAGTGAAATGGACCCATTTAAGGGTCTAAAGAGCTTCAATAAAAAAAACAAAATTATATGTATAGCCGGCCACACGATCAAGAACATAAAAAACCTACTAAACCTACCGAGTCTTGAAAGTAACTGATACATATGGTACATGTTCCCTTATAAAAATGACAAGATAGGTTTTATTTAGACTTTATGCAGCTTCTATTGTAATATGTGCTCCACTAAAGATATCTACTATACAATCATTTCTTATGAAATTATTTTTACTATATCAATAATTGTAAAATAAAAAATCTGGAACCGGTCATTTTGACCGGTGATGGAAGGGTTAATATCGTCTAAACGATTTTCTTTTTTAATTTTTCGCTTAATAGTAATATCGACTACAATGACTCCGACTAATATTCGGACATTCTTAAAAAGACGATAACTTTTTTAATATTGTACTATACGATTTGAACTTTTTTTGGGAAGCTAGAGCAATTAGTTTGCAACAGGATGTGAAAAAGATTTTTTCAAAAATTGCAATTGATCGGAATTGTAGAAAAAATACTAAAAGTTGCATTTTACAACTTTTTTATGGGGCCTATATTGAAAATTTCAAAAATACCTTTTGTAGATCTGTGTCAATCAAACATATTCTGCAAATTTCGTGAAAATCGGTCGACGTTGCAAAGAGCTACAAATGTTTAAAGATAGTAAAGATTGCAGATTTTCATGATTTTCGGCCTATAACTGCAGTAAATCTAATGATTCTTACATCTTTCAATGCCTATCGTTTTTTCCACATCAACCGATTTCGATGAAACTTTCACATATAATTGACACAGATCTACAAAACATATTTTTTAAATTTTCAATATAGGCCCACATAAAAAAGTTGTAAAATGCAACGTTTAGTATTTTTTTCTACAATTCCGATCAATTGAAATTTTTGAAAAAATTTTTTTCACATCCTGTAGCAAACTGACAAAAAAATTAAAATCGTATTGGTAGTACATTATTAAAAAAGTTATCGTCTTTTTAAGAGTGTCCGAATATTAGTGGGAGTCACTGTATATTGACAGGTGTAGTAAAACTATGAATGTTTTCGAGACCGTAGGCGCGCACACACACACACACACAGAAAATGCTATTCAAAATTAGAAAGGTTATTATTTTCTACACATACATATTTCTTGAGCTATAGTTAATTTATAACAAGAAAATGTATAAAATTTTTTTTTAACTGGACGCATGAAGTCTATTTGACCCCGAGTGGTATAAAATAGTATATAACTATACCACGCGCCCAGTTAAGAGTTAATAGTAGCAATATTTATATTATCTTCTGTTTATAACATAACATGTTTATATACAACTTTACAAATGTTTTAATTGTCTTTTATTGTTTTATAGGTTTTATATACATATAATGCTATCATTCGACACAGTCTTTCAGCTTCAACACTCAATATGTGCAGTTGATATAACTCGTTAGCCAATTAATTCAAACCACTAGTTTTTGCCTGATTGCACATGAATGATGACAAATGATATTGTTAAAATGGCCCAGAATGGCGATCCCAGATCGCGATCGTACAAATTCGACCAATAGCAATTAAACAAAAAACGAATCCCTTTAACATCTTAAAAGAACTCGTGCCGTTTGGTCCAATTTTAAGAAAGGGTTTACGAAAGGTTTACGTTTTTAAAGGGTGTACGAATACGTTTAGATTCTCTGTATGTGGACATGTATGATTCTACTTAACCCTCTATTGCATTCCGTTCCCAATTGAAGACTTAAATTTCAAATGTCCTATACTAAATTAAGTAGACAATACTGAAGACTCTGAGCATGTTGGTTCCAAGTGGGAATATTGCGCTTATGAATAAAACTGCATATGTATAAAGTTCCCATACATATTTTTATATTATTCCCATACATATTTTTCAACTCGTCATAAAAATTCATGCAATAGACGGTTCAATAGACGGTTCAAATAAGTTTGAAACAAAACATTTATCAGTGTCGGCCACAGTATCGAAAGTAAAAATCTACTAGTGATGTGTAAATAAATTGTGTAACAGTAACGTCAATAAATCCCGGATCGAATGGATTTCGCGAAAGGTTGCAGTCGAACGCAGTCGCCAATGCCTTGGATCCTCGGTTTCTCGATGCCTCAGATCCCCGGTTTCTCAATTCCTCGGTACACTCGGTTCGCGCTCTGCTCGAGAGACAAGGAGATATGGAGGCGAGGAGGCAAAGAGGCAAGAAGGCAAGGAGGCAAGGAGGCAACGCGAACGAGCGAGGCGTGGGAAGTGTAGGTGGTCTCGGGCAACGTCTGCCCCTCGATTTCTGCGGACGATAACGGGCCGTTGACTCTGCTCCACGTGCACGGGAGCAGAAAGAGCACCGAGGTGCCGGCCGGGTGAGAATTCGGCGCCTAATTTGGGAAGGTTCTCTCTAAGGGTCGTGCTCGAAAGGACGACCCGATAGAACCAGATAACGCGAATCGTGAGCGCCGCCTACTCATAAGCCTTCCCACGATCTTCTTCGCGAAGTCATTATCTTTCAGGACTTTTTTTATTTGGACCGTCGGTTTTTATTCTGGTTTGAATGTTATGCGGATCTGTTGTTGACTCGGAATCCGGAGAATTTGCCCGCTACGGTCAATATTTGAATGAAAAATATCAGCAGCGCTGGAAGTGTTCCCCCACTTTGCTTGGAATTTTTTACTCGATTCGTTATGGCTGAGCGGTGCGTTGCAACTCATTCCCATTCGTGGGTTCATATTTCTCTAAAAATTTATTACTAAAACATTTCCAAACAATATGTAAATGGAAACTTGTAACCCAACAACAACCGAGGAATTTTTCTATATAAAATTGATATCTGACCTGTACATAGTGTTTGCATAAACCAGTCTGCTATTAAGATGTACCAGAGGTATTTCCAAAATTCTTACCTAAAACAGAAAAAGAAAAATGTGTTTTAATGATAAATTTACTTAAGAGAGAAAGACGATAGTAGAAAATAAAAATATTCTTCTCCGAAATACTAAACGGAACTGTCTTCTTAGTGTTTACTGCAGGAATAATATTAGTTTTTCCTTCTAAACGTTTTTGTATTTGAGTATAATAATTAATACAATATACATAACACAGGAGATTAGATTCTTCTGTAAAATGATTGTTACAATTTTTCGGCTTTGTTTTGTTTTCACCGGTTGTACTACGATAATTTTACTTAGCACTTCGTTTCTAGCTAAAACACAATAAATTGAAAATTAGTTTACAGAAATTCTACTTCGAAAGTGACACTACAAATTGTGTTGTCGTTTTTGCTCCCTTACAGTAATGTTTGTTCATTGTAATATGGTAAATTAAGTTTTAATTATAATTTAACGAATCTAAATTTTCTAGTATTTAGGAAAATATTCCAATCCATAAACATAGAGTTTTCTTGAAAAATAAATTGACGAACCTCCAAACACGCTGTGGTTTTTCCTTATTGAACATTTCAAATTTTGATTTGTTGTTCTATATTTAACCCGTAACAGATATAATGATCTCTGTCTCTCATGATTCCAACAAAATTTTATTTTTTTATGTAATATTTTATATTACAATATACAGTGTTTTATCGATATAAGTCCCCAGCACGGGTCTGCCGAGGGACATTTATGCGCCAGGAATAGTATTCTTTGACTTTTGCCGAACGTAGATAAGGACAGCCGAGCTCGAGAAGCTCGGTCGCCGAGAAGTGTAAACATAACTAATCTGAATTTCTAACTTCTTCATTTTCCATTATTTTTTTATGGGACTTCGAAAAATGTATTCGTGGCATTTTTCTAATGCAAAATCATATCAAATATGATATAATTCCGATGATATTTACTTGTAATAGGCGATTAAAGTAAATATCATTTACAAGTAAATATCATCGGAATTATACATATCATATTTGGTATGATTTTGCATTAGAAAAATGTCACGAATACGTTTTTCGAAGTCCCATAAAAAGATAATGAAAAATAAAGAAGCTAGAAATTCGGATTAGTGTGATCTCACCGATATACTCGAGCCGCATGATATCATACTTCTCGGCGACCGAGGACTCTCGAGTTTCATGGCCCCTCAAGGGGGTATACCCCGCAGTAGTGGGGATAGATATGGGACATTTACAGGCCAGACTTTTTTGGGACATTTATGGATAAAATACTGTATTACGCTACTGTATTAAAAATAGCGTTAAAAATAGAGATATTAACTTAGTTCCCGTGGCATTTGTAAATTTCCGATTTAATTTTAAGTTCTACGATGTCATGGATTATTCAAAGAAATCCTAATAATTCATCTCACAGAGCAATTTACAGTTCCAGGCGAATTTCTTCGGGGCCACGGAAGGTAAGAAGGAAACATTGAAAGTCAGGACGCAGTATCGCGCGAAAAACGATCTTCGTGTATCGCTAGGTGACTCGGCAGTCCCAGCACGCTCGTCCGTGTTCGCCGGAGAAATCACGAAGGCCACGCAGAAAGAAGCAAACAAAGAAAGAAATAAGTTTATCGCGTACCGCCGCGCCGGCTGTACGTTCCGCTTTCCGGCGGGAACCAGGAAAATATAATTCGAGTCGACGCGGGATAACCATACGTTCGCCTGACTTCGCTGTGTACGTGGGATCATGTTAACTCCGAGTCCTGTCCAATTTCGAAAAGAGTGGTTCCGAAGAAACGAAAGAAACGAAAGTAACGAAAGTAACGAAAGTATTCTCCAGGATTGACTTCGTAAATTTTTAACACTCGGACGCTGGAACCCGTCTAACGACTACGTCTGTATTAGTTTAGATCTCAATGTAACAACTCGATGAGATCATCTTATTCTGTTTAACACTAGGTTTACGGGACCCGTCAAAATGACGGCTTCTAATATTCTTAATGTGCGATTATTGAGATTGTAAAGATGTTTCCCTGAGGAATTATTTACCAAATTTATTTCTTTTGGAATACATTATTGGAGAAATGGTCAAAAATTTGGATAGACACATTCTTGTTATGTTTATACAATAATGTTAAATAGTTATTTCTAGAGCTCCGTAAACCTAGTGTTAAACGTTCAAAGTACAGTAAAGTCTCGATCTAAGAAAACAGGAGCTTCAGGATCTAAGAAAATTGCCTAGCCCCTCAATTACAGGGCATACCCCGCGAGCGGCCAAGAAGCTCGAGCTGCCTCGGTCGCCGAGCAGTGTAAAGTGTAAACATGCCGCGTAACAGAGTTGGGCAAAAATTTAATCAACGAATGACGAATAAATTGCTACTTCAATCGTTTTTTAATCGCAATTAACAATTAAACTCCTACTTTAGTCGTTAATTGCGGTTAACGATTACATTCTTTTCAATTGTAATCGTCAATAATTGATTAATGATTAACTGCTGAAATTTCAAAATAAAATACGGAATCAAAACTGTATGCATACTGAAAAATATGTAAACTGAGTTTAGATATATTGTGCCTACTTATTATAATTTATGGATAGACCGTGTCCGTGTGGCGATTAACTTCAACAATGAATTAAATCAGTCTCCGACTTTTCGATGATTTCCTTTTTTAATCGTACACATTAATCGATCAATCTTGGTTAAAATTTTAATCGATTAATGCCCAACTCTGCCGCGTAATCCGATATGGAGCCGGGTATGTCGGTGTGAACCACTACTAATCCAATTACAAAACTTCTTTATTTTTCATTATTTTTTATGGGGTTCTCACCAACTTATTACTTACTGAGTGGTGACTCAGAGTCACTACAAAAATTGCTATACCATTATTCAAAATATTGTTTACATTTTTAGATAAGTTGATATTTAATCAATTACTAAACATTTAAGTATTGTATGAGGTGTTCTATAAATTTCATATCCATACAATAAACAAAAACCATATAGGATGGAATTATTCTAGCTAAGAAGAAATGTTTAATTTTCGAGTTAAAATAGCTCCGAGTGTAAAGGGTTAAAATTACACTAAACACGATATAGTGCGCCTTCGGCCGCGCCCGCACCGTTCTTTTCTACGTTTACCGCGGTCACAAAAAAACGTTAGAACTACACGATTTAAGAAACAACACGGACCTGTGGTTTTTCTTAGATCAAAATTCTACTGTATAACGTATTTTTGTTCCTACAAATCATAGTACTACAGTAAACGATCCTTTAGCCCAATGTTCCGATTGAAGCCACAATTTTTCGCGCATGCGCAGCAATTTCAGCCTCAGTAATGTAACCTTTTCGATGAAATCGGGTAGCTTGAGCACCCCGCAGACTTTTAAAAAATTACACGGTCCAACAAATTCAAACTTTTTTTTGACGTTTCGATTCTCACTATGCGATTCTTATAGAGTTTTTCGCGCTGATTCCGAATCTGGCCTTAATTTTTCTGCTACCGCCAATATAACTGCCTCGGGGCGCTACGGCTCTAGCCGCTCTGCTGCGTCATTGTAGATACGGTACTGTTTTGGCCGCGCATGCGCGAAAAATTGTGGCTTCAATCGGAACACTGCTTTAGCCCCGTTTCACACTTGAGCGGCCGTCCGCGCTCCGCGCGCGGAGCAAATTACCTGCATTGTTATGGCAGCTTTCACAGTTCTGCGGATGATCCGCAATGTAATTTGCTCCGCGCGCGGAACACGGACGCGGACGGTTCGCTCAAGTGTGAAACTGGGCTTACTGTCCAACAGCCGTGTTTTGCACGGACAGTGATCGTACCCGGACACTATTTTTGATTTATGACTGCGTCTACCGCGCCGACCGCGCCGAGCGAGGCTTCAATAGAGAGCCGAACATAGAGAAGGACAGAAGAGCAGTGGAGTGGGTAGGCACTGAACAGCGATCGTGCCCACGAACCCGGATAGTAAAGGGGCGTTTACTGTATACGGCATGCACAGTGTACAAAGACCGGGCGAATAATAAAGCATAGTTAGATTAACTTCATTAAAAAAAACTTTATTCAACCCTTGTTTTATGATATCGTATGATACTCGTGATATTATGTTTTACAGGACAAACGTAAGACTAATATCAGGCTAATGTATCAGGCTTGAGGTGTGTTCACTGACGTGCATTGTGGGCTAAACATAAGATCGCGAACGAGACGGGTGCTTATGCGTACGCACATTTTCACTATTTTGTGAAGACCAGATATGAAAAGAGTTAGATTATGTATTATATTCATTAGTATAGTTCGTATTAGGTATTGTATCCAAAGGTTATGTATTGCATTTCTCTTCCAACTAACTTCTCGTTGTGCTTCAGAGAATGAGAATATCGTATCTTTACTCGTGAATTAACTCGAAGTGAAGGTAGTACATTATAGTAAAACTGATTTTTTAAGTAGCCTGAAGAAGCATTGGGCTTTAGGGGATCGCGTGCCTAGCGAACCTTCTACATGAACTACCCTATCGCTTCTGAAGATTGATCATATGTCAATTCCTATTGAACTAGAATTGTAGAGTACAGAGTACTGTAGGCACGGAGTTTCACTCTAAAATTTTTTAAAAAGATGCACTTCACAGAGACAAATGGTCTCAAATATGTAAAAAATCGGGCGTTTTATGACAAAATTTGATACTTAGATGATCGAATATACATACGTAAGACAATATTCGAGTCGTATTTCGAGAGCATATAGGTACCTAGCATGTGTCTAGTTACCGAAAAAAGTACAAAACATAGCTGTTTCGCCTACACGGAATAGGAGTTAGTGCTAGATTTCGCTTACGTACAGTTTATTTTAGAAATGCTAAGTTGTGATGACGAGTTAATAAGACAAAGTCTAGCTTAGTTATCGCAAAATTATTCACTGACGAATTATCGAGATTCTTTGAACGCTCTTAAAATAACTTATAAGTTCATGACTGATGAAGAAACAATATTCTAAATTTTAATGACGGTTAAATTAATTTTCGATCTAGATATAATCATTTAATAATTTATCTGTAGAAAGCGAAGTATTTATGTATGTTAGAAGTATGGGCGAGGTTAGATATTTAGCATAGTGCAATCTTGCAGCTACATATATCATAGTAAACTACTGGAACAAGGTATCCGAAACTGTTATTGCATTAGCCAAAAGAGCCTGAAAGTCCTTCCGGTAGAGTAAATCGATGTTCATGCAAATCGAACGGATGGTTCGATGTGCGGTATCGAACCGCAATATATTCTACAAATACTTCGCTAAGTATATACTTAATATGCAATATACATTGTGTTGTATGTATATACAACAATAATATGAGTCTTGCGAATTTATAAAACCAAAGGTAAAATCGTTCGTTCCTGAAACTCTTAAAAAATCAAGTGACATGCTCCTGCAAGGTTTCACGCCAGCCTGCATATTTCGCCGGTAGAAAAAGTTGGGTCTGGAAAGAACATGGAAGCAAAAGGAACGGAAAAAGATGCACAGGCAATGGGGATAACTTTATCGGTTTGTATCGTGGTGCAGTCGCAGCTGACCGGGTATTATTTTCGCAGAGGGCACGGAATTCGAACAGTCGACGGTTGACGGTCGTCGGAGCGACGGCATCACGTTTTTATCGAAACGATGCGATGCGATGGCCGGAGGCGTCAGCGTAGCGGTCAGGCAAAGAGGGTCTGGCGTATACGTGAGCACGGACCAACGAATCCAAGCCCGTAACAAGAGGCGCGATGTGATTTGTGAGCGGCTGAACCGCTTCACCGTGATTCCCATCATTCCGTGATGCATCGCTGCGGCACGCATCTGATGACACAGCTACCTCGCTTACGTGCCTGTCTATTCCTGCCTGCATCACTCCGGGACATGTGCCCACGCTTCTTCATGCCAGTCTATGCGAATGGAGACGATTAACAGAGAGGAGTTTCTGCAATCTGGAGCTGCCTTTGATTTTTCAAACAATTCTATGGACCGGGCACGGGCTAGCTACACCTGCACCTACACTTTTCGAGATGTAATCGATTCGAGTGCTGTAATCAGTCTTCTGTTACTATGCTTTTTTTATCGAGAAACAAGGTCACCTTCAGCTTTTCTAAATGGAATGCCCAATATTTTGTTTCGAATTCGGATAAAGCATCAAATTTTGTGTAGAAAAGTATTCTACCAAGTAGAGCTTAAAATTAATAATTAGTGAGATACTCTCAAACTTATATCATTTTTCAAAACATTGGAAAATAAAGTTCATCGCGAGAACGTGTAATTAGTGCATGTAGAAATACTAGAAAAAGTTCTTCGTTCACTCATAATCCGATTACGGATTACTAGACTGCGGATCTTTATGCATTTATAGCAAAATTGAGAAGATGAAATTGAAAATTGTTGACAAATTTTAAGAATTGGATATGTCAATATATGATTTCTCCTCTATTAGAATCATTAAGGGAAGAAATAACATTCGATTTAGTTTCTATTTCTTGCAATCGATGCAGACAATTTTTATTTTGCATAAAGAGATCCGCAGTCTAGTAATGTCCAACACTTTGAACATTACTTGAAATAATATTTCGTTTACAAATATTTTAGGAATTATTAATTTTAAGCTCTAGTTGGTATAATACTTTTTTATGCAAAATTTGTTGCTTCATCCGCATTCGAGAAAAAAGTATCGAGCATTCCATTTAATAAAGCTGAAGGTGACCCTCATTATAGGGGAGTTGTACGTAGACTTTGAATTGAGGATTTGCGATTTAGTTAAATCGCAGTTTCTTACAATTTTTTAATCACTTATAGTTTATAACAACCTGGACGGGCTAGCTACACCTGCACCTACAGTTTTTGAGTTAGAATAAAGCCTTTTTTTATGATAATGTGCTTCAAATTAGCACGCGCTTTATTGCGTAACGCAGTCTGTGAGTGAATGCTTCAATCATTGCTCCGTTATGCGTGGTTATTATGTATTTCGCATATTCGTTGCAGCAGGTTAATTCTATTTTATCCATATCGACGAATTTGCAATTTGGTTCTATTAACATGTTAACTGCCGCGGTAGTCACCACTGACCAGCACTGAACTTTCTAACGACGCCGTGCTGGTCATAGCTGACCGCTAATTCGTTACTAATTTATTCTCAACACTAATTTCGCAACCATAAATTTTGCAAACAATAACGTTTATAATTTTGTAACTGCAATTAATATTAGAATAGTGCTTTAACAAGATTTCATTCTAATGTGAGCAATGTCACTCCAACAGCTCGTCAGTCAACGTGTTCATAATACAGAGAAGACGAGACCAGAGATGTTCACAAAGAATTTGCAACTCTTACAATTTTTTAAATTTATGTCCATGACTTCTTTTAAGTGACCATCACCATTGAAGTCACCTTAAAAAAAGCTATGTCAAGAAATATACCGTTTCATTTTGAATAATGAAGGTCAATTTTCAAAGAGCATCAATTAAAGGAAAAACTTTGTACTAAATATAACTAATAATGAATTAAAACTATTAGAAAAAATATTAGAATGTTGTTTTTAAACTATTTAAAACAATTTATGGAGTCAGTGTATCTATAAACTATTTACGTTCAATTGTATAGTTTTACACAGAGTAATACATAGTTTCGAACAACTTTTCTAGGATAATACTTTACTTCTTCATTAAAAGGAGTCTTGATCGCGTGCATTTAGTCGGGCATACATATAAATATTACAGTAGTGTACGGTTAAATTTACACGAGTCAGCCCCACTCTTTTCCCATTACACATTGTCAGTGCCTTGAGCTCGGGGAAGCTACGACAGTACGGATAGTGAATGAATACAACGTATGCAATGTCATGATTGGAAAAAAGAAACATGGAATAAAGAAAATCTTGTTTCCATACTTTTATAATTGTACTGTATAATTGTACAACCAATAGATGGCTGAGGTTCTTGTGATTAAAAGGAGTCCAAACGTGAGCAATCTACGTCTTATTATTAATTGTATACTTAAATCGATAAAAATTGTGTTTGGACTTATTTTATAATCGGAAGAATCTCGGATAACCGTTGCTACTACAATTATTCTAGTAATATAAGTATAAGATAAGACGACAATTACTGAAAATGGAACTTGCTTTATTGCATTCTTTATTTTAGTCACGCTCTCCCTTTAAAATTCCGAGTCTCGACTGCCGCTGTTTAATATACAATGTATTTCTAAAGTAACCCTACCGATTACTCTACGGTATCATGCTTCGATCGTACTTTATTTTAATATTATTCCTAATTAATTAGTATTTTATCGATATAAGTCCCCAGCACGGATCTGCCGAGGGACATTTATGCGCCAGGGATAGTATTCTTTGACTTTTGCCGAATGTAGAGAAGGACAGCGAAGCTCGAGAAGCCTCGGTCGCCGAGAAGTGTAAACATAACTAATCTGAATTTCTAACTTCTTTATTTTTCATTATTTTTTTATGGAACTTTTATTGACATATTCGTGGCATTTTTCTAATGCAAAATCATACCAAATATGATATAATTCCGATGATATTTACTTGTAATAGGCGATTAAAGTTTCTGACGCAAGGAGCGCGAGCCTTTGAACTGTGCCGGCGACTGTGGCTCTCCGCGTCTCTTTCTTTCCTATACGTTGTCCTTCCTTGCGGCCCCTCAAGGGGATATACGCAGTAGTGGGGATAGATCTGGGACATTTACAGGCCAGACATTTGGGACATTTATGGATAAAATACTGTACGTACGTAATGCTGAGAGCTTAATTTTTTTTTATTAAAAATGCTAGATGCTAAAAGTTTCTTTTTATATTTTTATTGTATCGCAGTAGGTATCTAAATAATAATAAAACTTTCCCCTATGCAATTTAAAGCAATATAAAGAAGGTGTAATTGTGCAATCATGTGAACAACAGTCCTTTGGTGATCAAGATAGAAGAAAATGGTCTTATTTTAACCTTTTATAAAGAATATTTTTTCAAATCCTGATATTATGAAAATATGAGAATGATTGACAATTTTATTCGCCTCGCGAACGAGAATACATTTGTACATAGGTACATTTACCCTCTATTTCGCTTCTGCTCGTTATTCCTGGCTTCTATACTGATATAAATTTAACCGTGCACCATTCTACTACTTTTTTGCAATTATATTAATTTGAACTTGAGTTTTTGTAACTGATCACGAGAACGAATAATGAGTGCGACTATCGAAAACGAAGAGAAGGGAGCTGCGAAAAGGGAGTAAGAGGAAGAGAAATGCAATAGTTTAAAGGAAAACATGTCTACGGCGATGCCGCTGTATCCATTAAGGTTGTACAGGAACGTGTAGCCCTGGGACAATATTGTGTTTTCTTGCAGTTCTGTACCCCATGCGGGTAATCACGACGTCTCCGGTATTTCTCTCTCGCCCCCGTGAGTGGCCGTTAAAGCGGTGGAGAAGTTGACGGTCACGAGCTTCGATCAGAACGCCCGCGTCGCGCGCCACGCCATGCAACGCCGCGTCACGCCGCGCCGCGCCGGAATATACGGGTGGAAACTTGTGGTCTGCCTTGGACTGGGAATAGTTTCCTGTTTACAGAACGACAGCTTCGACTGGTATTTTCGCATTAACCCCTAGTAGGTTCCAGTTCGATTCCTGGCTAACAATTATTCCTTTCCATTTCAACAAATTTAACATCAACATAGTTATGACTAGATTGTGGATCTTTATGCATTTACAGCAAAATTAAGAAAGTGAAATTCAAAATTGTTGAAAAATTTATGTCAATATATGATTTCTCCTCTATTAACACTAAATCTACCACGACATTTTAGATCTTTTATTTGACAATTATTGAAATTGTAAAGGCGTTTTCATGGGAATTTATTGAATATATTTTTTGACTCCAATATATATTATAGTAAAAATCGCACAAAATATAAATAAATTTAATCTTGTTATTTTTATAATACTATACACATCAGTCACTTTTGATGGTCGGTAGGTTTAGTTTTAAAATCATTAGGGGAAGAAATAACATTCAATTTAGTTTCTATTTCTTGCAATCGATGCAGACAATTTTTATGTCTAGCTATGACATATGCAGTAACATACATGGAATTCAACTACATGCGTACACTACGATGAATGGTATTTCTTTGTGTGCGAACAAGTAAATAGAATCCAAAATAAACTTTTCCAACACGAAACTAAATGTATTTTTGTTTTTATAATGTTGAATTATTACTTTGAAATAATGTTTATATAGCTTAAACGCTTAGTTAATAAGATATATGTCTCCATTGATAGGAATTTTGAAATTTGTATTGTAAGAAATATTAATTGTTTGGAGTAAGTAATGGCGAGGGTACGCATACTTCTGAAACTATCAGATGATTGCATAAGTTCGTGCCCGATTTGAAAATAACTCTGTAACTAGGCGAAATAAAAAAATATTCAAGCTATTGAGTTTAATGAGAGGTATCACAATAACAAACAATCAATAATACTTTCCATTTAAAAAAAATGTTGGGGCCCCCCTTTGTACCCCAAAAAATTACCCCAAAAAAAATTTAATATGTACATACTAAAATATTAGCCCTCCTTAAGCATTTAATTTAAAACAAAATTAATTCGATATCCTAGAGATACAGGGAGATATCCTGTAGATACAAAGAGTCCTCTGTATAGAGTATTACGGTTTTCGAACACATGTTTTCAACTTTTCGTGCACTACTTTTCAAGTAAGGTTACATTTATAATTTGAATGAACGATACACGTACAGTGACTCGGTGACAGCGATTCGATCACTCTTAAAAAGACGATAACTTTTTTAATATTGTACTATACGATTTGAACATTTTGGGGAAGCTAGAGCAATTAGTTTGCTACAGGATGCGAAAAAAAATTTGTTCAAAAATTGCAATTGATCGAAATTGTAGAAAAAATACTAAAAGTTGCATTTCACCATTTTTTTATGGGGCCCTATATCGAAAATTTAAAAAATACGTTTTGTAGATCTGTGTGAATTAAACATATTCTGAAAATTTCGTCAAAATGTAATAGGCGATTAAAGTAAATATCATCGGAATTATATCATATTTGGTATGATTTTGCATTAGAAAAATACCACGAATACGTTTTTCTAAGTCCCATAAAAAAATAATGAAAAATAAAGAAGTTAGAAATTCAGATTAGTTATGTTTACACTTCTCGGCGATCGAGCTTCTCGAGCTCGGCTGTCCTTATCTACGTTCGGCAAAAGTCAAAGAATACTATCCCTGGCGCATAAATGTCCTTCGGCAGACCCGTGCTGGGGCTTATATCGATAAAACACTGTATGTACTTCGTTTGTAAATTTTTCGATCGCGCCTTATTGATTCGTGCAGAAAATGAATATACACGTGATATGCTGACGCTGAAGCCGTCTTCGATGCACAGGTGATAATAGAGAAATTGCACGGAGCAAAGCAGACGGATGAACACGCAAATGGACGGACATACTGACAAGTCGGGGCGTGATCATCATATTGTTCGATACCTCAATTTTCCGTACTGTCTCATGCGCGACGCAGTCTAATTACCCTCGAGGCTTACTGCGTGGTTTAAACATCGACACACATTACGCGTGCACATTGCACATGTGTGTACGTAAATGGAAACCGCGATATGTGGGGATCGGGATGGGAGAGCAGGAGAGTGAGGAGAAGTCCCCAGCAGCATGGGAGGGAGAGAGCAGATGAACATATGAGAGCTCGATGAGATAAGGTCAGGCGCAAATGGCAAATTTCACGGGAAATTTATGACGTTTCATGGGGTCGTGTAATTATCGTCAGATAGAGAATCGTTCACCGTTTATGAACATATGGAAGGGTTCAGTGCCATGCGTACGTTGAATAAACACCCGAGAATAATACACGAAAAGAATACGCGGAAAAGACTGACGAACAAAAGAACATTTATGCTAGCAGCGTAACTACCGGAGTGGAAAATACTGACGAACGGAGGAACATTTATATTAGCAGCGTAACTACCGGAGTGGAAAATAGAACTTTCCAATTTTTGACAAATTGATCACTAGAATGCGGATTTTTGTACATTTATGAAGAAATTAACTCGGTGAATAAATGATAAAACGAATTTTTATTCAACTACTGCTTCCCACAATCGATGCAGAATATTTTTATTTTTCATAAAGATCCGCAGTAAAAAGGAAGACTTAAATTCATATGTCTAAAATGCTTTAGAATTTAGATGAAGAAGAAATGGTAATTGGTTTAAGGATACGTTAATTAATTCCTACTTAATCGAACGTGTGCTCGTTTATAAAGGATGTGGTAAAACACGGAGTAGTGCGAAATAGATTCCCGAATCAGAAATGTAGGGTAATGGTATTTCATTTAAAATTTTGGTTTCGAGATAATTAAGTACAAGAATTTGCCAGTTACATATTTAACTTTCATGATCCATGATTTACTATTTCGTCTTCACACACATTATACAGTATAATGTGTGATAAAAAAATCTAAATATTTTCGTCACTTGTTTTAAATATACGAAATAATCACTCAAATTACTGTTATATCACATGAAGAAATCTATTTAACTGTAGGAACAATGTATTTGCATATGTATGAACAATTAAAATATTTAGGTACTTCCATTTGTGTGAACTTGAATGTTTAAAAAAGCTCACCTAACGTATGTATACGTACTCATTGTACATATAAAAAATCTATTGTACCTTTTTAACCGTCGTGTAGACCATGCATTGTTAAATAAATTACAAAATTCATTGTAGAAACAGAATATCTCAGTACTCAGAATTTATAGGAAAAAATATGCATTACATTTAAACAATGTCTTAATAGGTGGTTTAATATTTAGCCGATATGCGTACATATTATACACTCCATAAGCATTTACAAGTGAGGAATACGGTAAATAAGTCATGAACAGATGCGATCGTCGATATTTATTTCTGAATCGCACGCGTGACTGACAAATTTTCAGTCGTTTCCCTAAAAAATGAAGTGTCGTATGAAAAAATTTTATCGTGTATATTTGATTTATTTTTCCACACAGAATTATACCATACGATGTTAACCCAAATACTGGAGCACCCTGTACATTAGTTTCCACACATTCACTAATTTTTCCTTTCTAATAATCACATCACAATAATCACAGGGACAAAAATATCGATATTTATTTCGGTTTCGGTAGAATATCGGTTATACTGAAACCGGTATTTTAACGATTTCGGTTTCAATCTATTTCGGTATTATTTCAGTTTCGGTACAGCCTCTTGGCATAATACCGGTATGAAAATTTTACCGGTATTAAGTCCCTGCATCACATTAAACATCATTTATACATTTACCTACAGTTGAAAAATCATACATTGAATTATTCCTTCCAAGGGAACGTGCAGTGTCGTAGAGAAAATGGTGACAAAATATGAGACGATTGCGAATAAGTATACCGAAAATCTTCATTTCCACGGGGCCCAATAAGTTTTCCGTTAATCTGCTACCTAGCTGCACGGAAAGAGCCTCGCGTCCGAACGCCTTTGCATTATTCTCAGGAAAGATTCGTAATACTTAATCTATGAATAATGCAACCGGTCCTTCTAGTAAAATCCCACCGCCACATACTTTCAGTTAATCTGACAGTTCGAAGTAGTTTTCAAATAGTTCTGGCGGACGTAAGTCAAGTTGAACTCAATCTTCGCATTATCCACTTCCACCAGGTGATCATCGTACCGGCTGGAGAGAGACTTTCCGTGTACGAAATCGATACGTGACGTAACCGAATCGCCGGAATTAATAACGAGTAGTTCAGGACCAGGTAGAAGTACGAGGAATTTCTGGAAAACTGTAATCGCGTTCTCGCCAATCCCGCGAAACTCCGTTGTTTCCGCGATTATCCACAAATTTTCACTGAGCCCAGTAAATTACAACAATTGTTCTCCGTTTGAATATGGCCGGCACGAGGAAAAACCAGACGGCGACGGAGCGTGACGTTTCTACACTACGAAGGGCTAATATCGCGTGAATAAATGCGTTGCATTATCCTAATCAGCGTTGGTTGATGTCGAAATGCACACTCACGAAGTATTTGAACGCACTTTAAACCAGTATAACTTTTTTATAATCGGACCAAATGACCTGACTTTTTGTGAAATATTAGAAGTACATATTGGTTACCAAATGACATGCGAAAAAGATTTTGAAAAAATTGCAATTGCTAAGAATTACATGAGAAAGTAAAAGTGGCACCATTTATAACTTTTTTATTAGAGCCCGTAAAGAAAATATAAAATATGCATTTTCTAGATGTATGTTCGTTATTCACATGCTGAACATTTCATCGAAATCGATTAACATACCCACGAGCTACAAGTGGTTAAATGAGGTGAAAATCATAGTTTTTCGCGACTTTTGGTTAGTTTCTGCTTAACACCTACAGATTCTTACATCTTTCGATTCGTGTCGTTTCTTCCTGTGTCAATGATATCGATGAAATGTTCAGCATGTGTATAACTAACGTACATCTATAAAACGCATATTTTAAATTTTCGTTACAGGCTCTAATAAAACAGTTTTAAAAAGTATCTTTTTCTATTTTCTCCTGTAATTCTTAGCAATTGCAATTTTTTCAAAATCTTTTTTGCATGTCATTTGTATTGGGAATATAATAAATTGTTAGTGCGCGAACTTACAACGATACACTTGTATTTTCTATATATATATATATACGTATGTATTTAACGAATATTAAAAGACTTTATAACACGAGAGAAAGATGTCTACAAGCAACATAGAGCATGATCTGCTCTATTTATAGGGATGTGTGTATTCATTGCGCCATCCTTCAAACGATCTGCTAATTATGGTAATGATTCATTGTCGCCAGGCCGGTGAGGCAGTTTCCCTCTGTTACAGATATCACTTTGATCATCAATATCTCTAACAATTTGGTAAACCAATTCTTCTAATATTTCAAAAAATGTCAGGTCGTTTGGTCCGATTATAAAAAAGTTATACTGTTTTAAAGTGCGTTCAAATACTTTCGTGAGTCACTGTACATATTATAGAAAATCAGTTATATGTACACTGTGGTGAGATGACAAAAAGGTTCCCGGGGTAAGACTTGTGTCCCCACTCCACCTTTCCCTTCTACGACGCTATTCCCCACGCTTCCGCCGCGGCCCGGACTCGTGACGTATCGTCTATGTCTACGTCGTGCATGTGTCCAATACTGCCGGAGAGAGGGTCACGCTTTCCCCTCAATTCGTACTTCTTCCCCCCATCTAGCGACATTGCTGCCAGAGACCTTTTTGTCATCTCCCCACAATAGATACATTCATTATCGATTTTAGCTATTGAGAACAGGTTGAGTAGCACTGCTTTTGAAAGTCTTTTAGGATACACAATTTTTGTCACATTCACCGTCAAATAGTCGCCGATAGCCGCCGCTAAGCTTATCGTTCACACGATTTTTCTTTTATTTACGTCGCGACGCTCGCTAATGGGAAACAGGTATGTAATGAAAATCTGTTGCACACCCTATTGTTTCTGCAATTCATTACCAGAAGTCAATTCCGGATTTTATTGACATTTAGAAATTTCTAGAGTTTCTAATCTTTCAAGATATGTAAAACGATAAAACTGCTTGCAGTGTTTGACGCGTCAGCAATTTTCAGGATATAGGTGTGTTTGAACAATTTCAAGATTTTTAGCCCTTTGCACACTCGGAGCTACTTCTACTCGAAAAGGAAACATTTCTTCCGACCTAGAATAATTCCATTCTATATGTATTAATTTTTTTCTTTGTATGAATATAAAATTGATATACATAATACCTCATACAATACTTAAATGTTTAGTAATTGATTACATTTCAACATATTCCATAATCTAAACAATATTTTGAATAAAGATTAAAATTTTGAAAGAAAACATTTCGAGCTGTGTAGATTTCAAAATGTTTAAATTATTTTAGACATTCTAAAGATGTCCTAATAAAAGTTGGAAAGATGTGTTTGAGTGCTGTAAAATTCCGTAAAAATTCGCAATTGGATGTGTCGAGATTTCACTGTGAACCGAGTTTTTAAAATAGAAAGGAACACACTCAGCGACACGCCGCGTTACTTAATCTATATTCTTCGTCCGAGGCGTCCTGTTTTCCCAGCGGAGGATCGACCGATGACGAAAAGAGATTCGTCGGAGCAATTTCCTCGCGAAACAGGAATACGTTCGTCGTCGCGGTTCGAGTTATTCGCATTCGAAGCGAATATACGCGATTTTGTGTATTCTCCCCCGTCCTGCCCTGTTGTGTACGTGTGTACAGTTTCATTCCATTGCACGTCCACACATACATACATATAGTTCTTCGTAGGAACGAATGAAAGGAGGAGGGGAGCCCGAGAATAGAATGTATATTTGGGAACAAATACAATTTGAATGAATTAGCAGTAAACTGGAAATGGGCAATTGAGGGTTACCTGACCCGAGGGTTGCTGCTTCCCCACCACCACCACCACCACTACCACCACCACCATTCACCCTCTCGCTCACTTTCACTTGGTCCAACGGTCTGACGGTCTGACTCAACCGTCTCCATCTTCTTCCTTCGTATTTAGCCGGTACAAATAGGTTATCTCTTGCAGATCCGTTACTTCGTCGCTCTCAGTTCCCCGTCTCGTAGTTTCCCTACTACGAGAACTCGCCCCCACCACCATCTCCGGCCGATCTAAACGATATTTTTCGAGGCAAATTCCGTTCCAACAAGGGGAAACATTGTACTTCGAGTGGTTTCCTCCCGGTTACTTTTCTACTCAGCCCAAAACAGCCTCGTCCCTTTGTACATAACTCTGTCTTTTCTTCTCTTTTCCTCTGAGCCATTCATAAACAAAATTTCGAGATGTCCACGAATTACGAGTTCGTTAAATGTTTCTATATTTCTTACGAGACGGTCAGGATAGTCGAGGAGTTTTTTTAGGTCTTCGACATACGCAAGGCTTGTCAGAAGCTTTTTTTAAAAGAAAAGTTTTACATAACTGTACACATGTGTGTACACATAGCGAACGCTTTCTCTAGGTGTCCAAAACAAATTTATTATTGCCTCAAATTTGTGTGCTTATGTGTGGTAAGGATGAAGAAGAAACATAATGAATGATAGACAAAAATGTATGAAGTGAATTTGGTTGTGTGTAATAAAGAAATGGGTGTGCACTAAGCGGCATTTTGTTTGAAAATTTCTGTCATTGTTGTTGTTATGTTAAACATATGTTTGTAATCAATATTTAAGTATTAAAATAAATGTGGCCATACAAAAAATATAAATTTTCTTTTCTCTTCTATGACATTTTTGGGGATGAAGACGTTTTAATCACTGTAACTCTAAAGAAAATGTTACGGCAAGGAGTTAACATTTATAATTCCATCCACTGCTTGAACAAAATTCAGTATTTTGAAAATAAAGTAACAAACACTCCTACTCCTACAAGCAATGTTTCAGATCGAATAATTTAGAGGGAAAAAATAGAACAGCTTACCTGCATTATATCAAAGACATATCAAAGCTTTAATTGTAACCAAAATATTTCAATTTTTTAAAGACTTCAGCTGTTCCACCATTTCAACTTTCCAACAGCCGTGTTTTGCACGGACAGTGATCGTAGCCGGACACTATTTTTGATTTATGACTGCGTCTACTGCGCCGACCGCGCCGAGCGAGACTTCGATAGAGAGCCGAACATAGAGAAGGACAGAAGAGCAGTGGAGGGGGTAGGCATTGAACAGTGATCGTGCTCACAAACACGGATAGTAAAGGGGCGTTTACTGTATACTGAAAATATTAAAGATTGCTAAGTTTATAATTTTTCAATTCTTCAGACGTTCAGGATTTCAATGACGCAAAATTAAAAACTGTGCGTATTCAAGTTGAATGAAAGGAATATTTTAAGTGTTCAATGAACGCACTAAGTGATTTTTCAACAAATTAGCATGTGATTATACATATGTGTATTAGAAGAAAATTAAATCCGGTTGGAAAAGGAACAAAGAAATAGCAGCATCGTCATAATGAGATAATTAATTTTCAGCGAGACTGTTGCATCATTCTCCGTCGTTTCGTTTCTTCTATACATGTATGCACTTCTATCCTGTTACTCGACAATGCTATTGGTTTTTATCGACAAACGGAAACGCGGCAGGCTACGAGGGCGTCGCATGAACAGCATTATACTTCGGAAGCTGATCAATATACGCGGAATGTAAAAGAGAACAACCTTCGAAGGCCGAGTAAGTGCAATTTCGCAGCTCTTATCTGAAGGTAGGACAGCAAATACGCGTGAAGTAGTTGTAGGTGATGTTTCCAGAGGCCGAATTCTGTTTACCAAAGACTCGGAAGAAGTTCAAGCTGAAAAGACAAAGAGGCTGTTAGGAGGCCAGAAAAAAACTAATCTGGAAAATACCGTTCGTAGTACAATGTGTCTCGCTCTTTCGACGGAATTTGCAGTCGAACCTTCCGCGATTCTTATAGCTGTGAACGTCAGTAAACTGTCGACACGTTCAAAGTATTCAAAACATTTGAGATATTTGCATTTTATAAGGCTTCCAATATTTTCAAACCAACCAAAAATATGCAAGGATTTCAAGGTGTTAAAAGCATTGCAAGTTATCAAGAAGATTGATAAGTTTGAACGTTTTAAACACCTGGAAATTTAGCGAATTATCAAGATTTAATAAACGATTGATGTTAATGTTACTGGAGGTATGTTAAGCAGATCTACTACAGAATTCTAATCGTTTTAGATTCTTTTGGTTTAGAAAGATGTCCAATATTTTTAATGTATGATAGATATACGTATAATATAATTTGTATTGAACATATACAAAAAATTAAAGACTTTTCAGGTTGTTCAAGAAATGTGGTATGTTAAACAGATCTACTACAGAATTCTAATCTTTTAAGATTCTTACGGTTTAGAAAGATGTTCAATATTTTTAATGTATGATAGATATACGTATAATATAATTTGTATTGATCATATACAAAAGATTAAAGACTTTTCATGGTTGTTCAGGAAATGTGTTCCGTATCACATTTTGCGGGGTCATACCTAAACGTTACGCGCGTCTACTGCAGTACCTCGAAACATTTGACTTATACAACTTTAATCAGTTAAGTTTAGTCGAAGCAGACGAAGGTATGAGCTTAAACGCGATCCAAAATATTTGGGTCAGTCGTGCTTTCGTGTTTCAGCGTATTCTTGTTTTTGAACGTTCTAGCATTCTTCGTGTTCTCTTCTCCACGTACTGGCTATGTTATGTTTATGTAATATGTAGAAAATTGTGGGCATCAATTTTGGTGTGCCCTCTTTGCCCTTTTGGTGTATGAAACATGGTGACTCGATGTTTTCACGTGTCGTAGAATAAATGGATTCCCCTAATTTTATACATATAACGGTTTATACTCACACTTGGTAAGCGAACAGAATTAATGCGACCTTCTGCACTGACGAAACAAGAACAGAACGATTGCCGTGCGTTCTCTAGAAGCGCAATCAGGAAAGTTGAAAATCGCGGCGGAGGCGACCGATCACCAACGGCGGCAACCGTATTGTACATAATAGCTGATGTAATCTTCTGTTGGTGTGTACAGGGTTGTAGGTATGTTTGGCAAAACACTTCAACCGTTTCGTAGTTTAATGTCGGAAAGTACCTTTTCGACAGATGTGTTTGCGGGTGGCGTCTGGGTATTAGAGGCTGGCTAAGCTTCACACGCTGAAGGGGATAGACTCGTTTTTCCAGGATTGCATTATTCGACAGTGTAATTTGCATTATTCGAAAGTATACAGCTGCGCATGTAGCTATTTTCATAAAGCTGCAACCGCTACAAGCTGCCGAATAATGCAAATTACGCCTCGTAAATGCAAAAATAGGACTTTGAGGGCGATCGTGGCCTCGATTGATCTTTTATCTAGCGCTTTTGACTACTGAAAAGCCCCGTCTTTGCATTATTGAGAAATGAGAAGGCGCATCCCGCACCCTTGCAATCCTGGAAACGAGTCTACCCTGTTAACTCAAAAGTCATACAATATTCAGAACAATCCACTGAATTGCAGTAGGAACAATTAGCTACTAGTAAAAAAGGTAATGCACGATTTAAGCATTCCTACCAGATGTTTCTAATTGCATCTTGGAGCGGGGCAAACTCTTTTCTGCAAATCGAGAACTCTGTTTCACAATGTTTCGCAGCGGGACAGTTCCAGTGATTTCCAGGGGACGAAGTTTCCGAAGAAAGTTAAGCCCGCCGCGTCCTTCAATTTCGGTTTTCACATAATTTATCCCAAACACGGTTCCAACTTCCGCGAGCCAAGTTTCCCCTCCTCAGAAATTAGTAGGTGTCCCTGGCTCTGTTCGCAACCGTCTGTTGACATTCTCTCCGCGAAAGACAACGTTTTAGAAGCGTTTCTGCATCCGTGTCACGAAGCTGCGACGAACAGCAAAGAAAGTGGTAAACTCGCCGATCTTGCCTCTTTCGGGATTAACGTTCCAATTCCTGGCAACAATTACGCCCTCCGTGTTCAGCCGACCAACCAACACTTATGCGGACATCTACATGGATGATCTCTCCCTCTCTCTCTCCCTCCCCGTCCCCCTCCCTCTCCCTCTCTATCGCGCTACTTGCGCAACCCTCCAGATTACCTTTACACAAGCTGATCCTCGCAAACACTCGTCCAAGTAGCCGGGAGAACCGGATTCTCCTAACTTTCGAAATTTCAACCAAGTTTCGCGCTGCCTCGGACGAATCTTCAACCGCCCCATCATCCTTCGTCTTCCAACTTAGTCGTTGCTACTGTATCGGTTTAGTCGAGTGGAAACACTTTTGCGCGTTGAGTCTCTGATTGCGTACAAATAGAAGATGTTCGCCGATGCAATTATACCTAAGCATTGCAACTAAAAACTAGTGAGACGGAGAATCTGAAGGAAACGGGGAGAACGCTGCTAATGGCTTTGTTACTGAACTATATTTATAATCTGCTAACGAGTTTGATGTTTACATCGAAATAAACTTAATGTTAACTTCCAAATATCCAATGGGCCAATGAACGAATTAACAAGAACGCTAGCTGAAAGTTAGATGCATAATCTCGCGACACGGTAAGACACGAGTTCGCCTAATAAAGTGGTCGGCAAACTCATTAGTCAAAAGTACAACGATTTCGATTTCTTTTGAGAACCAAATTTCTTTACAAGAACCCTGTTTTCAAAAGTTAGATAAAGTTTTCATAAGTTTACAATAATCTTATTTATTTATAAATATTGAGTAGAAATTGCTCTTTATTTGAATTTAGATATAACATACTGACTGATTGAAAACTGTATTAAAATAGTATTTTTAACACGTCATTCGTGGAAGAGCCGTACTCAAGTAGCTAAAAGGCCGCATGTGGCTCACGAGCCGCAGTTTGCCGATCACTGGCCTAATATTCGATATTTCTATTTCCAACGAACCTGAATGCAAAAATAATAATATGCTGTGCCAACATGCAATGAAATTCACATTATTCATTAGTCTCGGTTTCGTTCCTATTTCATATCTCAAAATTAAACACATAGAAGTCGGAGTGTGTACGTTCTACTTTGGTATGATCGTAAAACTTTCAAAGTAGAATAAGCAAAGCAAGATAATTATTCTCCGTTAACATATGTATGCTGCATTTAGCATTGTTATTGCGAATTTTATATTTTTGGGTCACATTTCAATGAAACGGCTTCGACATCGCATAATATTTTCAAACGTATTTTCTATTGACCGACGCCGTAATTTTTATCAATGTTATATTTGGACTACTATCGCAAAATATAGAACTGTTATCCAACTAATACACAGTTGAGAAAGTTACGACTGACTATAATTCTGTTTATGATGCGAATGACTGAGACCCGCCATTTTTGAGATAATACACGCAAGCATTAATTTCTACGTTGCTCGATTAATATTGAAATGAGGGTTCTAAAACCTAATCTATTGCTGCACGTGCTTTATAAACGCGTACACTTATAGTGTCCTGGTTCCAAGCTCAATAATGACGGAGACGTGTCAGAATCTGTGAGATGTTAGCCGACATTCAATGTGCGCGCGTCATTTTATGAAACACCGTTACAGTTCACCTCAAGAATACGAGTATATTTCATTACTATCATCTATTTACTCACGCTCACTGCATGTGTTGTGTACGAGGATAAAAATTCACCAAATATTGTTTAGCATTGTTCCAACGAAATAAATGATAGAACCTTCTTTTCGGTACTACAGTGGAACCTCGTCCAATTCGGAATACGTCCTGTTTGGACGTGACAAATTTTGCACGGTATACGACATAAATTTTTTATATGATTTTTTTTAGATAATTATCTCATAGGAAAAATTAAATTAATAGTAATAAATCACATTTTCTATTTGTGTTTAAACGGTGTTTAAATTATTTTACAACCCCATAAATGTAAGTATAATATTAATAGGAGTTTTTTTTTACATGAGAACGGATTAATCATTTTTATGGTAAACCTTTCGTTTAGGGGAGGCAGCTCCGATGACCTTCACCTTGACATATGTTGTCGAGGACAACATTCTGAACAACTTTTGTCATTACAACTACCCGGTGCTCGGTCTTAGTTTTCGAGATATTCACGAAAAACTATTGCTAATACTGTATTGAATTTTCCGTATTCTTCCACGCTCCGTGACAACGTAAGGCTGTCATAGTTTCGAACGAGCTACACCTTAGGTAAACAAACATAGCAAGAATCCATATATCCGAATGTGACCCAGATGTGCGGTCCAGTACGAACCAGTAGCGATCAGTATATACATCGGTGCGTTAGTTACAAGTCTCGTGAGTTTTTGAATTATTTCAATATAAACTAACCAACACACAATACCACACACACCCACCCAGTGTTTCTAAAAGGAAGGTTCTCACATTATACAATATAAAATCAACTGAGAGCAATACAGCATACATGTATTATCCACCACACGATACCACACACACCCACCCAGTATTTCACACGCACCCAGTGTTTCTGAGACGAAGGTTCTCACATTAAACAATATAAAATCAACTAAAACCAATACCAATTTGTTTTACAATCAAATGCGATAATATAATACATGTATGCTGTATTGGTCTCAGTTGATTTTATATTGTATAATGTGAGAACCTTCTTTTTAGAAACACTGGGTGCGTGTGAAACAGTGGGTGAGTGGGTGTGGTATGGTCGCTTCTCATCTCCACAACGTGTTTATAAACAAAAAATAAACAGCCCCGGAACAGGTTTATGTTGCCACGGAGCGTGCACGAAAACGGAAAATGCAATACAGTATTAGCAATAATTTTTTGCAATTATCTCGGAAACTAAAGCCGAGCACCGGGTATATGTAATGACAAAAATTGTTCAGGATGTTGTTGTTAATAACATATGTCAAGGTGAAGGTCATCGGAGCTGCCTCCCCTAAACGAAAGGTTTACCCAGATTAAGATCGTATACCGAGGTTCCACTGTATACAGTAAGAGAACGTTAGTAAATAAGTGGACAAACCTCAACGTTCCAAGTATAACTCGATTCGTATGAAAGAAAAGTCCATTGTTAGCTTTTCTACGCTGCTACCGCATCGAATGAAACAGTAAAATCCAAAAGATATTGTTGGGTATCCCATCAGCATTCATGGATTTTAGAAACGTTCGAGCGGGGAATGCAATATTATCGAAATATAATACAAAAGGAACTAATAACGAGAAACTCTGGACGCAAGGTCTTTGTATCGAAACGATTCTTTTGTATCGCGACGGGGCCAGGGGAAGGAAAAGGAAAAAAAGCAAAAAATCAGCGATACGAAAAGCGTAGAGGGATCAGAATGGAAAAATTCGTGATTCCCGAATGTTCCGTATCGCTAAGCTCGATCGATGAGAAGTCATCGAGATTCAGTTAGCATAACAATACTCTCCTCGACACAATTCTCTCTTCTACCGATGCCTTGCTGGACGGTGTCGAATCAATCAGAGGCACGTTCGAATGCCGCCAGAGAACCCAGCCGCGAAACCACGTGATAATCGATATTTCAGTCCACCTACGTGCTACTCTCGTGAGGTATACCTGTCCTATACGGTCTGTGTAGACTGTAGACACGAGCCCTATCAATACACCAGCCATACATATGTAATCCTGTCTGGAGGCATACGGAAAGTCGTAAAGACGCTTTCACCGCAATAAGATTTCGGCTGAAGGCATAGCCGACGGGCGACCGATAGAAACGAGCGTTGCAGCGAATAGAAAAGACTAGCATGTTTTGCTCGATTCTATTGAACGCGAAATCCAGAACGGGGAGAAGTTAAATGCGGTTGCGAGGATGCGATCAGGAAAGAAAACAGTGGACCACTATTACAGACGCTACTACTACCTACATTTTATTCATCGTGATCCTTAACACTAGGTTTACGAGACCCGTCAAAATGACGGCTTCTAATATTCTTAATGTGCGATTATTGAGATTGTAAAGATGTTTCCCTGAGGAATTATTTACCAAATTTATTTCTTTTGGAATACATTATTGGAGAAATGGCCAAAAATTTGGATAGACACATTCTTGTTATGTTTATACAATAATGTGAAATAATTATTTCTAGAGCTCCGTAAACCTAGTGTTAAAATCATGCTTAACATACATTTTTTAAAATTAATAATTGAGTGTTTCGTCGAATGAGATTTCGAATACTTATCCTTGTTCATTTTAGAAGATTTAGCTTCGGTATGTATATATAAATAAACAAAAATTGACACACATAGTGATAACTAAAATTTCCAAAATATACAAGTTGTAGCTGGACGAGTTGTACAACCGGACAGGATTATCGTTCTAATTGGTAAAATAAATCAAAGGAAAGGAAATAGCATTTTTCATTTAATACTTTCGTTTTTTCGAGAAAATTTCATTTAGTTTTTTCAAATAAATATATTCAACTGTTCCCATGACATCGGAATATTCCCGTAGAAACCGAATGAACGCGTAGAACTCGACCAAGCAGCAGAATTCTGGTTCTTCGAGGTTCTCTTACGGATTTATGGATTTCATTATTGTCGACCGTGGTTGGTAACACCGTGTGACTAGGACCGCTCACCGACACGCTCCGCGGGGTGGTTCAGAGGACTGACAGGGGTCTGGTAGGAGGCCAACGCTGCGTGGAGAGGGCTGGAGGGCTGGAGGGCTGTCTAAACTTAAACTTGCTGCCCGTTTGCATTTTATGAGCAAGCAGCAAGTTTCTACGGGCCCGGAGGAATCCCAGCGGCATCCAAACCGAAGCCCATACATTCATCCCCCTTTCTTCTCCGCCTCCTTTTCTTCCTGCGATCCTCCATCTCAATCTTCTTCAGTTACCTCTCCTTCTCTTTCCCTTGTCTCTCTCACCACTAGCCATTTTCCTAGCCGTTGCAACCTCTAACCGCCAACATACTCCGGTTGCTAGCTACCAGAAACCCAGCAACTCGGTCAAACCACCCATTACACCGGAGCGTGTAACTTGAATTACCTCTCTGTTCGGTTCTTCCTCCCTCTCTAACTGAATAGTGTAGGTGGTAGGTATAAAGAAATGACACCCCTGAATCTTAGGGCTTTACGTCCACTGTACCTTACAATTTCCACCTGAAATGTATCTTATTCGGCTGTTTCAAAGAATGCATTCAAGAGTCAGCCTACCAGTTAAAATGTTTTCTATATTTGTCTTTGTCATATGAGAGTGAGTTTTTTAGGATACCTTGGATATCGCGTGATTGAGAATCGACAAAAAAATCGATTTGGGTTAGAAAATAAGAAATGACACAGCTGAATCTTACTTAGGGCTTTACGTCCACCGTACCTTACAATTTCCATCTCAGATATATCTTGTTCGGCGTTTCGAAGAATGCAATTCAGAATTCAAGAGTCGGCCTACCAGTTAAAATGTTTTCTATCTTTGCCAGATGAGAGTGAGTGAGTTTTTGAGAATACCTTGGATGTCGCGTGGTTGAAAATCGACGAAAAAATCAGTTTGACTTAGGAAATTCAGAACAGTAAATGAAAAATTTGCTCTTTCCATGATTTTGCCTTCAATATTTTAAATTCTGAGATTTTCTCACGAGAAAGTTTTAGGAAGTACACAAAATTACTGAAGTAACGGTGCAAAGAAGCTCTAACTTTAAAAGGAACTTTTTGCCAGGGACAAAACCGACATTTACGTCGACTATTTACGGCGACTATTTCTTTCAATTCTTATAAAAAGAGGTGCTTCATCTTAGCAAAACGGCCTAAGAAATAAACTGAAGAATAGAAAATATCCATTATCAAACGCTTGCACGTACATTTACATCTTTTAATTAGGTAGGAATGGCGCTCTTCTCTTACGTATGAGACGTTCGCCCTATGAAAGAGTTGCTAGGTAGTTACTAAGTAGAGTTGCAAAGTCTGTTACTCGTACACGATGTCGCGCAAGATGGTCTATACGTCTATGGAATACATCATGAAGTCATGTCTCTCAGCCTCTATAATTATTAGTAGAGTGCGGATCTTTATGCAAAATAAACATTGCTTTCCTGAATGGCAACAAACTGGAGTGAAGTAGAAATTTATTTCCTTTATTCTAAAATTTTTTGGTATTTTAAAATTCTTCTTATGTTTTTACTGTTTTAAATTATACCTACTCATTTTTGTCATAAATGCATCTAATAATTAGACAGCCGGTTTTATGCATTTATGACAAAATTGGGTAGGTGCTATTTGAAATAGTAGAAAGATTAAAAGAATTTAAAGATATCAATAAATTATATTCAACTCATTAAAATTATTCAAGAAAGAAGGATATTTTTTAAAATAACATATAAACGTTCTTCATCAATTGTAAGTGATAGAAGTCAGTTATAGTTTTGAATAAAGATTCGCAGTCTATTTAGAAGTATTAAACATGGTGAGAATACTCTAGTACACATGATGCAATAATGTAATAAATAAATAATTATTTATTAGCGAATAGTTTCTTCACCATAGGGATGGTGAACGTCCTCGTTTGAAGGGGCGCACGTTGTTTCCCACTAATCTACATACGTACATATGTATAATACGTAACAGTATACATAGACCACGTGGGTATAATGCTACACCTCGCATCCTGCATAATACATAATGTTTGATAAAAAATGATGTAGATTGATAGGAAAGACAGACCCGTTAGGTCTACGCATCTTATTTGGTCTTCTTGCGCAGCTACGAAACAGGAAAATAAGGAAAAGAATTGCGAGAGGGTCACGGGCTACCGGTTCATCATGCTTGTGCTAGCGGAAACTAAGCCACTCAATTATTCACAAGTTGTTTATACTTATTCAGGTTTTCATATTTCACATTCGCGAGGGAATGATGCATTGTCAAAGATCGATGGAATCTCGGAAGATCGAAGAGGGTTGCGAGATCAGATGTAACGCCGATAAAATATTAACCCGCGCTAGAGGGCCGTGGAATTTCATTACGCAAATTCCACGCGCGTGAATTTTCTTCCGAGAAAGAATCGTGAAATAATTTACACCGGGTTCCTGGGGACACATCGCGTTGCGTCGCACGCAGACGGCAGTCGGCAGTCGGCAGTCCCACTCCGAGACAATAATACCGAACAGAATTGAGTCGGTATAGATGTTGGAATATGCGAACGAGCTAAGGCAGAGTGCACTATTCAATAATTCAACAGCGATAGTAGATCTTCTGGGCGAGAGTTCTCTCGCCTCCTGTCTTGTTCCCGATCTTTCGCGAACAACTCGTCGAACGTGGCCTCTCTCGACTTTCCTGTCGGTCACGAGCGACTACCGAGCCTCTTCGAACCGATCCACGATACATGTATGCATAATATACAACCCTGTAAAAAATTCCGTTTCTTCCACCAATTCTCTTTCGAGAGAAGATGTACCGTTGACGATATTCAGATTAAAGACTTGTTGAATTTCGGTTCTCGAGCCCTCAGGGAGTACTTGCTGTTTTACGCTGGTAGGCTAGCGTAGGTACCTGATATGTTACTTTCTTGAAATCTGAATTTCACAATGCTGCACTTATACATTAACCGATAGCATTCTAGAGTCCATCTAGAAAGGTCTCCCTAGTTTGACGTACTGATTATGGAGCAATTTGTGGAGAATTTCTTCAAGCAAATATATGGGGTATTTTGATTCTAACAATATTAATGAAATAAGATAACAAATAATCATTTGAAATAACGAATTATTATTTCTAGTTGATAAATAGCATATTAAAAACCTACTTTCATTTTCAAATGAATTATCTTCAAATAATTTTTTATGTAATTAGAGAGTATTTGAGATTATTTTTATTTAAAAAAGCATTTGATCAAGTGAAAAATAAAATGAAAAATTATTAATTTATCTTTTAAAGTAGATCCGTATGCAAAGGGTTAAATTTAATTTTGAGCGGGTTAAAAGTTGAAAGGGTTAAATTTAATGTTTAATGTTTAGTGTCTCTTTTTGAAAGTTTTATGGTAGAGAAGAATGACAGAGAAGTTTTACAAATGGCTCAAGAAATACCAGGAAACGATGGCGCTAATTCATTTTGAATTTATTAAAAGTCTTTCATACGCAATAACAGTTGCCCCGCTATTAATAGATACGTAAATGTTTATGTTCGTATAAGGGGACCATTTACCTGTGAGTATAAGAAATCCATCTCCCAAAGATAAAATTCACAGCGAACTGCTTACCTGCAACAGAAAACAAAATATCCTATAATAGCAGAAAATATACAGATAAAAGGAAGTAAATCAAATTGTAAAATAAAGCTATTTATTAAATTAATTAACGTCTGTTTCGGAACAACAACCATTCTTCACTTAGTTTGTGATTAATCGAAATGAGGTGTCGTACCAATTTATAAACAGCACCTTTGACGATGGAAAATTGTTTTTCTTAATTTCATTTAAAGCGCGGAACCGTAAAAAAAGTTTAGTCTTTTAATTAGGAAACACCGTATATTTTCCATGGAAGAACGGTATAATTTCTAGGAAAACGAAGGTCTCGCTTAGGAAATCGATGCAAGGTTTCTGTGTATTAATTTACCGCGGCACGAAACCCGTTGCCGTTTTTACGATAGAATTTTCCTGGGAACGGGCCGACGCGATGGCGCGCGGCGCGGAAAACTGACGGAAGACATATCGTATCGACTTTCTCGTCGAGTCATCGCATTAGCCTGTTTTCTGGTTGCGGTTTTACTTCGTGATTTTACTGAATATCGCTTTCTCGTTAATAATCGTCTTAGAGATGTTCAACTGGCATTAACATCCTGGAAAGTAGGCCACTTAGTGTCAATGGAATAAGGAAACGTTAAAAGATAAATAAACAAAAGTATACAAGTTCTTTTTCTGCTCATCGATCGTTAAGTAATTGTTATTTGAGGATGTTACCTCAGGTCTATTTCAATCCTCTATACATATGCATGCATGATGTCCTAGTTTCCCCGCCAAACATTGCCAAAAAAGTATCTTAAAACATAGATTCATGCTCTCCTAAAAAATTAAAAGAGATATAGGAACAACATAGTTTCATACACGTTTATTTACATTTCAAAGTGTTGCTTGTTGCTATCAATTCTACAAAATTCACTGCTATGAACAATTGAATCAATTGTGTTAGGAGTTCTTTGTTGATTTTCTTAAATTCCAGCGAATGCATCGTCAAGTTTCCGCAATAATCCCTATAGCACTTCAATGTTTGCACAGTAAACATTGTTTTTGAAAATTAGAATGCATGTGATGATTTCAGGTAAAATACAGTTTGTGTAAGCAGGTTGGATACATATAATCATTTACCAATATATGTACATGCTACAGTAAACGCCCCTTTACTGTGCGGGTTCGTGGGCACGATCACTGTTCAGTGCCTATCCCCTCCACTGCTCTTCTGTCCTTCTCTATGTTCGGCTCTCTATTGAAATCTCGCTCGGCGCGGTCGGTACGGTAGACGCAGTTATAAATCAAAAATAGTGCCCGGGTACGATCACTGTCCGTGCAAAACACGGCTGTTGGACAGTAAAGAGGCGTTTACTGTATTTAGTATTTAGCTTATAACTTTCTATAAAGCGTTAAGGAGTCATTTTATTATGTTTTCTCGCAAAATATAATTAAATCTTATGACGAAAAATGCCAGGGACACCGTATATGCGAAATACTCGGAACGAAAGGATGGAAGTTTTTGTATTATATTGATCTTAAATATTTTTAACGTGTCCACTGCTTTAGATCGTGTAAAGTCCGCAGTCTAGTAATGAAATTTAAACGCTTGGAATGCTCTGGCATGAGAATTGCCCAGTACAGTATTATTTCCGTAACTGTCGCAAAGGTCTCGTAAAGATACCGTAACTGTCCAAATTTTATCCTCACCACTGCACTGGAGGGATCCCTCTTGGAACCACATACAAACAAATACAACAAATAATTTATTTAAAAACGAAAGTGGATTTGACGACTTTATAAGAATGAAGTTTGTGAAAAATATTCAGTCTAATCGAATAACAAGTACAGAAACTAATATCAATTTGCGGATATGTAGCAATTTTAACTGGGGAGAAACAGTTGATTATGATACTTTATTAGTTTGTAACGTGTTCATTTTCATACACGTCCTGAACTAGCAAACAGATACATACATACTTCAACAATGCCGTCTGTCCAAACGCTGTTCACTGACAACTGTCTATTGCGCGAAGGAGTGCATACTAATGACAGAGTCCGTGATCCGTTCGTAAAATACGCGCAAATATTAATATGGAATAAGCATTACTTTACTAATAGTAATATACAATTCTATTCAATCATTAGGTACTATTTAGTATTGCGTTGTTAGTCTTTAACCTTCCTCTAGTATATATTTCCATTGAATTTTTATATTTATTACAGAAGGGTTTTAACGTTTGTCTAAAGAATATTCTGATTTTTTAAAAACCTAAAACAATAAAAAATTGAATCCAAGTATGAAATACCCATTATATCAACCACGGTAATGAAAAACCATTGTATTCGAAATAGACTTACAAGAAGCATACCCGTAGGATTATTTATTGACATGGTTCACAAGTTTTTATAATAGACAACATACGATTCCAAATTAAGTTTTGGCCTTAGGTTGTTCTAGCAATAAGTTAAACATTAGAAGGAAAAGTAAAATTACGGTATAAGTAAAATTATCATAATAATTATGAAATTTATGTTATACAACATTTATAATATAAAATCCCTATGCTAGACATGAGTCCATAAAATCAGTATTTTGATGGTCAATCGTAATTTTTTGTGAATACAGTAGGAGTCCGTTTATATGAACCTATCGGGAGACAAGTTAGTTGACATAATCGGATGATTCATATAATAGGGAGGTCTACACCTGTCTTGCTCTACTGACTACGATTTTCGTTTCATTCGTTCACTTAACCCCATGCCGTATCATTTTCTTTACAGTTACAGTGATTAAAACGTCTTTATTCCCAAAAATGTAGTAAAAGAGAAAAGAAAATTTATATTTTTTTTTGTTTATTTTAATGCTTAAATATTGATTACAAACGAATCAATTTTATTGATTCTTTTATTTCATTTAAAAAGAAACGCGTAACATTCATATTTGTTGGACTTTGTTTAAAATCTTCATGACGAGTGTGGCTTGTTAAAATACGGCAAGGGGTTAATAGGAGTTCACGTTCATATTAGTTCATACAGCTGGAGTTCAGTTAACCAGGCATTGCTAAACTTTAGTTCATATAAATGTAGTTCCACTGGATTTAAATCTGCAAATTTCTGCAAATAAGGAGCAAAAACTTCATGATAAACCTAATTGTTATCATTTCATCGGCGATTGATCTTCGAGAAAGATAGGAAGCTGTTCTCGTCTGCGTCCTCAGATTTTCAAAAATCGCGGTGGAAAGTCTCCGAAAAAATGACAAACACCTGGAACCCCAACCCACCGCACCGGTTCGATAAACTCCTGCAATAGCCAGGCACTCTTCCACGGTTGACATTTGTTATCGAATGACAAGCTACTCTCCGTCGAAACGTTTATCTCTTGATGCAGTAGCGCGGTGTAGGAGTTAATTTGCACCCGCACATCGAATATCTACTATTATCCCAGGCGAAATTAGTGTTCTCTTTCGAAAAAGAGTTATCACTAAAAATTACTGTATCATAATTCAAAATATTGTTTACATTATTAAATATGTTGGGATGTAACCAATTACTAAACATTTAAATATTGTACGAGGTATTATACTAATTTCATATCCCTAAAATGAAAAAATAATATAGAAAATTATTCTAGGTCGGAAGAAATATTTCATTTTCGAGATAAAATAGCAGTTGCATGAGTGCAAATCCGAGTGCAAAGGTTAATAACGTGCAACTTAGACGCGAGAAACAGTGTGTACACTGTTTCATATTTTGATACAAAATTTACATAGTTGAAATATTTGGGTCTGGATAGTTGAAATTTCAAAAATCAGAAATACCTTTTGCTATTCATAGAATAAAATCTTATTGTTAGCTACGAAAACAGGTTAGAATGCATAAACGTCGAACATGCCTGTATCGCTTTCACGCTTCACTGAACGTAATAGAAAAACATATCTTTGTCCCCACCTCATTCTAAGTGCTGTTCGAGAGTCGTCATCAGTCTCGTTCTAGAGAATATTTATAGCATCTTTATCAGAATACCATCAAACCCTTGTTCAGGCTCGTCACTATTCGGTTTAGTTTCAACAAATAAGTATTTATATGTAAATATACATACATATACGTATGAAATTTGTAGTTACGAGTTTCCCATGCGTAACTACTCTACTTCCTCAAATATACTATACTTCAGACCACCCGAAATTAAAGGGTTAATAAGTATTAGTTTAGGATACATGCTAGAAATCATATCCTTAATGTTGCTTATTGCTACAATTTATAGCCACAGAATAATCCAAACTTGTAATGGCCAGCTACTATAATAAAAAACTTCAATGGTTTGTAATTCGTTTAAGTTTATTTCCTACACTAAGCTATACTATTTGCTGGTATAATCTTATTATTAGATGCGTATACAGTATTTCCTCTCTAATGTCACACTTTGGCGATTCTCACAATGACGTAATTCTAACCTTACCAATTCATGGCACTTATGCTACATTTACCAGCACAGATGTTACTTTCCACGCGGATACGCAGCACAGCTTGTCTCATTCTATTGTCTGCATGCTCATCTTTAGTATTGTACACGTTCGCCTCGTGAGTTAAGCTAGATGACACGCGAAATTAATTATTTCTTACGTAAGATTTTGTTCCTTTTAAATAGAATAAATGTCTAGTTCTCGCGAAGCAGTGCTTAGAATTTTAAAAAAAAGTTCCGGATGAATATAATAGCCATGACCAACCAGAATAGTCCATACGAACAGTTATAGTTCTGCAACGGGCTTTGAATAAATCGAGCATGCTCCACTCTTAAAGCTGGCCGCGATTCAGTTTATCGACTTGATTTGACTCGAAATCCGAATTTACTCGAAGCCAGCAATGCTCGCCCAGTTTGCTTGAATTGATCGGGTTCCCGCCAGAACTGATCTGCCCACTGTATATACATACATATGTACCTACGCTTATTACATACCTTTTCGCGCTCTCTTTCTCCCTCTCTCCCTCTCTCTTTCTCTCTCTCTCTCTCTCGTTTGTTATCCCGAATAATCCGCGATTTTCTTTGAAAGCTGCACGGGGATGTAATGCCAAGCTTGACAGGCGTGTATTCAAATTAATTCATTGCCCAAAAGAAAAGCTACGATTAGGGGAATAACCCGCTGCTTCTTATCATACATATTACCTACCATTCGGCTGATTGGGATTTAAATTGCGCGCGTCGAATGTCAAATCTTCAATTTTAAACTAGTACATATCTCGTAAACGCATCCGTAACTTGAAGAAGGGTAATGAATCTTTCGTCTAACGCCATACTTTTGTCATGTATTTATGACAAAAATGGGTAATTGCAATTTAAAACATTGGACAGATTTAAAAAATTTAAGAACATCAGTGTATCAGTTGCAGCTTATGAAGATTATTAAAGAATGAAAGAAATTATTACTTGATCCTAGTTTGTTGCAGTTGATACAAACAATTTTTATTTTGCATAAAGTTCCGCAGTCTATATATTATTAAGAATATTATATCATATGTACTATGTGTACCAATAAGGACGATACAGTAAACGCCCCTTTGCTGTCTAACAGCCGTGTTTTGCACGGACAGTGATCGTCGACTGCGCCGAGCGAGACTTCAAGAGTGAGCCGAACATAGAGAAGGACAGAATGAAATACGGATTGCGTGACCGAAGCGTTGGCAGACAGTGGAGTGGGTATGCACTGAACAGTGATCGTGCCCAGGAACCCGGACAGTAAAGGAGCGTTTACTGTATTAAACTATAGGAGAAATATAAAAATTTCTATTTATCGACGTTAACTAAAATCGCGTATAGATATTTCTCAATGTTTATAAGACCCGAGGTACATAGTCGTAGGTAGCATTTACGAGTCTGTGATAAAATATTTTAAAATAAATAAGAAGCGGATGATCATTTAAATTGCTGTGTCTATAACCATAGAATTGAGCGGAGGATCACAGATCAGAGTGGATTTAATCTGAGTACAATTAACACTAATCCTACCAAGCCCAAAACATATAAAATGGTGAAACACCGTATAGAAGTGAGAAGATTGGATTTACTTCAACTTTGTACGGTTTTCATTATAATACGTGCTTAAATAAAGAAGACAATTCAGTCATTTCCTATGAAAGCGTCTTTATAATTTCAATAACTATGGCATAGAAAACCGGTCAATTTGACCGTGATAAGTTTAGTGTTAAACGAGCTTATGAGGACAACGAAAAAGGACAGTCCGAAATGTCCAGTGAACACGTAATCACAACAACAAAAGTATTTAGAACAGCGTATGCGATTTTAGAGACGCTGTTGAAAATTTACCAGGAAACTCCACGGATTACAAAAACAACTGATTGCTCACGAGCATAGATCCTTTGGAACGCGATCCCCACTACCACGCCAACTCACTAACTAGAAAGTGTCCTCTTTTATTATACTATTGTCCGAACGACAACGATAATGGAGGGTGGTTTGAACGGTCGGTAATCGCGATCAGTTCTTCAGCCCTGTTGTAGACTAATAAAGTAATAAACGTTTTCTTCTGTTTTTCTTCTGATTTTATTCTTACTTTAAATCAAATATAATTTTTTGGCTGATTGAATCTCTATTTCTCGTGTATTTCTATAAAATTAGAAGCAATCCCGAATGAGACAGGTGTGCAAGAAACATAACATGGACAAAACCGGGACATTAAAAGTCCAGGTGAAAGGAATGCAACTCTGTTCGACAGGAGGATGGCTATCAACAGATGGCGTTTTAATCGTGACACTCTGCCTTCAGCGAAGAAAAAAGGGTCAAGAGGGTGGATAGGTGGAGAAACATAGACGAATAAGAAAGGTGAGGGTGAGGGGCCGATAGAGGGGTAGAGGTAGGGATTCCGATCCTCCGAACTTTTGCCGGGTGGGAGACAGTATAGAAAAGGGAGGAAGAGAGGAAAGTGGGAAAAAGAGGAAAGAGCTAGCGGGACACTGGTGTGCAGCCGGATAGTAAATGATTGTCGATTAAAGTGTCCCCCGTCCAAGAGCGGGCAGGACCAGCGACTCGATTGACAAATGGTTTGCGAAATCTGCATTCGCTGCGAAGTATTCGTTTGCCAATTCGGCTGGAAGTCGCGCGCGTACACGTACCCGGCCATTTGTTCGTTGTCCGCTCTACCGTGAACGGATGGAAGAAATAAAAATGCATGGTCTTGCTGGCTCGGGGTTTGTTTGTCTACCTTGATCCTGATCTTTGTCGATTCTTGCTCAACGACGATCGATCGGCACTCTTCCTACTTTCCGTTAGCCTTCGATTATCGATGGAAACAGTCTTGAAATAGACGGGCTACTGAAAAATTTTGCCGATGATAAAACAGGGATAAAAACGACAGGTTCCAAGGGAATTGGAAACTACTTGAGAAATTACGATTCTCAATTTTGTAGATATGAAATAATTACATTCAGCTAAAAAAACGTTTTCATAACTTCTGAAGTATGGATGCGTCCATTTTCCAATGCTTTCTGCCTACTTACATTATCAACCATTACTTTAAAATTTCGAGTCTACGCTAACATTTCTTCGTTAACTGTCAATGTTGAGAATATATTTTCATTGAAGGAATAAAGTGCAATGCACATATGTAGACTGATTTTAAAAATAAAAGATTAGTAATTTTGGTACCACAACCATTGTTTGAAATAGCTATACATATAAGTGAAAGCAGAATCGGCCCGCACGAACCCAACATCCTCTTTTGTTAGATAATTGATATTGGGAGCTTAAAAACAAGAGATGGCGTGAAATTATTTAAATTTTTCATTAGTTTGTACACGAGTTGTTTCATCGAATTTTATCATCTGAAACATTTCCATTATTATTGGATAGAATGTTAAATAAATGTTTACTTTTACGGTAACCGATGTTTAGTAACGGTAATTTTATTCGGTTAGAACGGTTTAATGAAATACGAACTATATTATATTCGATAGTCACTTTAAACCGTGATGAGCAACCCGCGGACTGCAGTGGGCCAAAAGTGGAAACCTAATACTAAGCGCAGGCCGCAACTAACGCAATATTAAATATTTTGTTGCGTCGCCAGCTCCAGTTCCAGTCTGTGTTTACGCTACGGTCTCCTAGTGCCTCTTTAACGAATTTATTACTTTAAGATGCAGGTATAGCTGGGAAGTGTTAGCGGATTTTCGGTTTGGTGGGTTTAAATTTAATCCTTTTGTAACTGTCCTTGTAAATTATTAAATTTTAAAGGATGTTTACTGTCATAATGTCTCTCTCTCTTAATATTATATTTCACAGATATTTTTTCACTGTATATCAAACAAATAGCACTTTCATCTGTACAAGTAAAAAAATAATCATATGTCCAGCTATCGATAAACTGCCGATGTTCATTTTCAATTTTGCGTTCTCGAGAATCCGAGCTCATGGCAAAATACGAAAATACTCGTTATACGAAGAATGTGTCTTCTGATGCAGTTCAGCGAAGACTATCGAATACTAGAAAACATAGCCGGGAAGTAACAATCGGGTTGCTCATCATTTCTTTAAAATAAGTATACGTATAATATGTACATATGATATTAAGTCCTACAAGATTACTTAAGATCGTATGAATAAGTGCGAAGAAATAACCTTTTTAAAAGCACAAATGCTCCAAAGGAATCCGAAATAAGTACTTTGCTTTAATATTTCATTAGGTGAGCGACGTCCCTACACTTGTGGTGGGAATTTTAGACACATCTGATCTTGCATAAGCTGCCTGAACCGCTGCATTTAACACATATTTTGGACTTCCGCGAGCAGCCACTGAATTGTGCATGCGAGCTCTGCTACACAGAAATTAAGGTTATGAGTGTTTGAAAATAAGCCGGATGCATCGCACCAAACTTTGCATACGCCGAGCTAATTGCTTTGCGAAAAGGAAAGTAGCTGAAAAAAGTGCATTACAGAGTATTGTGCATGTTCAAAAATGTAGACCGCAACTTGTGATTAAAAATTTAATCTCCTCCATAGATTTTGTTTCTTCTTTTAACCTTCAGTTACTCGGACTCCACTTTCTACATAATTGTTTACATGGAACTTCATATGGTTCGAACATAAATAAATTTTTGTTCAATAAAATCACTACTTTAATGCAAAATAAATATTTGCTAGTGTAGTCGGCAGCTCTGTTTATTCGCGGAACACTACATTTAAAGTTTCGAGATTGTAAGTACTATATGCGAGTAATTAAAAGTTAACTAGACCTCTCTCTCTCTCTCTCATGGATTTTTATAAAAATGGAATTATTACGTACAATAAACGATTTAACATATGACAAACTGTTACAAAAGAGGAATTTGTACCGGGAGTAACCGGTCGATGTGTAAAAAATAATATTGAGATACATCCTGCATAGCGGTGCGAAGCATTTCACGAACAAATATTGTGGCAGCAGCGGATCGAAACAGCCAGATTAATATAGCGTATAAACGCTGATACATACTCCGAATTGGAAATCGAACCTACTGAATGCCTCGTCTATCCGACTGATGATTTTTCTACGAAACCATCTCCCTGGCTTGAATATCGGTTTATCATTGTGGGCACTGGCTATTAGCTACTGAAGTGTCTACGTGGACACTGCACACGGATGTATACATTGTAAAGATTGCCATGCTTTTGTGTTTTCACGCATCTGACCCCTATGAATGGTTATTTCTGCTACGCAGAATATTTTCAGAAATTCCAGCTTGTAAATGTTTTACCGTCAAGAAACTTTTACTGTAATAATTTCACTTCCTCGGAAGGAAACTTTACTCGTTTGTTGGCGATTAATAATACATATACATATAATGTGTTGGTAAAAATTTATTATAATAACCAATTATATATATATGTATCAAGGATTTATGTTTTCGTGAATGAATAATAATTTATGATTATTAGTCTATGGATTTTATGCATTTGTGGCAAAAATGAGTATGTGCAATTTAATGCAGTGAACAGATTAAAAGGATTTAAAAATATCAATGTACTCGTTTCAGCTGATCAATATCATTAGAGAAAAAATTACATTTCTATTTGGCTTCTATGTCGTACAATTTATGAAGACAATTTTTATTTTGCATAAAGATCCGCAGTCTAATGATTACCTATAGTAAATAGAATTATAATATAATGTCTTTTGCTGATAGTTTCAGTAACTACTACCGGCAATAAAGAATATGTTTTATATTTGAATATGTAAACAATATAAATGTCTCAGGCAAGAACTATTCACTTAGTTAATGGAAAACGTGTCTTTATTAATAACAAAAGCATTAAAATAAAATAGTTACATTGAATATGTCAATGGCTGGGAAAAGGTTTTAGTCTGCATATTTCAACTATTTTACTCTTGGGTGGAAAGAAATGTTTTACTCTTGGGAGGAAAGAAATGTTCTAATAAGAATAATCAATCAATAATAATCAATTGCGCATTATTTGGAATATAGCGTACATTTCTTGAACAGAACTTCAACTATTCCAGAAACCGATCAAGATTGTTACAAAGTTTATTATCATTCACAGCGATTAATAAAAATCTTGTTGCGAGCAGCATCTGTAATCTAGGGCTTCGATATTGTGTCGAAATGTGTACCAGACCACAGTAGTGCGTATCGAAGACCGATCGGAAGGAGAAGCTTTCTACTTTTCTCCACCGAGCAATGAGTCAGAAAGGTGAACGTTCTAAATTGTACTCTGCACGGGCTGCAGAACGTTGAACTTTCACCGATATTATGCTCCCATTACAAACAGAAATTTGCTTCCTCATGGTGAATGAGTCGTCCGATTTTTTTTCATCTAAACTCAAGAAAGTCTCATTTGAACGATGCTTTCACGCTGATGGATGCCTAGTCTTAATGATCTTTCTGCACGTGCACACGGTGACGTGGTTCAATCTGTTTCAATCGCTACCACTTGATACATTCAAATCGCTTATTTATTGACGAAAACACTCAAATTGTGTTCAAGTTATAAAAAATGAAAAAAATAATTTCCACTTCCTATAATGGGGGACAAACAAGGCAACAATACAATAATTGCAACTAAATGCAAAACACAGCAAGCTATGTCGAGACTACGTACGTCATTTATGTCTTAGTAAAGACAGGAAATATTGTAGCTTGTAGATTAAATAGTTGGACCAGGCAAGTTGGCGGTATTTGAAAGAAAATATTAATAATATCAAAATAGTTGAAATATACAGATTAAAACCTTTTCCCAGTCATTGACATATTCAATGTAACTACTTCGCTTAAATGCTTTTTTCATTAATAAAAACACGTTTTCCATTAACTAAGCGAATAGTTTTTACCTGAGACATTTATTTTCTTTAGTTAAAGCATATTCTTTATTATCGGTAGTAGTTATTGAAACAATTAGTACAAGGCATCATGTTATAATTGCGACGATCGTTAATGTAGTAATACATACAGTGACTCCCACTAATGTTCGGACACTCTTAAAAAGACGATAACTTTTTTAATATTGTACTATACGATGTGAACTTTTTTTGGAAGCTAGAGCAATTAGTTTGCTACAGGATGTGAAAAAAAATTTTTTCAAAAATTGCAATTGATCGGATTTGTAGAAAAAAGTACTAAAAGTTGCTTCAACTTTTTTATGTGGGCCTATATTGAAAATATAAAAAACACGTTTTGTAGATCTGTGTCAATTAAACATATTCTGAAAATTTCGTCAAAATCGGTCGACATTGCGATGAGCTGCGAACGTTTAAAGATAGTAAAAATTGCAGATTTTCACGATTTTCGGCCTACAACTGCAGTAAATCTAAGGATTCTTACATTTTTCAATGCCTGTCGTTCTTTTCCGCATTAATCGATTTCGATGAAACTTTCACAGTGCATATAATTGACACAGATCTGCAAAACGTAGTTTTTAAATTTTCAATATAGTCCCATATAAAAAAGTTGTAAAATGGAACTTTTAGTATTTTTTCTACAATTCCGATTGATTGCAATTTTTGAAAAAATTCTTTTTCACATCCTGTAGCAAACTAATTGCTCTAGCTTCCAAGAAAAGTTCAAATCGTATAGTACAATATTTAAAAAGTTATCGTTTTTTTAAGAGTGTCCGAATATTAGTGGGAGTCACTGTAATGAGAATTCACAAAATTTATAGAAAAGAAGAAAAGTGGTAGACATCCTGTTTAATCGTTTCTCGATGCAGAAACAAAGACGTACAAATGGAACTATCGACAATAATTATATTATATTACATACATACATCTGTATTGTATATGTATAGTGGATGAAAACTATATAGATGCAATAATTTTTATCGGTGCGGTGCGACGTCGCCAGAGAAAAAGCGACAGCCACCGCGACCGCAACGCGTATCCCAGCCAATGAGAGTTCTGCGGCTCAATAAAGTCCCGCAAAAACGCGGAAAAATTACATTTAACGTTTAACAAATTCCACGATAAACGTCTCTGCGGTCCGTACAACACAAACAGGTATTCGTTTCCCTCAATAACGCGTCAACACTTTCGTCGCTAGACCAACATCCATAAAACTTGTCGCAGAATTAACACTCGTTTACCAGATCATCGTAAACTGTATAGGATGCCCATATTTGTCGATTTAAAGATCGTTTAATGATTTGATGAGACAAAGGCTTTCTATAGCGTAACAACAATTAATTAAACCGGTTCTTACAAACGACGTTTATCTGTTTACACACGAGACGTAACCTGTTGAGTCATTTCAAATGCTTTAAGAATTTCTTGTTTAGCAATATACGTACGTGTAGAAAAAATAATCCATTGAGTGCGGTTCCCGGTCTTTGAAACGTCACGTGTCGGAGAACAAAACCTTATATAGTCATGAATAGACAGCGGATTGTGTGCATTCATAACAAAAATGAGTAGGTGTAATTTAAAACAGTAAATAAATTAGAAGAATTTAAATGTACAGTTATATTTATTTTCAATCTATTAAACATAATGAGAGAACAAATAAATTTCTATTTCACTCCAGGTTGTTGCAGTTGAGGTGGAAAATTTTTATTTTGTACAAAGATCCGCTGTCTATTCATGAATAAGAACATTTTATAGACAAGTATGTATGAGGTATACTCATTCAGACCAGTGGTAAGTACAGAGTTTCCATTATTTATTTATAACTGTGCGGAAACATTTCCTCGGAGAAAAAATTCTTACAAAAGTACTTCTTACAATTCTTACAAAAAGTACCGCTTACAAAAAGTCCTACGTACACATAAAAAAAGAAAATATTATCTCATAGTTTATCATATGGCCTTAAGGTTCATGAAATCTCGTAAAATAGATTAGTATTAAGAAAACAATTTCCTAACGTTACACGTGCTTCGCAAAGAGACACAGAACTATGCCATTGTATATGACAAAAGTATTTGAGTATCTTCATTGAAATGCATCATTTTAGATACAGTTAAAATCGTTTATTCACGAATACGATGGTATTGGAATCCAATAAGAACGTAAAACTTGCATAAACGTTCGTAATTATTTTTATCCTGGATTTCGTTCATATTTAATTACGTTATAACGAACGAGCTTATCCATTTCGAAATGTATACATACATCGATATGGAAATATTGAGTATCCCAGAGCTCCAATAGCTACCTACTGAATTTCAAGCAGAATAAACATTATTTAATATGAATTTGAACTGCGTGTGAACACTCATAATCAGATTCGAAAACCAAAATGGAATTTCGGTTATAACGTGTATTTCGAATACCTCGGATATTGGAATTGTAAGAGATCTAGATACAATCATTTGGTTAAAGAAGTTCTTTTACCAGGGAGCAACTGAATTCGTACAGAATGAAATATGACATCTTTCTATGCATAGGAAGTATGTATGTACACTGTACATTCCCGGACAGCAAGAGAGCACGCATTAAGATTTACATGATTTCTATTTATTTTCATATTGCAACTGAAGTTTCTACACGCTACAATTGGATTTTATCAACTCGTTTAGTTTTATTTGAGAAAAATGTTTTTATTTAGAAATTAATATTTTTGTCAAAATCTAGAAAAACAAAATGATAGCACACGTGTGTAGATACTTAAAATATTAACAAATTAGTGACTGATGTTCTGCATTTACTATTTTGAAGCTGAAACTGTAGGCCGAATATTTATATAATTTTTGAATACTGTTTATCTTACCCACTTCTCTTGAATGTGTTGTTGAAAATCATTCAACGGTTTCAAATTGTCTGCTATCTTTGTGCGGTACTCTGACAAGATTCCTCCCACTATTTTTAATAATATTGAGTGTAGAAAAGTGTGGGCTTGAATTTTGGTGTGCCCTCGCGTATGAAACGCGATGACTCACATACAGGCGTGGCCAAATATAGTAATGACATGAAAAATATATTTTTACCAGTTTTTGCTACGAAACTTTAAAAAACATAAGATGTGCTATCTATTCGTTCTCGGAGTAAGTATAAGATCTGTCTATGTGCAATGCAATAAATAAAATAATATTTACGAAGTCGCGAACGGATTGATATCGCTGTTGTTGGCGATGAAACGAGGACTCAAACGGTAGGGACTCGTGTGATTTTCTTCTAATTGGACCGAGCGAAGAAAGACGATTCCCGACATAAATCAGGCCGGCAAAGAGAAATTGGAATCGCATCAGGCGCCGGTTTGCTGGTTTTGTAAATCAGCGCGTAACTTAGAATCGAGTGGCAGCTCGGTTGACGGAGCGGCAATAAAGAAGAACGGGAAGAGGAGGTGTAGGTGGGACAAGGGTGGGAGGGAGCTAAAAAGAAAACGAAGGCACACCTTGCTCAGAACCGCCCCCAAAGCGTCGAAGTGATAAATCCACCGGGCCGCCGTTCGCTGCTTTCGAGTTTTTAACTTCCGCAACTTTCTTATTTATGTGCGGCACGTACAGGAATAGATTTTGCCCGTTAAAGTTCCCGTGCCGTTGAAATAAACGAAAACTCGACGGATCGATCGCTAAGGTCGAATCGACGACACCTCTCCACCCACTTCTTTCCTAAGGAAACTTGATCGGTTTTGCGGAAGAATCATCCCGACACAGATTCCAATTTTCGATTTTTTTTTGCCTTTTACTTATATGTAGGTGGTCTCGCGTTTTGCGTTACACGCTGCTAATATTTTACATATTTTATAGCGAAAACACATAGGTGGATGGAATACTGAAACGGCATTTAATACATTTATAAATACGTTTATGTAAATATTACGGGGCGCGTTTAAAATTATTCGAGCAGCTAAGTCATGCGTTATTATAGCGAACGTTATTTCAGCTTTGAATCACACGCTTCCTACGCGATTTTCGATAAATGTAAAAACGATACAATTTGTATTACAATCACTGCAAAACTTTTCATAAACTTGCTCGTTTCTCTTGGAAAAACGGTCAGATTTTCCGGCGAAACAGAACTAAATATGTAGTTGGTTTCGAACATTTTTAGAATTGATTGTTTCCTCTCACCTAACGTGTTAAACATTCAAGATAATTCGTAAAAATTGTCGCTTTGGTACGTCGCGCGTCGAAGTGAACATGGAATCTCTAACATACCATGTTTTCACAGAAAACATGTATACATATAATAGAATTTCTGGCGCTTCCTTCGGCTTTAAACGAGTCACTTAACGCACGCTTTGTTTACGATCCCCAAGAGCCACGCCACGCCACGCCACGGTTTTCCAAAGTGAACCGCGTTAAATCGACATAATCGCGTTGCCCGCTCGAATTTGAATCTTCACGTGGAACGAAAGGAGAGTTTTACGATACCGGGACCGTTAACTCTCGCGAAAATAACAAAATACAACGCAGCCTTAAAGCGTAACTGGAAGAACGAGATTTTACTCGGCTTTATCCATCAAATATCTCTGTATGCAAACCGCGGGGAGAAAATAACCGAGTGGAGGGCGTATCGGTCGGGGTTAACTCGGTTGAGTAGAACCGGAAGGTAGAGTCACGTAAGAGCGTTATTAAAAACGTGCTAGTAGGGTGGTAGTTTTCGAGGGCAATATGCGGTCGTTTGCTTCCACGAACCAACCTACCAACCACGTGGGGCAACACTTCCATGCTGAAAAAGGGACGTATCTGGCGAGGGGTGGACCGAAAAGTTACAGAAATACTAATATCTGCTCTCGTCTTTCGTTGATACCTTTCTTTACACTGTAGACCGGAACGACGTATTCGTCCCCTTCGTTCTTAAGGAAACTCCGTCACAAAATTATTCAAGAAATATAATAAGTATCCTTTTTATTTGTGGTCATATGAAAATCTTCTTAGGATAAAGAAGTATTGTAAGAGACACGCGTAAAACTTAGAGAAATTTCTTTCAAGCTAATCTTTTTACACTAAAAATTGCTCTACCATTATTCAAAATCTTGTTTATATTATTCAATATATCTAATCAATTACTAGACATTTAGGTATTGTATGAGGTATTATATCAATTTCATATCCATAAAATTAAAAAAATCATAGGGAATAGAAATATTCTAGCTAGGAAGAATTGTTTAATTTTCAAGTAAAATAGCTCCGAGTACAAAGGATTTAATAGTTGTCCGAGGTACAATATAAAAATGCGTAAAAATCGGAAGGACATTCACAGGGGGTACGTCCGGTTAGGGGCGGGTCAAGAGGTAAGAGTAGTACGAACAGCCCTCCCCTTTTAGTACTTCTCGAGAAGCCTTCCCCCTCTAATTCAACCCTTAACCGCCAACCCCCAATCTCCAGCCGCCACTCGGTTATTACTGGTTGGTCTCCTGGGAAGACGTTATTATCCGTGCGGCTCCTTCGCGATGAGTTTCTCCTGGAAGCTGATTGACGGCGCGGAAAACTGCACCAGAGACCGTCTTACGCACCGACTTTCTTACTCTCTTGGTACGGGGTTATCTTATTAGCCTACTGGAATCGATTCTGCCATGCAAACACAATCTTTCTCGTTATCGTGACATTATTTTCCTGTCGCATTTCACCATCGGTTTACCAAGTTTTTGATGATCAAACATATTTTATTGTAAAGGAACGAAAAACGTGCTTACCAACTCGGAAACATAATTTGATTGTTATGGAATGATTGAAAAATTTTGTCAAATTTTAATTAAAATCTAGGAGTTAATACTCGATCTTAGGACAGCATTTACATACTTGCAGATGGTCATTCTGATGTTAAGACTCGACTTTAAGGTTTATTCAGTTTTAGTATTCCTCCGAATTTCATTTATCGCTTAACAGCCTTCCGCGCCACGTGTACTACCGATGGTACATGTTAAACTATCCATTTATGACGCGTCTACCACTGGTGGTACATGCTAACATATATGCGCTAAAAACATATATTTTATAACAAGTTTAAGGCTAGAATATACTTCCACCAAAGAAAATGGCATTATAAAAAATGCAATGTAAAACAAAGCACATAAGTTTGCTTAATTGTCGAGCAAAAATGGCTCGGCACGGAACGTGTTAATGAACGATATAACTTCTTGAAAATAGCTCGTCAAAGGAAGGTCATTGACCTATCCGAGCTAAAAAGAAACGAAACATGAAGGAGCCACCAGTATAACCAGTATTGAGGATGACCTCGGTCGTCTTGTCGGATTCCCGGCTTTCATAATGAACGAAAAATTCGTGCGGAACATCCCTTTAATGTATGAACCCTCACATATTCGACCAAGATGGGAGAATGCGATACGTGTAGTATGTGACTGTATCTTGTGTTCCATTCGTGTCTCATCGTTCCACACATTGTCTCGATGCGCTGTCCCTCTCCCTCTCCCTCTCCCCCCCCCCCCCTCTGTACCCTTCTCTCTTTCCACGCGTCCATATAGCCAACCCCCCTCACTCACCACCGTCGATCCCCTAGAACTCGTAAAAGAGCCATTCGTTTGACTTACGTCGTTGCCCGTTTGTTATTACAGCACTCGTTACAGAGTCAATTCTGGCACTCGTATTCGCGTGTACCGCTCTTTATGGTCGTGTCTGCGAGCTAGAATGGGGCTACGGAGCAGAGAAAGGGACAGAGAAAAGACGGAGATACCCGAGAACGAGAACGAGCAAGGAACATGAACTGCCTGGCTGGCTGGTGTCGCGGAAGATGATCGTCAGACGGTTCCGCCCAACGATGTCGCATCAATGTTAAAATTCTCCTTCAAAAGGAGCCTTCGAGAGGTAAGTGTATTTGTCGAGCAGACTCGGCTGTTCGCGCGACAAATTCCCGCCTATCCCGATGAAAAATTAAGCTTGCGCCACTATTTTAAGTTTAGACGACCCTTTACGATACGGTGAACGTACCTGTTGGAGCGTTCACGAGGATTTAATGAAGACTGAAAGCAAGAATGAGATATTCGCAATGTTTCCATCGAAGTCATCAATCTATTGTAACAGGAACATGAAAAACAAATGAAAATGCAAATAGACATGAAAAAGGAAATTTATGTTTTACTGTTTTGTTATTTCTCGATCGTAAATATTTAATAAAAGTAATAGAGTATGCTCTCGGCGCACGGTTTCGATCACGGATCGAAATGTTGAGAGTTTAATTTTTGCAAATTTGCTTTGTTCGTATTAGTGATCGAAACCGTGCGCCGAGAGCATACTCTATTACTTTTATGTTTTATGTGGCAATTCAATACGAATGCGAATAGTAATAATAATCTATATCAAATAGCGCTGCATAGTTTAGCTATGTTCCATTGTTGCAAGAAAATCTACCAACTTCATTTGAAAAAATCTGTGCAAGTCATTTCCATAAGACGTATACTTTTTATGCTTTTCCCTGATAGTAGGTTAAGCTTTGTAGCGGCCAGCTGCATACAGTAAAATTAACATCTGCTGTACAAAATGCTGGAGAGGTTTTAGGACTCACGCGACAATAGAAGCTATTTTTGAGGAAACTGTCAGGTAGGTTCATTAAGACATCTGCTAGGGTTGCCATTAAGTTTATTAGCGACAGTCTCAATAGTTCTCGCAAAGAGTCATAAAGCCCCGAATTTCTAAAGGCCCAAGTCGATGGTACGGGACTCCGATAAAGTAAAAAGGACCCGTTACCTGAAGATGCACACGGCACGCAGAGGGTGTGGGGCCCGTGGAAATCCCGTTACAGGGTAAAACTCGCGACGCGTCACTCTCGTGAATTTCCCACTCCTTAGAGAAGTGTTCACGAAAGTGGGGGTGCAAAGTAACCCACCAATCAGCGAAAAAGATGCACTCTTCCGCCTTGCGCTTTTCTTGTAACGTTGGGAGACTGGAGTCTAGTCCTAACCAGCCAAGCGATCAAGTCTAAAATAAACGGGTAGTTCATTGAAATACTAGCTCTCCTTCACTAAATACCAAACCTCTTCTCTACAGCTTCCATACGGTGCAATACGCTTAAAACGCGTATTACGTATTACGAATTGTTATCAAATTCGTAAGTAGACTGCGGATCTTTATGCAATTATAGCTTTCTAAAATTTTCGAAAAATGCTAGAATATAAAATATGATAGAATTTAGTACGATTTTAAATTATTTCAGATCTAAAAAGGCCCCTTTACTGTCCAACAGCCGTGTTTTGCACGGACAGTGATCGTACCCGGACACTATTTTCGATTTATGACTGCGTCTACCGCGCCGACCGCGCCGAGCGAGACGTCAATAGAGAGCCGAACACAGAGAAGGACAGAAGAGCAGTGGAGTGGGTAGGCACTGAACAGTGATCGTGCCCATGAACCCGGACAGTAAAGGAGCATTTACTGTACCACGGAAAATAAGATTCTATTTTATTCCACTTTCTTAACACTTTACCTACCGGAAGCCTATCAATAGGATTTTCAATAATTGTGATGTACCAAAAGAAGGCATAGAAATTTTCATTTAGATTGCAATCTTAAATGAAACTATTAGATGACGTTATTGAGGGTGACTTGTTAGTTCACAATGAAAATTGCTGTTGATATTGAAGGTTCCATTAAAAAGTGTTTAGCCATGTAGCATAGATTTTTCAAAATTATGCAATAATCACCGGTCGGTAATGTGTTGAAATTCGTCTACAAAAATTGTAAATTGCATAAACACCCGCAGTTTATTCATAAGATACAGAAACGGATAAAAAGAATAAGGGTCGCGACGGAAGTATGGAATGGTTTAAATAAAGCAAACGCGTATTTTTATTGAGCATACACTATTGTGCTAAACTCATGAGTGATGGTGATAAAATCACAAATGTGACGATCGTCCTTGACAATAAGACCAGAAGATGCTCCTATGCGCAGGGAAAAGAACATTGAAACGGTTGAAACTCGACAAACGACACGGAGGCATTTTCCGCGTGACATAATATCTATTATGCTGCAGTACAATGGACCAGATACGTCGCTTAATGTACCAACGAATGGCTATTGCTATTGTCACTGGATGGCAGAAAGTAATTAGTTCATTGTCTCGATAAATTGCTCGTCGGCCGACACGCATTTCGTATGTTAATTAATGAACGTGACAATGCGGGTATTCTACAAGTATCATCGACGTTTTCATCGTTTCAGCACATTCAACCGAATTAACAAAGGAAGAAACATTTTCTTTCGTTGGACTGGCTATCGAATTTTACAAAATTTACAGGAATGTAAATATCCGTTATTATTGTTCTTATATCCTTATCAAAATCTCTATCTTTATCACGCATTTTGTATATTACGAAACTCCTTGTTACGTTCTATACACTATAATTCGACGGTTGAATTATCCAGGGTTGTAAATCCCACTTACGCTTGATCGCGACGATATAGCGAGTCGTCGGCTAATGCGAAATTTATAGATCCTGATTTCCGGTATATGAAGCTTGGACGATACAATAACGAACGTCGCGTTACCCCATCCTTTATCAATCATTTCAGTTGAATTATGTGTCGTATTTTAAACTGGTGCTCAAAATATATCTTTTACATTCGTTAGACCTCTTTAATATGTAATAATATGCAGTTACAATACGGATCGATTACTATCGCACGATATGTTATCTGTGGTCGTAAAAGCTTCTAATTAGAGTTACAGCTATTTCAGAAATAAATGTGTTGTTTTCCTTCGCTTTCAGAGTTATTCCGTGTTTTTGGTTGAGGATGACAATTGATTTCTGTGTGTATTGTAGTCGGTCATGCAATAGGACTGCGAAATGTGTCGATTTACGTTACGATTCACGAAAGAGTAAACAAGCATAAAACACAAGCTGGAGATGAATACTTTTGCGACCACTAAGAAACTAGTGGTTATATGTAGATGCAATTATACTTATGACGCTGCACGGACCTGGCCAAGATTTGAAATACCCAAAAGAAAACATATCGCACCTGCTTGACCAGATTTATAAACTAAATCTTGTAATGACGCAATTATACATATGTTAACTTGCTATGTTGTTTAGCTTATATGTTTAGAATGATTCAACATTTTCTTCTAGATGTTTCAACCTGAGATACGAACGACCATTTGAAAAAGTTCGCCACCCGGAAAACGAGATCTCGAATAATCCACGAAGGCAGCGCGACGGACCAATACAAACGGAAATAACTTTCGGCCGCGTGCGCGAAAGTTCAAAGCTTGGCCGGGAGAGTTTTAATGGACTGTGCACCGTCGGCTGATTTTTCATCCTAATTTGCGGTGACAAAGTCCAGAAGCGGAGGTTCCTTAGAATCCCGACCCGGTGCGGTGCGGTGTGGCGCGGCGTGACGCGGCAGGCGAAAAGGAGAAAGAAAATCGAAAGGAAAGAAGCGAAGAAGAAGCTTAGTAAAAGGACGTAACCAGTGGACGCGGGAGGGGCCTGGAGAAACGAAAACGACACATTGACGAGACTCGGGAAGATAGTTTTCTTTTGTCGTGCTTGGCCACACACTCCAGACGGCCCTCACCGCCGGAAATAAATTACCACTCGAAATCTCCGAAAGCCTTTTACCCCGGTCCGAGTCCCAAACGCCCCCAACGCCGCCATCCCCTCGCCGCAATTCCATGTGACTTGAGATCAAGAAGTCGCGAGGAACAATTTTATCGTATCTGTAAGCCTTCGCGGGGAAAATGTGTCACCCGATGGACCGAGGAAGCGTCTGACGAGTAACAGAGAAAGGAACCTACCAGCCAGAGAAAGTTCCACTGCCGCGAGATAAATAGAAGCGGGTGACGCCGCGCCGCGCCGGCAGAAGAACCACCGTTCTAATATGATCGGTGAACGTAGAACGTGGTATGTATACCAGGTGGTTCACTTTCGTCAAAATTATTATTCGAAGAGAAGAATGTTTATATAAAGTTGAATGGTTTCAAGAGACGCATACTTTGGTGTTGTGAGTTTTTTTTGTAGATGGACGCGTAGAAGAGATATGAAGGTCATCAGTATCTTTTTTAATGGGATCGTACGTTTTTTCCTGCACCAATCGATGAAGCTTCATATTCTACATACAAAAAAGTATTAACCTATTAATATCGAAAAACATTAGCTAAGGAGATATTTTATTTTTAGTGTTACGAAATCACAACTCTCTTGATGATGTTACGAATTCAAATGTTATGGTCATTTTTACATGATTTGTTATTGCATATTCGACAAACAATGTGGCTCCAACAGGATGGTTGTCCTGCGCATTATGAAAGAATACCAAGAAATGCATTAAATCAAATATTCCCGAATCGTTGGATAGGACGAGGTGGTCCCATTCATTTCCCGGCAAGATCACTTGATTTAATACCCCTCGACTTTTTCTTACGGGTTTAGTTGAAAAATAAAGTATACGCTGAGGCTCCGACTACAATTGCTGATATGAAAGATCGTATCATCACTGAATGCAATAACATACCATCAGTTTTATTACGTAATGTAAAACAATCATTACTTTCTCGATTCAGAAAATGTCGCGATGTAAACGGTCGCCACATTCAACCTTTTCTGTGAATAAAATCATTACAACATTATCAAGAGAGTCGTGCTTTCATAACAACACTAAAATTAAAGTATCTCCTTAATGGTTTTTCGATATTAATCGTTATACTTTTTTGTAGGGAATATGAAGCTTCATCGATTGGTGCAGGAAAAAACATACGATCCCATTTAAAAAAATATTGATGACCTTCAACACACCAAAGTATGCATCTCTCGAAACCATTCAACCTTATATAAACATTCTTTGCTACGAATAATAGTAATGACGAAAATCGAGGTGGTAATATCTGGTGAACCACTCTGTATACATGGAACCCAGTACAATGTAGAACACGTAGAATCTAGGATAAATGCGTCATACATATATCGCATATTGCATCGTGCGCTACGTCAGACCAGAATACAAAACGTAGACTGCAGATTATAGATTACCATCTGGCAGAAAAACGACTGCGTGTCACGAACGTCGTAGCCATTTCTCTTCAAAATTGATACTCGTCCGACAGCCAATCTACTTTCTACAATTACCGGAAGAAACGAAAAAACGTCTTACCACGTCGTATTATTCACATTGATTATTACAAATCACGACACCAGAGAACTATTGTATTATAAAAGTCATATTAAGGATGACACGTCACGAAATATTACGTCACGATACGATACGATACCTATCATAACAAGGAAATTTCAACGCGAAAAAAATGTATTAGGTTGTCTCAAAAGTTCTTTTCGCAATGCCGTACATTTAATATTATTATTATTTAATAATATTAAATTAAATTATTATTATTTATACATTTAACAGACCTAACCCAGTCCGTTTTATTACCAAGAATGAAACTTTTGGGACAACATAATATGTTTCGTATATCATAGTTATGTTGCAATAAGTGTATTCCAGCATTCCCTTTACCACGCGACACAAAGCTATGAGGCAAAAGTAGTAATGGTTCTAATGCGTTTGGTCAAACCGATGTAATTGCAGATGGAAAAGGAAAGAAAAGAGTAGGCAGGAACGCGAAAGACGCAAGAAGGAGCGTTGGAGGTGGGGAATAAAACGAGCGTCGTACTGCGGCGGAAAGGGAGTTTAAGGCGCGCTTCCATTACTTCATTAGCAACGGTGAAAGGTACAGGACAATGGGGCGCCCTCGGTAGGTTGACATGGCCGAGAGCCGCGGGGTATCTCGATCGTTTCGAATGCCAGAAGCGAAAATGAGACGAGAGTCGCTGCTCCGTTCCGCGCCGCGCCGGCTGAACCAATTCCTTGGATCCACGAAAAACTATTACAACCTTTCTTTTCTTTCTTGCTCTGATTTGCATCAGTCTCATTTAATGAATGCACAGTACCAGAAATTTAGACGCTCGTGAAAACCTAAAAACGTACCCTCTGATGAGTCTTCGATTGATTTTTTTTATCGTATGTCTAGAACACTTTGAAAAATTATGACTACTACTAAAACTATTCATATATGGCACTGCAGGGAAGAATTTTTAGCAAAAATATGAAACAGGGCTATATCAGAAGTTTAGACGCACTTGCTTCTCTTGTTGTTTGTAACTTCATATCGTACACCAGTGGCTATGTTCATTATAGGAGTGAAGTTAATAAAGTATTAACATTAAACCTACCACCACCGGTCAAAATGACCAGTTCCAGATTTTTTATTTAACAATATCTGAAATAATAAAAATGATTTCATAAGGAATGGTTGTATGTATAGACTGAACATCAGGTTGTTAAGAGACTGAACATCAAGGTAATAGCAGAATATGTTGTTTGAATGCGAAAACGAAAACTCTACTAATCCAATTACAAAACTTCCTCATTTTTTTATGGCACTTTTACCAACTTATTTGTGGCATTATTTTTTTATTAAAATAACACTAAACACAATATAATTTCAACTGTATTTATTTATTTCTATGTTCGGCGAGATCACAAAAAATAATAGAACTGTACGATCTAAGAAACAGCATGGATCCGAGAGTTTTTCTTAGATCGAACCTTTACTGTAATATGTATCATAATTTGAAAAATGATGAGCTAACATCGAAAATGTAAACATTTTTGCATACAAAGTTTTGCTTCCGAGCGAGTGAACGATGAAAATATGTTTTCAAATCGTTTCTAAATGATTTGACAATATTTGAAATTATGGCGAGTTTTTTACCCGATCAAGCAATTCCTATTAGCCGGCAGTAAGTCTGCTACAGACCTCGTGCATGTTCTATCACACATTTCTCTAACTCATCCAACCAACATTCGTCTTCTATCCATTTCTGATGCACTTATTATCCGGTGATAGTCGGTTCGTGCTTGTCATCGGGAATTACTATGTCACGAGTGCAACGATTGTCAGACGTTGTTATCTCAACGATCTGTTATTACCGAGGCGCATTGTGCGCGGAATACAAAGTGACAGGACATGAACATGGCTGGCGTTAAACGAAAATGCTGTTATTTAAGAACACCGCAAGCAATCATTTCTACGTTATTTTTCCATTATTGTTCACTTCCACTATATAAACTGTACAGTATAAATGTGAATATGACTTTTGTTTGGTCGAGCTTAAAAGAATTTGTCTTCGAATAGGGCAGAAAATTGCTGTACGATTGAAACCACAAACATTTTAATAAAATTCAAAGGGAATTCAAACTCTCGATAACATTAAAGTAGAACGGAAACGCAAATTCAATCGTGAAATACTCAAAGAAGTTAAACATTAGATTGATGCATAAGAAATTGCTATTCGAACAAAAATATTTTTTGCTCTCTAACCATTTCAATTACACAAAATAATTTTTAGCAAGATTTACTGAAGCTATGAGCAATTTTTCAACTTTTCATGCAGTATCTAAACACATGATTCGTTGCCATATTTTCGTCATTAGAAATTCAAAATTGGCAATTGCTAGCATGTTTTTCTTATATTTTCCACTACCTATTTATAGTCGCTAATTTCGCATGAAGCGGTTTAACATAACAATTGACTGCGGATCTTTATGCATTTATGGCATCTGAAAATTTTCAAAAAATGTTGCAATTTATGTTTATTGTATCAAATGTAAAATTTGATAGAATTTGGTACGATTTTCATTTATTTCAGAAGTACGAAGACTACTACCATTGAAAATAAGATTTTACATGATTCCACTTTCTTAAAATTTGCCTATAAAAATTGAATATTGCATAAACACCCGCAGTCTAATAATAATATGTATATCTCTAGTTGATGCTGTCATATAGGTTTAGTAATAAGTAAACAGCGGATATACATATGTATAATCATCGATTGTATTTGAAAAGATATGCAAATATGCACGAGAAATGGGCAAATATGCAAATATGCGCATATAAAATATGAAAAATATATCAGTTATATTCAGAGCGTTCCAAGTCTTCTCACCCAGATATGTAGTGTCATATTCTATGAGTCTGTGAACTCTTCTACAATGTACAGAATAGCTTTATGTACACGCAAATAAGATAATATATACGGTAGAAAATTTAAAGTTACATTAAAGTAATATGATGGTTTGCATTACAATAAATTACAAGCATTTCTTCCACATTTTGAACCGTTAATTGGTGACGTTTGTCAGTGAAAATGAATCAAAACTCATTTTTGTTTGAAGATGTTGCTTGATTTTCAAAACTTTCGGTTTCATGTAAATTAGCTTCCTGTGCAATTTGCTCTTGATGCAAGAAAGTAAATATTTGCGTGTTGTGCTAGTTTTAAAAATTGAACGAAGCATAAAACCACCGTAACAGTTTGTAAATTGACGAAATAAATATGCCACATAAAAATGGAATATGCATCTTATTAAACAAAATATGCAAAGCATATGTGGTATGCAAGAAATGCAAAATAAGAAATACATTTTTAGAATATAGAGAAATGGCGTTATAAATTTCATTCCCACGTCTTTATTTCTCCTATAAATTTGCATTTGCATTGTATAAATTCTCTATCTAGTAATAACTGTCCGCGAATAATTGACCGTTGTTTCCTTCTCTTTATTTTTATATTGGGATTGGTACATAATTGATAATCACAAAATGTATAATCACACGACAGCTTAGTATTTTTGTGATTTTCATATGCTGATTGATTTCACAAATAACAGATCGCGTTAATTGTTCGTTTAGCAAATGAAATGAAGTGTTCCTCGTATAACATTGCATATCTCACAATAATGATATGCAAACAGAATTACGTACACGTACATCCAGCCCTCGATTTATTATTTATTCGCATATTAATAACCGTAACTGTATGCACTTCGTCTACTTTTATTAAATTATTTTAATATCCGTGTAAACACGCACTGCGATATATCATCCAGTAATACTCTTATCGCGAGCCGTGAAGTAGGGAGAATTGGATAGAAGAGGAACATTTTTCACTTCCCGAATGATATACTGTCTCTGCCGCTAGGATACCCTTCTCCTCTTATGCAGATAGGAGGATCGCTCTTCGAATTTTACCAAATTAGAAAATCTGACATACCCCGGTTGGCAATAATTTAAATCGAGAGGTATTGCGTCGGGCAGTTTTTTAAATTTAATATCAAACCAAATCATTGTCGAGAGAATTGGAAGAAAAATTTTTAAAACTAATTCAATCATTTTACTAGGTTGCAGATGTGTATTACCTATACGTTTAAAATAAAATTTCATTTATTCGGATGGTATTTAAAGCACAGATGAATTGTAAAATTGTAATTATTTTTCATTCCATAATTTGGTGCAACAATAATACTCTAATCCAAAGTATTTTCAGATTTAGTACAACATGGGTCGTACGCAGAATTGTTTACGAGTCAATCTTCTCCATAGATTTTGTTCCTTAGATTATCAGTCATTTATCATTTGTAGTTGAAGTCAGTTTTTGCACACAAGTCGTTTCATCTAAGATTGTAATATGCATCAGTAATAACTATTCAAAAATAGTAAATACGGTATAAAACAAATGTGTCCCATTAGTAGACTGTATACGAAATAACAGTTAAAATAATGCCTTTTCTGTTGTTTTGCCCGATACTGTGCTTCCATAATTACAGGGTTTCTGTTTTATCTCAGAACAGTGAGATATCTTTTAAGGGAATGATCGTACGAAAAAAAGGTTTGAACAGAAGTTGCTTGGCATGAAGGAAGGCGGTATGTGGTATAAAATGGTTTTGTTTGTACCTAATATGATGAGGGAGATTTCTAATTCTGCAAATGGTTCGAAAATACGTAAACTGCTTGCATTCGTTTACATCTAACACTATGGGGATATTGTGTTTGTTTGGTTCAATTGTGAACAAGTGCAAATAGGCGTAGCAGATGAACTCGACAGTCAGAGGTATATTTTGTTCCGTTTTTACTATTTTACAACTTTCCATGAAAGAAAATGACTTCATCAGCAACTCGTTGAATTTGTCTGAAAATGCACTATTACATTATACATATAGATAAATACATATATACAATTAAATTGATTTCAAAGCTGCTTTTGTTGAAAAATCATTTTCGTAATATCATTTCTTTGAAAGATATTTCACTGCATGGAAATTAAAACAGATACCCTGTAGATATTGTATTACGTTCTATGGAAGATTAAGTCAACTATGACCGACAACTGCTGGTCGATAACGGATTGGCGCAAAAGTAAATCGGCGAACATTTTATTTGCATAATTTTCTTTTGCTTTCGAGGGTATTCGAAGTAATATCGTCCTAATCTGACTCCGAATCCGAATTCGAAACAAGCGTAAAAGTTGAATCGCGTCGTATTCGTGAACAGTTTCGCGAGGATAAATAACGGCACAGCTGTAGCAAGCTCGTAAGCGGGAAATCGGTCGAAATAAGTTCCCCGTCGAATTAAAATAGCCGGGGAGCTTTCGATCCCCTTATCCCGAGCGGGAACACGATCTCACGTTCGACGGTGAAACGAAGCGAAGTGGTAAAATCGCGCACGTTACGGTCCACCCTCAAAGAGAAAATCACGTGGGAGACATAATAGGAATGTAGGTACTAGCGAAAGCACTATCCAACGGAATTTTCAAACAACATAAGTTAGCCGACAATATCTGGCCGGCACGTAGAATGCCCAGAAAGAAAGTGCTGAATGCGATTCCGTCATTATTTTATTTCGGTCGACGGTATTGGAATATCTAGACGGCATCGGAACGCGCCAAACCACTCGTTCTTCCTATCGACCCCGGGAACAAATAGCACCTTTCGCACCCAGCCACTCTCAGCTCCATATTAACCTTAATTTCAGCTGGCCCCTGCAGAGAATCTAAACTGGCTACTGTGAACGATCGTTCCCAACGATAATTTCGGCTCGCTGCAAGGAATTCTCGGTGCACGAGCTGGTAGCATTTGAAGGAAACTGGAGAGCTTTCTGCGAGTGAGCTCGAATATTCTTGGATGTAGAATGAAGCTATTTCGAGCTCTACATTGACTTTTCTAAGTTAGCACGCAGACGTGATACGAGGTAAAGAATAAAATATTTCAAGACAATATTATTCAAAATTTCTGACTACCAACTGCGTGAACACCTCGATAATACATATTATAGAATATTGTAGATCACGGTTTTAATTGGACTAGATGAAATTTCAGACAGGGACTGCTGCAAACACGTAAATAATCTGTTCACAAAAGTTTCTTGCTACGAAGAGAGAAATAATATGGCACATGTACTTCTTTTTCACGGATAAAGTAGTGGGAGATTGCAACATCAAGTTAGCATTCCAACAATTCAACCAGGTGTTACACGATAACATTTTATTTTATGAACGGTTGCAAAATAATTACAAATCGGGGGATCTGGGCAACACGTTCAAGGTCACTCGTCTTCTGACACCTACTTGGCTGGCCCACTAATACGAAGAATACGAACCGGACCGGACCATTCAGTTGTTAGAAAAATTCTCCAATCAAGAAACTAGAGAATGCCAACGCTTTAGTATGAACTTTGAACAGTTGGACTTTAATAATCTAGTACATTGTGAATTATATTTAACTCACGCTGTGTTTGGTCAAGAGGTTACGTGAGTTAACCCTCGAGTGCATGGCTGAATAGAACTCCTTGCAATGATAGACAATCTTTCACCTACATTTCCATTAGTGATTTCAAGTAGTTTCAAGAAGTTAAATAAACAACAATTTTCGTCATGGGGCCCACAGACCCAACCCATGTACCAAAAGAACTCCAGCCATGGACTGGGCTCTGCCAGAACTAAAAATATGTGATCCCAGGGATCAGCCTTGTTTTTTCTCTTTGGTGTTCAATGTATTAACTTACCGAGGACAATACCTACGTTGTAATATTGAGTACATTGTAATATTATTAATCCTATACACTCCTACGTAGAGTGCGACTCAACATCAGAGACAGAAAAATGTAAGTACAACGGGTTCTTATATTTACTTTTTAGTTAAAAACAAATATAAATTACAACAATGTTTGAGAGCTATATCTAATACAATTAGTAAATAAAATTGTTTAAAATATGTAGCAATCAAGAAACTGTCCTTTGAAGAAAATTTCAAATAAAACACTTCAAATGGTAGGGAGTTGTTGGCAACAAAATTGAAAAATAATTCGGAGTGCAAAGGGTTAAAATTAAATAGTTTGTAGCGGATCAGGATACTCGATTGTCTCGCGTCTTTATACATACAAGAAAATTTGTCACTCATGAATTAACCGATATTTGATAAATAAAGTTTAGTAAGAACTGTGGGAATGTGATTCACTGGAATGGCACAATTTTTCATTTACGAGTTCGCGAATCGGAAAACACAACAAATAGTTTTCAATAAGGAAGTTTCCTTGTAAGGATGCAGGTGCGCAGAAGTTTCACAGCAGGAGTTTAAGGCACCGAGGGAATAAAACTTCCAGCGAGTTTTTAAAACAGTTCCGCGCTTCCTGACGCTTAAAGACCGCGGCAATTCTTAGTATGCCTTCTATTCCCGGTAATGTTCGTTCGGGAGAGAAATAACGTCTAGTCGTTTCTTGCCGGATTACCGACAGTATGTAATAAATTTAAGATATTAATCCTTTGCTCTCCGAATTATTTTTCAATTTTATTGCCAACAATTTCCTACTATTTGAAGTGTTTTGTTTGAACTTAACTTCAAAGGACTTTGTTTACTAATTATATTAAAGACTTTCTTGTAATTTATATTTGTGGAACTTATATTTGTTTTTAACTAAAAAATAAGACAAATACATATAAAAACCTGTTTTACATATCTTTTTCTCTGATGTCGAGTCACATCCGATAAAGGAATGCAAAGAGGGTTAATCTACACAACTACAGATTTTGTTTCTTGAACTGTGAAGATGAATTGTGAAGTATCATCTATTTTGAATTGTATAATGGTTTCACAATTTTCAAAAAAAAAGAAAAGAGATCAAACAATTTTGAAATATTTCAGGTCAATCCAAATATTTAACTGAAATTTCGCGCATGATAGAGGATTTTCAACGAGCAGGTTATCTCGTTTGCGCGCTCAATTAAAGCTGCTTACAATTTTCAATTTCAGTACCGAGGTAGTGGTCGATGGAAAAATGAATTTCCCCGTCGACACTTCGATAGTTCGTAATAAACGTTTGGAAGGGTCCTCCGACAAAACGGGTTCACGTACCCTCCCCTTTTTGTCCTCGAATGTTCCATGCGATGAGTATGTTCCACGCGCGATCGTTACCTCTCGCAAAGTGGTAACGTTTTGTGCTTAAATTTTTCCCAATTACAACTGCCGCGCGTTTTCAAGTGTTCTCGACAGTTTGCCGGAAGTTTTAACGATCCGACATGGGAAATTGACTTCGTTATTATCATTGCGGTCTTTCCTACGCGACACGTGCCGCCTTACTCCACAGTTCAAACATCACACGAATCATTGTGTATGTAAATCGTTAAGCGAGTCGATTCTTCTTGTTTCCGTTCAGCTGGACAGAGGTGCTGATACCGGTAACATTTTCCCGGTAAATATCCTAAATATCGTTAAAATATCGATAAGAAGAATTTCACTCGAATATACAAAGCATGTACGGCATTTAGATGGATTTCGATCTCGGAACGAGACACGTACATGTATTTCGAGCACTAACATTTATGCAACTAACAAAATAATAACGAGATAAAATGCAGAATTTTTCTGTTTTAATCGTGAAAGCTATAGAATCATTCTTAGGCTACTGTAGAATTTCTTATATGGGCGATTCTACGTGAAACCGGAGACTTTTTGTATAGTACTATTTCGGATTTTGGTGAAATTTAGATATGCTATAGTCTCTAGTGGAGTACGAACATCTTTCCAAAAATTTTTTTAAATCTTGACTGATTTTACAGGCTTCTAGACAATAAAAGGTTCCAATCTTTTTTGAATTATAACTATTCAATTAACAAACCGATGAACATGAGTTTTTTCGAGACTTACAGTAGAAACAGAAGAGTATCCAATACAAATTATTTCAGTTTATTATGTATTCAGTTCACAATGGTGTTAAAATTCTATTGTACGTTACGCATTTTTAAATAGATATTCGATATTACCCACGCTTATACATTGTAGGTTAAAACCGAGTATGTACTTACATACTTCTGAGAAATCATATTTTCTTCTGAGCCTTTTTCAAAGAAGGTTTCTAACTTTCTGTTTCTGTAAGGTCCAATTAAGATTCCTATCGGCGCGGTGTATAAAGTTTTTTATCATTTAATTGTTTCCTAGCAGAAAAAGTACATTAGATTTCACCAAATTAGTATGTCGTATCCTACTTCATCAATTAACCATTAGCACTCGAGTTGTGACCCAGAGTTACCACTAAAAATGGCTATACCATTATTCACGATATTGTTTACATTATTAAATATGTTGGTATCTAATCAATTACTACACACTTAATGAACATAAAATAAACAATAAAATGAAAAAAAATCATATACAATGGAATTATTCTAGGTCGGAAGAAATGTTTAATTTTCGAGTTAAAATATCTCTGATTGCAAAGGGTTAAATCAATTGTTCCCCGAAGAAATCATCCCTACAAGTGGATGGTACGTAAGAAATCGACTACATCGCATTCAAGAAATTTCGTATTCTCTTCGATCGACTTGTTCGGGCCCCATTGTTGTTGCGGCGTTTATTTTATTGTACTTTCAGTCTATATTCCGTCTTAAGTCTCTACGCGCAGCGAAGCCGAAGCAAAGAAATCTATTACTGCTTTCGCAGGCTGTACATCAGATGGTTCTTAAACAAAGTGGAAGAAAATTGGATTTTTTTTATTTATAACGATGGCTATGCAGCAACCTGGTATCGCTAGAGTGTTACCTACTTAGATGTCGTTAAATAGAGCAGCTGTACATACAAACCATTACTGCAGGCTCAAGCTTATACTGTCGTTAATGATTGTTCGTTCGTCCGATTTCTTTTTGTTCTTTCATACCTGTTTACGTGAAGGTATCGTGTAATGACGCGATAAAAGTTCCGCGTTAATTCTCTCATTGCGTCCTCTTCCATCTTATTGATATGCTGCTTTATGCGATTTCTGGACTTACCTGAAACAAAAAGATAAGATTACGTTAACACAAGTATGTTTTGAGTCTTACGCGCGTGTTATGGAATACGATCATCTTTTCAATTCAGAATGAAGAGAAGTAGGGTAGTGGAAATTGCCAAGAAATTCATCTTAACACTAAACCTACGACCACTAGGTTCTTATTCATTTTATAATTATTGAAATTATAAAGATGCTTCCATAAGTAATGATTCAATAAATATCTTTAGTAGAGCACATATTACAATAAATTAATTTCTAAGGCAACATGTACCTTACTTTTACAGCTTGGTACGTTTATTGTTAATAGCGAAAGTGATTATGCATAATTCTACACTGAAAGAAAGAAGATTTTGTGTGCCATTATGTACCAATTTGTACGTATAGTGTCCCAATCAAAAAACATGTTTTTCTCGCCACATTCTAAGCTGTTCTTTTCATTAGTCATGAATAGACTGCGGATGTTTATGCAATTTCCAATTTTTGTAGGCAAATTTTAAGAAAGTGGTACCAACTAAAATTCTATTTTCATTGACATTTTCAATTTTTAAAAATTTCCAACAATTTTGAATTTCATCTACTCAATTTTGCTATAAATGCATAGAGTTCCGCAGTCTAGTAATAACATTCGTAAGTCCAAAATAAATAAAAATCGTACTAAATTCTGTCGAATTTGATACCCATTTTTTGAAAATTTTTATAAACCATAAATACATAAAGATCCGCAGTCTAGTTATCAAGTATAAAATTTAATTATTGTTACTATACTGGTTTAACTACTATTTCATCAACATGTGTCCACATCATACATGCACATAAACATACATACATATATGGTATTCTGCTTCAGTTTCGATTTGAAGAAAGCATATCAAATTCAAAATAACAGAGAGATGTTTCCTTAAAAATCAAATATATTTTTAATAATTTTATTTCATTTTGTTTGATAATATTTGCGTAAATTACAAATATTTAAATTTCTTTGTCCACTTGTTAACATCTCACTCTACATACAGAATAACAAGAAGTTACGTAATGTTTGCTGGCTGCAAACACTTTTTGAAGAAACAAAGCAGAAATTCTATAGTTTTGAGCATTTGTCTGTATTATCTGAGGTAATACTCTTTAATAAGAATTTGCAATTCGGCATCGAACTATCTCTTGTTTTTCCAGCACCATCTTTCACAACCTCTGAGGAACGGTTGAAGCGTTTTTTCACAGAAGCAACCGAATAACTCCGACTTTGTGTAGCATGTTTTCTCCTTTCCCGTTTCGCGTTCGACTCGAACGCGAACGTTTCGAATGGCAATTCACCTATTGTAAGGAAGACCCGCGTGACACTCTCGTATTTCCTCTCATCCTGCCTTTGAAATTAGAACGCGCAGTAACATTAATAACCCCGATTTCATCATGTGAATTCGAAACGGAAAGATATTCTTAGCGTTGACCGACTTCTGGACCGTGAACTTTCCGGGAAAATAGAAACGCGAAAGCGGTATGCTTATGCGATGCCAGGGCAAGGTACAGAGCGTAGCTGGAATAAAAACTAACAAACTGGAAAAACTTAATAAGCGCCTAAACGGCAACAGGAGAATGAATTTTGATCTGCCATGCAGGTAGTAATTTTCCACGGATATACATATACAATTTTCATTCACGTGGCAGATATTTTCTGAAAGTAATTTAAATACGCCGCTGTGCTTAAAAGTTACAGCACCAAGAGAACATAAAGAACTGAGGGTGAAATTGATATTCCTGCTCGCGGAGGTACTGTACATGTATATATATTTACTGGGTTCCGAGAAAAGTTCTAGCGTCTTTAGATAGAATAAAAGGATCTTTTTCTATGAAGTCGTTTTACTTGCATCATTCATTTGAATTACATTTAACAACTTCTCTTTAACATTTACTCAAAGTGGACTTACTCTTCGGTTAAATTAAATTGATTTATTTATTACATGATACATTCAAATGTTTCAGGATCGAAACAACCAGTTATCTTTAGCTTTTTTTTTAAACAAATTCTATTCGAATTTATACACGTTTAAGAAGACATCTATTTCTGTGGAACTTTTATAGAAAAGAATTTATAGAAGAACTTCTTTAAACAGTGTCTGGATCAGTGTCGCCGGACCAAGGGAATTGAGGGGAATACGGTTATCCTCTCTCTGTCATTACCGCATTAGCCACGTGATAGTGTGACACATGCACGATAGAGACGGAATGCGTCACGTGACCGTTCCGTGGCTGGAACGTGGGGGAATAGCGCCATAGGAGGGTAGAGTGGGAGACATGTCTTAATCTGGTGACACTGGTTTGGATAGATCAGATACTTTAGAATGTTTATAATAAAAATTCAATAGAAACTATGAATGATAAACTGTAGTGATAAACTATAAATGATATAAGGATATTATTACAATCTATTGATGATTTAAGCTTGTTGATATTTTTCATAGCTATCTTCAAATTATAGAAAATAAAAAATGATGCATGAAAGTGTTTCGTCTCTAAAAATATGACCTCGTGAAATAAATTTTGAAATATTCGTTAATACAATGCACAGACGTCGCCGCCCCTGAATAAGCAAAATTTGAACTGTGAACTATCGATGTACCTGTAATAGTTATTTAGCATGGTTAGTAATGGTAGCAGTATACAGAATTTGTTATGATTAAGAACTTTTTTTTAATATTGATGTACAAAATATCTGTTCCTATTACAGAAAAAAGTTTATGTTCAAGATTATGTTCAATTTTTTACACGCGCGCGATCTTTACACGAAAAATACATATACTATTAATTGTATTATATGTATAATAAATTATACTATATAATATTACTATAATTATATTATATGTATAATAAAGCTGCAGTTCCTTGAAGTAAAAGAAGAAATGCAAATTTCCAACGCAGTCTCACTGATTTTTTATAAATGCCATCCCTATAAAAAGCTTGACCTAATTGAAATATTTAGTATACGACATTTGAGTAAGAATTTGTGATAATTCTCAACTTATTTAAAATGTTTAAACTCTCGAGAATATATTATACATCTATTCTTAATATCATATCCAAATATGTAGCTTAACTGAATGCTGTTTCTATTTCAATATAATAATTTAATTAACACACATTAAATGGCAAACGATTTTCCTATGTTTTGAACATGACACGGGAGGAATGCTTGTCGTGCGTCTGGCGAGAAGAGACTCGGACCGGCACAGAGACAAGAGGAGTAAAGTTCTGGCTCCTCCTAATCCCCACCTTGACGCTCACACATTTATTCTGACGCCTATAATCATCTTTTTCCCCCATGCGATACTACACCTGAAGAAGTAGTTGTAACCTTCTCAGCGAATAGCGAGAATGCTATGATTCAACTGTATCAGTGTGTGTGTGCCCGACTCACATTCTTTCCGAGGTCGTCCTAGTGCCTTCTCGCCACACACGGACTTACACTTATAACGGTAAAATATTATATCATATTAATTTCAGTTACGTTACTAAATTCTGCTCATTAATTTTACACAATGTGACCGGTTTTCTTGCATCGTTAGTAATATTAAATATTGCTTGAAGTTGTAATTGAATCCGCTGCGTAATAGATGCTATAGTTGTGACCATGACATCAATGGTTGCCACGACGACACCGGCAAGTGCGACACCTGGCACCAGTTTATTGATACTAATTTTATTTTGTAATTTTGATTCGCAGTTTGGAGCCATAACAAATTTTCAGAAAAATATTTCTGTTACTCCAAAACTAGTATTTGGAATAGAAATATAATAATAACATAAGTGTAGAATTAGGCGCGGCATCCTAAATTGGATTTATACCAAGAAAAATCAACTAACCTAGTAAATTAGTACACCCATGTTGATAAAATTAAACAATTTCACGAACATGTTATTCGGTCAACGTACAGAAAAGGTATCAGTCAGAAAGGTAATCGACGAGACGATGAAAAATCAGCAGCGGAGTTGAGTCCCGTCGCAACTGGCCGTTTCCGGTTTCGTAATAGCTGGCTCGTGGCTGTCGACGCGAAATGACACGGAAGCGGTTGTTCTCGAAACGAATCGCCTACAGTCGAGTCTAGTTCGTGCTTCGATGCGTGAATTCAATACCAACAATAATTTCAAAGGGAGTAGAAATTCCTCTTCGATTACCGTTCTTGCTCAGTGAATGAAACAGAAAATATTCTAGATAACTGCTAGGTGTATAATAAACGTCATAATCATTCAAATAAACACCCGAATAGAGGTCTCGCTGTGGTGGTACATCTATGAAACGTCCGTTAGATGTACTCTGAATTATTTTTCAATTTTGTTGCCAACTCCCTGCTATTTTAAATGTTTTATTTGAAATTTACTTTAAAGGACAGTTCCTTGACTGCTACTTACTTTAAACAATTTTGTTTATTAATTATATTAAATATAGCCCTCGAACTTTCTTGTAATTTATATTTGTGAAACTTGTATTTTATTTTGATTACAAAATAAGACAATTAAATACATAGAGAAAGAACCAAATACATATAAAAACTCTGATGTCGAGTCACACTCGACAAAGGAGTGCAAAGGGTTAACTAATATAAGGAATATTTTTAATTTTTAACATAAAGTAATTTCGCTGAACAAAAATTGTCTCTGTCACAAAGTAACAAAAACTGAAGCAACGTCGCATAAAACAGAGGCGGTAGTTTTGTGCAGTACGACATTCTATAAGCCTATATGTAGTAGCCGCTCGATAAGTGTCATCAGATAACTGTCACTTGGGAACGCCTCTCGCTCACACGTAATTACTTGTGCACGCGCGCGTTCCTACTCTGTCACGTATATGTAGTTGCGACGACGTGCATATCTACAAGCGACGAGGAAACGGCGCGGCGGTAAGAGTGCACGTGCCATTGGCTGTCTACTAACTGTTATCTGTCCCAAATGTGGAGTCAGTAAGCGGCTTTTGTATTTTGCAATGCTAAATTTGAATATATTCTACGTAAATATCTACACTCGATATGTTCATAATGATGATGATGCCAACAAAACTCAAGGCATAGCTCTATACAGGGTTTATATAAAGTAGGTAGGATGTACAGAGAGGGAAAATCTCTCCCTCCCTGTTCTTCTCCCTATCCCCCACTTTTACAGACGTTGAACAGATCAGTCCGAAGAAAAGTCCAAATTAAATTTTGGACGACCGCTGGTGAGTCCCACACTTCCCCGGGGTTGCGATGACCCTGCGATCTCCCTTCACTTTAAACAATAAAAAAAGCTCTATACAGGGTGTCCGAGAAAGAGTGTAGCACTAAGAAAGGGGTGATTCCTGAGGTGATTCTAAGGATCTTTTTCGCTTCGTTTCCGAGTTATTAACGAAATACACGGACCAATCAGAGCGAATAGGTTATAGCGAACGGATCTTGGCTCGGCGATAGGTTCCGCTGAGCGCGGAAGCCGTTGGCCGAACCAGGATCCGTCCGTTGTAGCCATGTTCTAATTGGTCCGTGTTTTTTGTTAATTAAAAGCGAAACGTTTCGCTAAAGCACTTCAAGAATCACCCCTTTCTTTTTCCTACAGTCTTTCTGGGACATCTGGTACACTTCATAGTTTATTGCAAGAGTATACGAATAAGCTATAAATTTAAAAAATTAAAATTAATTTCTAAAGAAAATTTTTAAATTTGTAACAAGTCGAACAAATATTGTACAAGGTTTGCACGGAGGTGCATGCATATTTTTCTTGAATAAAATTGAATGGTAGCAAGATAATTAAATTGAATACGAGAGACTCGTCGATACTTCTATACAAGAAGAAGGAATTTGGTGGGTGTACTTGAGTCTGATATACTTTAAAAATTCAACGGAAAAGATACGCCTTAACAACGTCTTTTCTTGGGCTTCGTTTTTCGGAAAACGAACAAATATTCCGTTCGGCTGTTGCAGACCGTGGACGCGAAACAGCTCGCAAACGATGTCCTTACATCGTTGGTCGAAGTCCTCGAAAGGTTACGCTGTCGTGGGCAAATTTACTATGCAAATTAGAAGATGTATTTCTGCTCCCTGGTGAAAATACCGGCAAAGATCATGGTAAAAAAACCAGTTCCACCGTCCGGGCGGAACGTCTGCCTCGCGAAGAATAATTACGTAATCACGAATGAAACGCTGCTCTGCCTTTTCCTCCTTTTCGTCCCGCGAGACTGCCACAAAAAGTGGCCGGCACACAAAGCCCGCCGGACTTTAATCTGAGTATTTTTGCGTGAACAAACAAAAAATTTTGGTGGTATAAAAATGTCTCGCGCGGGAACAAAGAAATGACCGGGGTCCATCGAGGAAAAACCAATAAATGCTACGAAGAAATCGAATGAACAATGGAGGATGGGCTCAGGGAAAATACAGGACAAAAATCTGCTGGATCTGTGGAAATAGAGAAGAGATGACCGGGAAGGCGTGTTGCTTGCGTTTCCACGAAACAATAAAATGGAAAAGGGAGTCGAGTCGCGTGTGGTCGTCCGCGGGCCGCAAGTTTGTCGCTACCGACATAAGCCAATGTATTGCGCACGTGTATACAGGTTGTTTTCGAAATCGTGGGGCCGGGTGATTCTACATGCAGAAACAAGTCGGATAGAAGAAATGACACTTTTTCATTGGACCCACTCGTTTTCAAGAAAAACGAGTTTGGAAATTTGTCGAGTTCACGTGCTCTAGTAGGTATCTACATGCCTCTGCAGGAAGTAGAATCGGTAGGTCATGAACAGACGCATCAGCTGAATTCTATCTAATGTTTCGCAATGATCTTCGCTGCGTATAGCACGTGATGTGCGCCGAGTGTTCGTTCGTTCGAAGGACCACCCACACCGATGTGGGAAACAATTGTGTGAATACTTGGAAGACCAAAGAGTTTATTTGACAAGTAGCTAACTGCCAGGGCTTCATTGAAACTGTAAACTTTTATAAATAAAAGTTATTTTGTAAAATCGGGTGGGAGTAAGGAAAGCCCTCTTTCCCGCACGAGGTGGATGGCAACCGTTTCGAGTGACTCCAGCTCGAAGGTCCGTCGGTGACCGTTACCTTCTTCCTGGTAATCACTCGTCGAAACTACGGTTTATGGAAAGTACCCGAAAAACCCTTAAAACATTGTTGCACAATGGGTTCGACAGACCCAAAAGGTAAATCCGCGTCCGTATCATAAACCGTCCCTAATTGCTTATCCTCGACAGGCACCCGATTGAATATTCAAACCCGATTTCCTCGAACACAAAGGGTTAAACGAAAAGATGTAATATCTTTTATTCGACTTATTTCTGTACGTAGAACCACCACCTGGCCCCTTATATCACGATTTTGTTAACACCCTGTATTTTGAAGGAATAGACCACACAAACGTCATTCTGTGCTTATATCGAATTACCCAATGAAAACTGAGATGTGCAAGAAATGTTAAAAATAAAACACTTGGAGGTATGTCAAGATAAATGTATGAAGTCTGAAATGCAAGGAAATAGATAGCCGAGCGATAGAATCGTTGATAATTGGTATGGATAACAGACTAGAGAATGTGGCAAAGGATCTTAGAGAAATCATGGCGGTGTTGATGAACTGATGCGGTCCAATAGGACCGATAGTATAATATTGCGTAGCAGTGATTTCAAGAACGATACAAATTTGAAATTACGGTGCACCGAGGCTCGACGCGGCGCGCGGTGGCCAGAAACGCCGCAGATAATATGCAAAAGAGAAGCTTAAAAAGTAATTACTGGTGAAGAGGGCGCGGTGGTTAAAAATTGGCGTACATAAAAAGTTTTCTAATTTCAGAAGCCAAGGATGGCCGCATGGGCGGCAGAACCGCGAGGAACAGGGGTGAAGTGGAAGGCGACGCGATGGTACCCGTAGTTACGTACCTCGGCGCGGCGTGCTGCGACGCGTACGCGCGATCAGGGAATATAAGCGAAGCGATACCTCCTATTGCTTAATTTTACGATCTTGAAAGCATTTCTAAAGCGATTTAAAGTAAATCGTTCCTATTATTATTCTATCAAATATTATCGTTGTCTAGGCAAATTGAACATTCAAGGCAATTGGAAAACGACAAGGCTACAATGAGATCTTACCTTTTAATTAAAAATTGACATACAGCTAACACATCGTATGGTACCGACCCATTAACCTAATTAAGTACACGATAATGAGCTGTAGCGACTATGTACACCGACAAACCGACGCCACGCTATTGCTAGTAAGAAATTGTTAAACATACGTTGCGCCAGCGTTTCTAGTTCTACGGCATTCTACGTAATCTGGGAACTGTGTTTCCATATCGATTTTTCGGTGAATAGGTAATGCTTAACTGTCATAATTCTTACTTAATTTTTATAACGATTCTTTTATGCAATTCTACGTGTTCTATTCTACTTGTGAAATACTGTCCCTATCGGAGAATACCAGTCAAATCAAATAGATCATTATCTACAAATCGCTACGCATTTGTTCAATTTTTGTGCATAATTGTTAAGCAACAGAAACTGTTACCATAAAAAGTAAAATTTTGTGTTTCATTTCCGTTTGTTCATACTTGACTATAAAGATATAAAATTCTATGAATATTTGGAATCTAGATAAATCTTAAAATGGTTATTGGCAAAGTAATAAACGTGTTAAATTCGCAGGAATATAAAAATTTAAAAAAAAAAGAAACTGTATATTTATAGAACTAATACTGTCAACATTTTCTAGTTCTAAACTGAAGAAATGTTATTGTTTCACTTCTAAGGTTTCCTTTACAATTAAAATTTTTATAGCATTACTAACACGCGAGCCGACAGATACAGTAACTCTCATTAATATTCGGACGCTCTCAAAAAAACGTTAACTTTTTTAATATTGGACTATACGATTTGAACTTTTTTGAGAAGTTAGAGCAATTAGTTTACTACATCATGTGAATAGAAATTTTTTCAAAATTGCTATTGGTCGGAATTGTAGAGAAAATACTAAAAGTTGCATTTCACAAGTTTTTTATGTGTGGGCCTATATTGAAAATTTAAAAAATACATTGTGTTGATCTGCGTCAAATCTATTGTGAAGTTTCATCGAAATCGGTTGATGCACTGAAAAACTACAGAGATTGAAACATGTAAGAATACTTAGATTTATTGCAGTTAGAGGCTGAAAATCGTGAAAAACTTTTTACAATTTTTAAACTTTGTAGCTCATTGCAACGTCGATCTATTTTAATGAAATTTCCAGAACATGTTTAATTGATACAGATCTACGAAACATGTTTTCTAAATTTTCCATATAAGCACACATGAAAAAGGTGCAAAGTACAACTTTTGGTATTTTCTTTGCAATTCCGACAACTTGCAATTTTCTTCAGAAATTTTTTCATGTTATGTAACCAATTAATTATTTTAACTTCTCAAAAAAGTTAAAATCGTATGATCCAACATTAAAAAAGTTATCGTCTTTTTAAGGGTGTCCGGATATTAGTGGGAGTCATTTTAATTGGTCAAGCAGTAGTGCCTTTTGGTTTCTGTTTGATCCGTGAAAATTTCACTGAATGCTGTCACGTTTCCAGCGGTTCAACTGGCTGGTCATCGAGTGAAAATCCGATTACCCAGCGAACACTGCGGGAAGTGTATCGCGAAGTTTACATCAGCAAAACATCTCGAATCCAGTAAAGTTTAACTGCAATTCCCGACGGTGAACTCGACGGAACATACGGAGGAACGCGGCGTGATTCCATTAAACCGGCTGCGCGGCGGCGGCGCATTACCACAAATTTTCAAGACGCTGTTTGCGGTGACTCGAGTACACCGGTGTGCATTTAAACGTCTTTTCGATTCACGGGAGTCGCGGCGCACTCGACATATCGATTCTATTCGTGTGCGGCGATTTTATTGATAATTGGTGGTCCATACATTGATGAAACTTTCAAAGAAAGTATCTCGACGTACCCTTTAATTAGCATTCAACTTTCTGCCATCTATTTATGAAATTTTTAATGTGTCGCAAAAGAAGAAGTAATATTCCAATTTTACGCAGGCTGTCGCAAGAGTTCGACAAATTTATAGGTGCACCTTATTACCTACTTTAGAGGTAGGGAAAAAATATTCTGAAAATTTTTGGCCCATAAGTTGTTTGTGCTGCACCGTTTCATTTATGCGTTTCCGTTAAAGAATATTCGATCAGGCACGGTACTGACACATGGGAGGGAAAGTGTTGAAACAACGCAAACCACTTATTTATAAGTAGACTGCGGATCTTTATACGAAATAAAAACTTTCGATCTGAATCGCAAGAAACTGAGATGAAGTAAAAATTTAATTTCTTTCTTAATATTATATATTTATATTTAATAGATTCAAAATTATATAATGGTATTTTTAAATTCTCCTAATGTTTTTGCTGCTTTAAATTACACCTACTCATTTTTATTATAAATGCATATAATCCGCAGTCTATTTATAAGCATTGTTTGAAAGGAATTATTAGAAAAAGAAATAATATTAGAATGTGGAATGTTGATACCGCGATACGGTATGCTGGCACTTTCTAGTGAAAAAATATTGTTTGAACCCATGTGCACTTGTTTCTACGATACTAATGTTGTCACGAGACTTGGTTCATCGTGAAAAATTCTGTACACATCCCGGGTATCCATAATCTCACGATTAAATTGAAGAACCTGTCAAAGCGAGGGTATCCACACTGACTGATATCCACTCAGGATGACGCCGAGGCACGTGCATGCCCCGTCATTTCATGGTTCTCGTTTACAGGCACATCTGGCGTATCCTCAGACCGATGGTTCGCTCGTGAGGATTTTTTAGGATGGCTGAATGTCGTGGGATCGCTTGATCTCCAGCCCGTCAAATTTCTACTCCGGCGAAGCGACGCGCGACGCTTGAAAAATGTGACGGGAGAAAGGTGAAAGAAGAAAGGAGCGAGAGACCTCTCGAATAGTGAACGGAGTCTGGCGCAGTATTTCTCCAACTATTGTTCAAGCCGTGAACGCGTTTTGTCGGATTTCGGCGGGAGATGTCAATGTTGAAAGCTGGAATACCGAGTTTCAAAAATTCAAAAATTCTTGAATATTTGCGAAGCATTCTTCCTCAAACTAAATCGATTTCTTTAAACTACCTTCCTCACGGTGTGCCTCGGTGTTTCGAATATACGATAGAAACGTGTTAAATCGATAGATCGACAGTACCTATTTTTATTTCTTCATGTACATTTATACATCGACATTTTGTTTTGCCAACGAAATAGTCGTTTCGATCATATTTTTCTTACTTTGTCTGATGGAACGTCTGGCGCAAGCAGATTACATTAGTTTCCTTTCTCCTGTGTTTAGTAGAAGTTCGCGTAATTCATTCTACCGTCAAAGCTCAACGTAGAAGTAGCGCAAAGCCACATTTAGAAGCGCCTCAAAGACTTTTTCACTAGCGTAGAATCCAATGTACGCGGTAAAGCAGGCAACACGTAGTGCCTTAAGATGTGTCTCCGAGCTAGCCTCGCGACAACATAATAGGTGCTTCATTTTGCACTGAAAGCAGTTTCTCCCTTGGCTCTTATTTAGTCGTCGGAATTCCATGGTTCTTCATTTCATGGCTCGCGCTCTTGGCAGCACGACTCGTGCCCTATTGATTCAGTTTGCCGTCGCGTCGCGCATCAGTTTTGAATCAGCAGATTCAATTCAATATGCTATAATTATGTCAATGATCGTTTGATTTCAAGCTGTTGTACGAGTGTTATTTCGGAGTTAAAATATGTATACAACTGTTGATAATATTTGAAATCTTTTACGTTTTCTTTATTATAATTAGACAGCGGATTTTTATGCAAAATAAAATCTTTTTATGTGAATTACAACAAATTGGAGTGAAATAGAAATTTATTTCCTTTCTTAATATGTTTTACAATAGGTTGTAATGTTCAACAATAGTTGAAATGTTATTGAATAGGTTGTAATGTTCGAAAATAATGTAACAGTATCTTTAAATTTTTCTAATCTTTTTACTGTTTTAAATTGCAGCTACTAATTTTTGCCATAAATGCATAAAATTCGCTGTCTAATTATAATGATAACTAGACATTATTGTATGTAAATGAACGGCTTTACGATTAAGAATTCATTCTGAATAATATTTCTGTTAGTGTTGCAGTTTAAATGGGTATCTTGTAGGAGAGGAAAAGTGTAAGACGTGTGAAAAAAAGGATTGTTTCGTCTTGGGCCCGCTAGAGGACCCATTAGTGAGGCCCAAAATTGGCTAAGTAAAACAGTGGAAAATGAGAAAAGTCTAAAAATAATTGTTTTCAAGTGTAAAAAACTATGGGTTTATGTCCGTAAGACGTTCAGACATGAAAGCGACATCTACGAGACGTCTACAAGACGTGTGTGCTACTTGGGTACTGCCCACAAACGCTGTTGAACATTTTTATTTTGCATAATGATCCGCAGTTTAGTAATGACGAATGTAGAAGCTAGACGGCATACTAGCAAAAATTGATAGAGCGACTAATAGCGCAACATTATAGTGATTGTAACATATTATCAATTGTGCATAGCACGCTTCATACACTAAATGCTCTATGTAGGTACATATCGCAGTATGTTGAAAATGTGAAATGAAACTTTTACTGTGCAAAAAACCGAAATAGTAAGTGAAGAAAAATTACGGTGGCATAAATACTCATTGTTAGTAAATTTTCAAATTCGTTTACGTCCGAAAAGTATTATTATTCCTTGGTTTCCCAACCATCTTGAAACGCTCTCTATAATACATTTGTACAACACCTTTCTCTATGTATGACCACAGTATTATCAATATAACAAAAGATACGTATTTGTGAAAAAAATATGCAGTAAATACCGGAAAACTCATACGATATTCACGAATATTTAGAGATGTAACACAACCGAATAAATCACATTTATTGTGTGTGTATAACGACCAGATATTTCATGACTTATTAAATCGTGAGACGACAAAAATATTGAACCACTGTCCTGTTGAAAAATGACATTTCCATTTTCAGAAATTGTTATAAATATAATAGTAGTTGCACCTAATTTCTCTTGTAGCATTCTTCGATTTTCTGTCAAGTTTATTTTTTCGTTTTTAGTACTTCTGGTTTCACTGTTTTATGATTATTTTCATAGAATATGCCAGTACTAGTTATGTATGTACATATCTCATCTATACACATAAATATTTAACGCTCTTGTCTATTCTTGCGTTTCATCTTCTCTAAACCGACTTTCTACGAAACATGAATCGCATTGCAGTTTAAAACAGTGTACTACTTGCGACAATGAAACTCTTGTTCATAAAACTTTCTGCTTTTTCTGTCCTCTATTTCTCATTCTTTTTGTTAAATACGACTAGGTAATACAAAGTACCCACTTGCAAATTTTCAGTAACGTTTTATTCCATGACAAATGTTTTCAGCTTTGTGAGATTACATACTAGAATATAAAATTCGATAGAATTTTGTACAATTTTTATTTGTTTTAGATCTATCCCGTTAAAAATAGGATTTTATTTCATTCCACTTTCTTAAAGTTTGTCTACAAAAATTGGGGAAATGGATAAACATCCGCAGTCTACTTATTACGTTTTAGCTAATACTTATTTCTTATCGACAACTTTCCTCTGCACAAAATTTATCAAAATTTGCTGAACATAATTTACATACTATGTAGGTATATTCGAAACGAAGCATTATTGCACTTTGATGCCATTCGTAATTTTGTGCACACCAAGCACGGTATAAAATACCCTTGCGCAAGATTCTGTTGAAGAAGTCTGCCGATAGCCGTACAAGTGTTAGGAAAAAATATTCGTCAAAAATTGCATTCATATCAGATGAAAAGCTTTATCAAGGAAAGAACAGGTTCTTGAGCTTTGAGAAGAACATGAATGTCTTTAATTCCTGTGGCGGGTACTCTTTACTTCTTTATTGCACAGTTCTTTGGGTTTTATACTATTATTCAACACATCGCCGTGAATCTCCGCATTGAATAAGGAAACTTTATATAGCAATAAAGCGACGTGTAAAGGACCGACCAGAAGCTCCGCTAATACATCAGGGATAAAGCGAAATCCTTCGATGAATAGCTTTGTCTCGGAGCCCCACTCGCAACTGATCCCATTAATTAAATCTTCAATACTCTTTAAATTGATTCGATTAATAGGAAAAATCCTTTCCGTCCAGATAAAAGTAGGTTTTCGCCGCGGTTCATTATGATTTTAATACGATTTTAATTATTACAGGCCGTACAGAATCGTTTTTCCTGCGAAATAAACTGCCCGTTGAAAGAGAAAACACTTGGAATACGACGCAACCCGACACGGCGTTTCTCATGGTCGTTTGTATGTATTTTCAAAAAGAATCGAAGTGCCTTCTAGAACGATGGGTTACTTTACATGATTCGATATCCTTTTTGCTCTGATCAAAAAATTAGTAATGTACCAATATTCTAATAGTAAATAAATAACTTTATATCTTCATACACTTATTTGCTGTTTGCAGTTGCTTTTTTTACAGGAAAATATTTCGAACCCTCAAGAATATAGGATCTTACTTTCCGGTTCGATGTTAGAAAAATTGTTTATCATCGAATTGGAATTAAAGGAAAATTTAGCACTCTAAAAGATTATGAATTTTCTTCAAGATTCAGTTTCATACGAGATTGGTTTCTTAGGATAAACAAACCTCTTAAACAAAACAATGCAAAATAGTAACTTTTGTAAGTACCAAAATTTTGGGAGGCATAAATTGATCAAGAGTCTACTATTTAAACAAAGAGATTGCGCTCACTATGTACAAATGTTTGAAGAATATTGTATTCAGGGTGACGATGAAGGAATGATTCTACACGAGAAAATACGTCGAAAATATGGAATAAATGTTTTTCATTTGACGCCACGTTTTCGAGGAAATGGATTTTGAAAATTCAGTAAACTCTAAAAGATTATGAATTTTCTTCAAGATTCAGTTTCATACGAGATTGGTTTCTTAGGATAAACAAACCTCTTAAACCAAACAATGCAAAATAGTAACTTTTGTAAGTACCAAAATTTTGGGAGGCATAAATTGATCAAGAGTCTACTATTTAAACAAAGAAATTGCGCTCACTATGTACAAATGTTTGAAGAATATTGTATTCAGGGTGACGATGAAGAGATGATTCTACACGAGAAAATATGTCGAAAATATGGAATAAATGTTTTTCATTTGACGCCACGTTTTCGAGGAAATGGATTTTGAAAATTCAGTGAACACGCGTGTTATTGAGTAGGAATCATCTCACGTGTCTGCTCACGACTTACCGGTTCTACTTCCTAGGCACGCGGACTTGAAGGATTTTCAAAATAGATTTTATCGAAAACAATGCCTCGAATGAAAAAATTTGATTCCGTATTTTCGATTTATTCTGCGTAGAGTCTTACACAATTATTCTCGAACTTATCAAAGTTCTTTTAGAAAATATGCGGAATCGAAATAATGGCGGATATCGAGAACAGCTGAGGGCATATAATACTAATAAGAGGATATTCCTTCGGGAATCATAAAAGTGACGGCAAGCACTATGATTAACCCGCTGATGAAGTGTTAACATTGTGTCCAATTATATCAAAGGCATTAATAAAAAAAAACGAAATAACAGAAGATGAGAAAAAAAGTGCTTGGTGCGTCGGTGGTCGGTCGGATAGACGAGCATGGAGGGATGAGCGAAGACCTTTCCGGTGAGGCGAACAATAGAAGATGAGGAAACGGGAAAATAAACGGGGGAGCCGTAGGAAATTAGGAATGAGTATCTAATAACTGAAAAATGTGTCCTGGTATCCCGGGAGCGGCGGGCAGAGAAGAACGTGCGGGGAAAGTCAATGAGGGGCTCCCACGAACGACGAGACGGCGCGGCGCAGGAATGAGAGTCGTACGAGAGGAATGACAATGGTACAAGCCATGGAGAGGGTTTAAAACTTCAACCCCTCGTGGAAAATTTACAGTGGGCTGGATCCAGCGCGTCATTAAACACGTTGTTTCATAATTCATGCTACGATATATTCGCTCCCTCGTTTCGCAAATCCTTCTTTCCTCTGAGCTATTCGGAGCCGAATTTCAAGGCTTCGCGAGGCCATTTCACAGTGAATAGAGTAACTGGTCGACTCCACTTTTGCAATTAGTCTCTCCACAATAGCCTGTGGTTACCTGCATTTTTTCCCATGTTTACGTTCTAGTTTTCTTGTTGACATTATAGAGGATTTTACGAAATAGTAATAATAGAGAAGGGCTGGTAATTAGAGTAATGTTAAATTCAATGAAATTATTTTTCGTTTAGTCCGCCTTTTGTCACCTGGAACTTTGTCAGTTTACCTATATTTTAAGCAGGAGTTCAAATGAATTTAAATTATGCACGAAATTTTAAGAAGCAACAAAAAAACATAAGACAAATAAAATTGATGTAATAAATATCTTGTTATGGTGAACGTAAATGTATGGTATATGTACACCAATATGAAGGCTATTTTACTATAAAATGAGAAAATTATTGGTTCAATGAAAAAGAAAGTGAAAGTTACTGAAAGGCGACAGCTAACACAAATGATGAGTTAAGTCGTTTTCTAAAGCAGCGATGAACTTAATCTAAATTTAATGATTAATTGTTAATTACAGTCATTATATAATCAGTGATCATCAATTATCCATTAAAGACATTAATTATGAAATACTAACCGTTAGAGTTAAATTGGAATTTAATTAAAATTTTGTTTGAATTCTATATTGCAGAATTGTATTTACTATTTTTTTTAAATTATAATGGAAGAACAGTAGAAACCTGTAATAATTTAATAGTAACTCGTTACTCTTTGTCGATTAAATAGCTGATTTGATTGTCAATCCAATACGTAATTAAATGCCTATTTTAATCATTACTGTGGTCAGTAATTAAATATTTCATTTGTAACGGTTGATCCTCCGATTACATTAAATGTTATCTAATACCGCACAGTACCGTAATTGAAAGCATACATGCGCAGTGCGCAGTGAATTTTTATCTAGATTCATTCATTCGGAATGTTCTTCTAAAATATTGAAACGCTACATTGTTGCTACTAATTCTTTTAAGTAGAATCATTTTTTTTTAATTGATCCCCATATTTTGTAATTGATTCATTTATTCGTATGCGCACTAACTTTATGTTTGAATTTTTCTTTACATTATCAAATTATTCACATTCAATTGCCACAGAGAACTTTAAGCAGGCAGATTGTGTTGATATATTTTGCAAGTAACAGTAAACCACATACAAGTAACTAACAAAACATACATATGAATATGTGGATGTACGTATCAACGCGACAGAACTATCTCACTGTAATATGTAGACAGCGGATCTTTATGCAAAATAAAAATTTTCTTAAAAACAATAGAAATTTATTTTTTGTTTTAATATGTTTAACCCTTTGCATTCTAAATTATTTTTCAATATTATTGCCAACAACTCCCTACTATTTTAAGCGTTTTATTTGAAATTTACTTCAAAGGACAGTTCCTTGACTGCTATTTATTTTAAATAATTTTAATGTAATTTATATATATGGAACTTATATTTGTTTTAAACTAAAAAATAAGACAATTAAATAAATAATGGAAGAACCAAATACATTCAGAAACTCGTTTCATTTACATTTTTATTTCTCTGATGTCGAGTCACACTCGACAAAGGAGTGCAAAGGGTTAATAGATTGAAAATAATATAACAGTATCTCTAAATTCTTCTAATGTTTTTACTGTTTTAAATTACACCTACTCATTTTTGCCATAAATGCATAAAATCCGCTGTCTAGAAAAACAACAGATATTTGAGTATATTCGGTAGTTATTGAGTTGAATGAAAAACTTCTGGAAGATTCCGAGCAAAAATGTCTCGCGTCTAATTTGCAATTTGCTTGACGCGGCGACGACGCGGCGACGCGACTTCTCGAAAGCAAGAAAATCCGCAATCACGAGGACGGTTGCTCAGTTAGAGTGGCAAAGTTTGACTTTGTTTCTAGTTCATGGCGAAATCAATGCACGAGAAAGTTTGTTCCGCCCACAGGGAAGTTAATTTCATTTCATTGACAAGCAGAAACAAAATCGAATACGATCCAAGTTTCGGCAGGTAAGAAACCACTCTTAAGGCGCGGTATCCGCTTACAGGCTCGTCCGTCCAATTGAATGTTTTACGACTTTACCTTGTTAAATGTCTGTCCAAGCACGAGTGAACGTGAACTCGCCATGTTTTTTGCGAATGTATAATTTTTCCCGTTCCCTTCTCTGCTCCAAGGCAATTATCGGCGTCTCGAAACTCTTCGAGCTCGTTTCGGCTCATTAAAATCACTGAAATTGTGTATTGAATGGAGAATATTTTTAGTACAAGATACAAAATATCGTAAACGAATGGCATTAGGAAATGCAATACCCGTACAATGTTTGACAGACTATCTCTCTACGTGCTTGTGGATCAGGACATAAGACGAGCCTGTAGCGAAGCGGTTACTGACAATGGTCATCTGTGCCAAGGTGCAGGTGTTAGGGCGAAGGAAAGCGATAGGATACTGATATAGCAATCTGTGATACATAGCATTAGATCATGTTCGAGGAAATCTACCGCGTGAATTGGAACAGTATTGTACGGATAAGTTCGCTAATTTATAGTTCCGGGATTTATAACGACCATTCTCCAGTTTGCTCATCCCCGAATCGCTGGAAAGATAGAGCTCAAAGTGAATAAATGGCGTATAAAAAGTTTATTCAGTGAAGATATGAAACGCGCCTCGGCAATCCCGTAAATGCTAAGAACTGGTGGAAATAAAAAGTTCATTAACTCTGCAAACAACGCGACAATTAACCGTACTTCGCCGTAGATGTTTTAAATACCAATAACGAAAGGTGTTTTCGACCAGCTCTTTTATTTTTCTATATTGACGCGACAGTGTAAGTGAAAGTGTATAAAATCAGATGAGCTTGTGGTAGCGATAGAGTACAAGACGAAGAGAGGACGAGCTACAAATTGTGCCGATATCTCTAATAACCGTGACAAGGTTCCAGCAACGTTTCAGCTACCGTGTACGATGGCTGCGCAGCTTTGCAAAGCCACTTTAAGGACGATATCGGAGGACAGGGGAGTCCATTACGAAGAAGTTGTGGTTTACATTGCCTCATCAGGAAGTCGTTAACCTAGCCCACCGACACCTTCTGCCCTCCGCATTCACCCGCCCCTCTGATGTCGCTCACCCTTGCACCCTTTAGTTATTCTCCGTGAGTAAGAACTTCTCTCCGCGGGCCTGATAGAGACCATCCAGTAACGTATCCGGTGGAAGAGCCGCCATAAACCGACAGAGGAACTTTTAAGAGACCCCAGATAACTTCTATTTTTTGGGGGACCCAGCTTTTCAGCTATCCCTAAATTTCCCTTGGCTTAATCTTCTGCGAGTTATCCAATTTATCTAAGAGATTGCAAATCCTCCGAGAAATTCAGTTCTTTCCTTTGAATTGCGCCGAAGGAAACTTGGAATGCAACCATCTACGTGTCATTAGACCGGGGCACTCACTGTTTTCGTTAAAGTGAAAGTTTCGTTCCAACCGCGAACATTCCAATATAACAGGAGTTGGACAAATGATTGTTTACGATGAGCGAGCATCGTGGTTCTCATTGATTCGGAATGCAATTTTTGTAATAACTCGAATACATACACATTTGTGTACAGCAGACTTAAGTACTTTAAACATAGTTTACGATTTGCGTTTTTGCGTTACACATCTGTCATCGAATGACATTCGAAGCGCAAATGGAGGTAACTAAAATTAAAAAATCATAGTTACTGCAATTTTGAATTCACTGAGATTGAAGGAATACTTTGGACAAATCTCGATTACAAGCAACTAATGTACAGGATTTGGTGGATCTGCGGCTTTCAAACATCGACGAAGTTATGTAGTTGATATTCAATTCTCTTGATATTCAATTGGAAACACAATCGGAATCCTGTTTAAATGCCGTCGGACCACATGGACGGATACCTCGAGCGAAAGGGGATGAAACTTTCGGCAAAGCGAGCACTATTGAAAGAAAACTTTTTGCCTTTGATCAGCGGCGGTTAAACCGACTGCGCAACTGAATGAACCGCTGCAAGTAATTTAATACGTTTATTGTATATAATTTCAGTGAAATCTTTTCCCGGTTGCTTCTTTGCTCCTTTGACAAATACTTTTATGGGTACTAAATTTCTCGAATAGATTATGCTTTATAACCCAAGCGTTCGGTCCAATTAAATACGATCTAATATTAGGTTATTGTATAAATAACGTCATTAGTATGATAAATTGAATCTTAAATACAAATTTATTTTTACTTCTGTCAGAACTTATTTCTACAAAATTCTTCCTACAACAATAATCAATCTTTCATAAGTTTTGAATATTGTCCATTGAAGACCTAGTTGCAATTGTATTGTTTAGACAAAATAACAGAAGCAACAATATTTCTCATAATCTAATCAAAATCTGCTTACAGGAAAAATTTGCTTAACACTAAACCTACCACGAGGAGTCAAATGAACCATTTTAGATTTTTTATTTGACAATTATTAAGATTGTAAACGTGTTTTCATGGGAATTGATTGAATACATTTCTTGACTCCAATATATATTATAGTAAAAATTGCACAAAATATAAATAAATTTAATCCTGTTATTTCTATAATGCCATACACATTAGTCACTTTTGATGGTCGGTAGGTTTAGTGTTAAACATAATTCTTCGTACGAAAGTGTACGAAATTTCTACCTTTTTCCAATAAATTATGGTTCAGGATTTATGGTTGCTTAAAGTTGAGAGTATTTCGGTATTTTTGACAGGTAAGGGCGCCGCCATATTGACAGCACGGATACACAGTGATATCGCTAACATAGAGAAAATATCACAGAAAATGTTTCAGAGGAAATATCGTGGAAAATATTTACAGAAACCTAACCCAAACCTAACCCAAACCTAACCCATACCAGTTAAAACGCAACATCGTGGCCATGTTTTCCAAAATTCAAACAACAATCGCAATACCTGCTCTATATTATCAGCATTAACGCGTGCCCATGCTGCCATCTAGCGGTTCTGCTCGGTAAGCGGCGCGCGATTGCCACTACAAACCAATATGGCGGCGCCCTTACCTGTCAAAAATACCGAAAAAGCTCAACTTTAAGCAACCATAAATGCTGAGTCATTGATTCTAGAGGATTGAAACTTCGACTGACGCCGCGCTGGGTACAAATCTACTGAATTACATACCAAATACATCATAATGTATTGGAAAAAGGCAGAAATTTTGAGTCCGTCAAGGTAAAGAGCAGCCATTTTTTGAAACCCAAAACTTGACAATTTAGAGGTTTACATAATATTCGAAAAAGTTGTACGACCGAGATATTCCTGGTGTGCCCATACTGGGAAAGTTTCGCGACGAAATCAACTGCAGGTGAGCCCCTTGGGGATTTACATCAAAGAAAACCAAATTCTCGCCAAGTTTTATCGATGCAAATAGTCTTTTTGATTTAGATGTCGCCGAAACACATCACGTCAGACTTGTTGGGTTCGCATACGGGAAACAACTGCCCCTGAGCGTGTCGGTGCCCATGGGAGCACGCTTCGCAGATAACTGAATTCCAAACTCGTGTCCCCGACTTTCATATTTTTCCTGGTTATCGCGCGTTACCAGAGAAATATTCGTCTTGAACTGTGTCATGAAAGATAAAGAATAAACAACCACTGAATTGCGTAGAATTTATTGTCAATTTCAGTTTCAACAAAGTATTACTTGATTATAAATACGATATTTGATGTAGCATTGGACTGTAGCATTGGAGTGTAAGCGTGACAGATAAATTATTTGCATCCCTGTGCTTACGCTCTTCACGAGACACCAAAAGGTTTCGGGTATCCTTATACATAGATATATGTATTGTACAATATATCTTCTCCAGCAGAAGTTAAATGTATTATCGAGATGCACCATGGGCTCTAGGGACATTGCGCGAGTCAGAATTTTGTAAACTGTACATCGTGAAACTCGACGAAATACGGTATTCCTTCCGTAGCGTAAGCTTTTGCAAATTCAGTTTTGCCCTTTAGCTTCGCATTTTTATACCCATCTTATCATCTTATGGTGCATCAGCAATGCACAGACCTTCGAGAAAGAGAAACAGCGATGGTCGAAAAAGACAGAGCCAAGGCAAACAAGCCCTTACATATTGTTGTATATGTATGTACCACATGTTCGTGTGGTCAATCACATAAATATTTGTGCGCATATCGTACCCTCTCGCCCGCTTGGTACTATCCACCTTCGTCTCCTATCTTAAGGCAGCACTGTTGCAACAGCAAGTCGGCAGCCAATCAGGGCAAAGACAAAATACGGTAATGCTCGCTTAATGTTCGCCGAGTCAACTCCGCCGTCTTTTTATTTGTCATATACACAACGCACCTCGCTCTCATATTCGAGGTACGAAGAAGCGAATGAATGGAGTAACAGAAAATGCAAATATGCAGCATGCATTACTATAACGTTCGCCATTCTCAATCCTCTTGTTATGATTCCCAAATTATGCGATGTTACGGAGAAACAACCGACTGCATTAGGCACTTATTTATACGCTTATTCACCTCAGAATTGTTTTTAACCATTAACGCACTTTCTCGTAAATATAATTACACATGAAATATACTAATCCTCTGTTATTCAATGCGATAAAGCGAGACGTTGCATGGCTTTTACAACTTGCAGCAATTTCTACAATTATTGAAATAACAATTAAAATTGTTACCCAAAATGGTTATTACTTAAATTATAGTTGCCAGGAATGACTGTGCTCCGTGTATTGAAATAAATAGAGAATTCTTTGTTGTTGCTGTGGGAATATATGCATGCTCGTAGAATGGAATTAGACATTGTTTGGCACAATTTGAGAGAGAGAGAGATGGGTAATATCTTACATCACTCTAAACCAAAAATCATTGCAACCTAAGTTTCTATCTACGAAGATCGGTCTCATCAGCTTGTCCAAACTCACAGACTTCGTAAATATTTTACATAAACGTTCTATAAAAGACTTTTTAGAGAGATTGAAACCAAACAAAATGTACGTGAATCGAAATTACTTGTTGTTCATACGAGAAGTATAAGAATATTTTTATAGTTGTTCATGAAACTGGCGATTTAGAATTAATTACGAAAGTAATACGATGTAAGCAACAGAAAAAGGTAACAAAAGCCATTTACAAAAAATCTAATATACCTTGAAAATTATAGCAAAAAAAAAGTGAAAGTAATAATTCTATCAACATAGTGAATTCTATGTAATATCGTTATGATTATCTGCAAGTATTATTTAATCATGATAACGTACCTCCTTGTATTATTTTATTAATAATTCTCGGTAAATATTGAGAAAAGGGGACCCAGCTCCGATGACCTTCATTTTCACATATGTTGTCAAGGTCAACATTCCGAACAACTTTTCCCAAATTGTAAAAAACTTTCGTTACATTTAGATTACAAGTACACTTTATCCTCCTATAAGCTATCACTGAACGGCAATTAAAATGTTTAGAATCATTTACAGGATCTCAAAATAAAGATATAGTCTCAGTTGATTTGTGGTTAGGTTGGCTTGGGGGAGGGGGCGTTTCACCTAATGCAGGATCTAACGACCCAGATCTAATCCAGAATTAACGCAAACCTAACGTCCACACGCAAAACATACAAAGATTATGGATAGAAATGCGTGCCAATCTTCCACGTTTTGGTACTCGAGAATATCATTACAGTCAGTATATTGCGGAATTTTTATTCAAAAGACTTTGTACTTTTTGTAAACGTATCGATGTATTTTTTGAAATAATGAGCACAATGTATCTAATAAACAGTGGATTCAAGATGATTTAAGATTAAAACTTGGGTACATGTATAGGAAAAAGTTGTTCAGAATGTTGACCTCGACAACATATTTCAAATACAACGCGATCGGGTTCTCTTCTATCAATATTTGCCTGATTCTCTAGTATGGCTATGAATCGTTATATCGTCGACTCGAAGGTCCATTCACCAAACGTGGTCTAAAATAACAAATGTTACACTAACGATGTTCTAGATATTAGGAAAAACCAATGATAAGAAGAAACGCGGTGAGAGACGTTACTATTCGTTCCATTCCTGACTCTACTTTGTTTCTGACAAAAAATAAGTACAGTAAAACGATAATGTACAGGATTACCTCTACCACTCCCTCCGCTACCGCCACCACATTAGCCACTACAACCCTAAAAAATATGTGTAAGACTTATAAACGGTTCTTTCGTCACTGAATCGTGGTAGCACCTGGAAGAGTCTCAAACGGGCGTCCCGTATTTTACTGTCGCAAGTCAAAACTCACGATGCGGTTGAAGTGAAATAATGCGCGTTCCAAGGTTATTTATGAGAACGCCAGGGAGGCAATGGTGCTGCCAGTACGTCCGGTGAATTGTAGAGGTACCGTCGGAGACGGAGAATTTGCTGGTGCGCCAAAAAAGAAGCAGAAGAAGACGGAGAAGGGAACGAAGACGACGAACAAGACGACAACCACGACGGCAGCAGGAGCAAAAGTCTTTACGCTTTCGGGGCACGACTTTTTCACGGCTGAACGTTACAGTTTCCTGGTGCCAATTCCGACGACTATTGAATCCTCTTCGTGACTCGAAAAACGTTCCGCGAAAGAGAAGTTGCCCGTATGTTATTTTCTCATTATTTCCTGGCTTCCTATCTTTCATTCTTACATTGCTTGATTGGTACCGCAAGCTGGACGCAAGAATCACATCCAGAAATTTATTACATAAAATCATATGCAACGTATACGCGCTACACCTACAACACGCATAATGCTATACTACTGGGAAAAAAGATTTGATCCCTTGTTTGATAAACTATTGTAGGGAATGTCACGGTCGAAAGTATCACAGCATTAAAACAAACAAATGGAACCATAAAATTAGGAACGTGGGTATTTACCTCGTCAAGATCTGGTTCTCACGAAAGTCTGGGACCCACTAGCGGCTATTGAAAACTGTATTCGTAACATGCATTAAAAAGTAGCTGTACCACGGAAAAATTAACCCTCGCAAAGTGGGGTCTCTTAGACCCTGATTTAATAAATTGTTATAAAAATAAATCTTAGACCCTGCTTTTAATAAATTTGGGATAAAGAATAACACAGGATAAAAAGTAAACAAACAGATTTAATTTTATTCATATAAAAATTCTTTTCAGAAATCTGAAGCTGGGGTCTCTGAGACCCCACATTATCTTGCGAAGGTTAAGTGAACGTATGCGAAGAGCACCTCGATAATTCGTTTCGCATGACTCGTTTGGTGAACAAAATACGAATAGATCTCTTTAGATAGTTGAAATTAACTAGTACAATTGTAAAGAAACGATTCAATTACACATGAGTAGATTGTAGCATTGTTTTTTCTATTTTAATTTAAACTGTAAATTACATAATAGAAAATTACGTAATACAGTAGATAACTGACAGTAGATTTATGCGACGCTAACAAAAATGTATTTATTCAGACTTTCATCGATGTTTATCATAATACATATATGCCCAAAGAAATATATTCATTCAGTAAATTCTCCATAAATGTATCTTTATAATCTCGATAATCTTAAACTGAAAAATTCATAATCCATAATTTTGATGAGATCTGTAGTTACATAGTTCTACTTTACACAAAGTTGAGATTTTATTGTATAATATAACGTATAATAAACAAAAAAGATTGTTGTTTTCTTGACTGAATAAACTATTGGAGATTAAATATGTATTTCTTGTACTGATTTTCTGAGAAAATCGTTTAACAATCATTACGTTAAGTATCTGTGATTGACGTATAAAACGTTATGCATCATTTGTTTTTAACACTATGCCGTACTTATCGTTATACACACATATACATATATAAATAAAACTTGTAAATATTCCAACACGCGGTTTGTTCCAAACCAAATATCTGAGAAGAAACTCTGTTTCATATTTAACAGATCCGCATTCTACTTTGTAGCAACAAAGGTCTGCCATTGTGTTTCAAAAACTTGGAGTCATCCCAGGCTTCGAGCAGAACCACTTTTAGCAACTGCGATTATACAATGTTTGCCAAACCTCGGTATGCGTAATCCACGCTGGCGAAGATACCAGGCAGCTATGACTTCAGCGAGCACAATGGCGTCCTGTCTTCGTCGGATTCAGAAACGGCCATTGAAAATAAACAGACCTGACGCGGTCTATTCGCGAATTGTTGTACGCGGAGCCAACGCAATTGCGGTCTCGCCTGACGAAAGTAGCTCGCTTCATTTATCAGGAACACGTCGATCCGACCAAAACCGAAGATAGATCCCCTTGCACAATTGCAGCATCGATCTGTCGAGTCCCATGAAATTATGCGGAATAGACGTGATTAATAGCAACCGCAACACCTCAAAGCTGCTTCGCTAATTATCACGAGTCGGTTCCTAGTCTTACAACAACTATCGAGACACCAGACTATATCCCAGAGGACACGATGAAAGGTCTGACAAACCACTTAGCGAATACATAAACCTTGCTACCATTAATGCAACACGCTCGATATCTTCTCGAGGTACAACAACGTTATTAATTTCATTGGGACGTGCCGCCCAATGAGATCTATGCACAAAATAGCGTGAGCGATCGTAATCGGTGAAACGATTAATAACTCTTTCGGGTTAAAAACAGTCTCACCTTTAGCTCAGCTTTTTATGCATAGTGGGATATATTTTAACCCACCTCGGAAAGGTGAAGTTATATTGATATTAAAAAAAATTCTGTTCCCCCATGCAACGGGGGTTTTTATTTTCTTTAAAATCGTGTGCCTTAAAGGGGATGGGAGTAGACTCGGGGTGCGCCTTCTCATTTCTCGATAATGCAAAGATGGAGTTTTTCAGTAGTCAAAAGCGCTAGATAAAGGATCAATCTAGGCCGCGATCGCCCTCAAAAGTCCTACTTTTACAATTTTCATTATTCGGAGCATAATTTGCATTATTCGGAAGCATACAGCTGCGCATGTAGCTATTTTCAGAAAGCTGCGACGGCTACATGCTGCCTGTTAGAGAGAGCGCACAGTCGAACGACAAGGTTTAATGTAGAAGCCGGTTTTATTCTATCTTTGTAAGAAGTCAACCAAAACTATCTACAAAAAACTTATGCGCTTAAAAATGTAATCAAACGAGAGACAAAAGAAACGATACGAAGAATGATGCGATGAAATGAGGATGCCTTAGTGGAGCGATATATGAAAATCCGAAAGGTTCGGTATAAAGGTTGCGCGGATCGCGATTTGGGGATGAAATCCGAAAAGTTCGGTTTGCGCAACCCGTGCAACCTTTAAATAATGAATAATGCAATTTATGTCTGGTAAACATAAAAATAGGACTTTCGAGGGCGATCGCGGCCTAGATCGATCTTTTATCTAGGGCTTTTGACTACTTAAAAACCCCATCGCATACATTACCGAGAAATGAGAAGGCGCGTCCCGCACCCTTGCAATCCTGGAAACGAGTACACTCCCTTATAAGGAAAAATATTAAAAATTTAGTCGCCTCTCAGGCGAGCAGTAAATATTCTGGTGAAAACTACAAGCTGAAATATCGTCGCCTCGTAACATGAGGCGACGCGACGCGCGACGGTCCGGCATTGATCTTCGCGAGTGGACAGCGAAAGCTGGCATTCCCCAAGAAAGTGGGACGAAATGTATTATGATTCCCTGGGCAAACAAGAGGGTACGGATTCTATTGATTGGAGCAAAGAGAATAAGAGAAGGAGAACGGGTGTCTGTGTGTGTCGCGAACGAAGACTTTGTCCCAGCATGTTTGCGTAATCTGGCTGTAATCAGGCTCGTAAGTAGAAGCGTTTTCGCGGAGACTTTTCCTTCCCGTACGTGGAGACCGTGTAATCCGCGGGAAGGCCAATGTCTCACGTACAATGAACACCGCGCACGGTGTTACGCATACAAAATAAATGGTTGTCGATACCAAGATCGTAGGAGCGAACGAGACGGAAACACGGCGGATAGTTCGTCGGTAAGCCAGCGAGTAAACTGCCGCGGGCGCGAGTCCAACGATGCCTGCTGCACTCGATAAGAGACGTTTACATACGTCTTAAGACGTCATTACTTTAACGCCGATCGTACCTAACCATGTAGAACGCGGAACGCCCACCACTTTATGTACCACGACACCGGTGAAACGATCTTTTTGACGAATCCTACGTGGGCCAGAGAATCATCGTTACTCTGACTCTGATCCTAAACGCCGGTATCTTCTCTGGTATCCTGGTAAGTAGACTGCGGATCTTTATGCATTTATAGCAAAATTGAGTATATAAAATTCGAAATTGTTGAACTTTTTTTAAAAATTAAAGATGTCGATATATAATTTCTCCTCTGGGTCATTCCACGCGAAAACGGACATTTTTTGGAGTTAAATTACGAATTTTGTTCAAATTTAAATACGTTGTAGTCTTTAGTGACCTATGAACGAATCTCAAAGTATTTTTCGATATCTTAAAACTGTTGATTTTACAGACGTGTAGAAAAACGTGTCATCCTTTTTTCATTGAATCATAAGTCTGGAACTATCAAACCGATGAAAATAAATCTTTGAGATCTTGTAGTGAACACATAAGAGAGAGTATCTACTAAAAATGTCGTTATTAGAAAAAAATGTTTTTTTCACCATTTATTTTGCAATTGTTTTAAACAAATTCATAGCGGGCCACTTTTTAAAAAATTGAAAAAAATGAGGATATAACACTAAGTGTCCCCTTTATGGACCTCTTTTTAAAAACATGAACATTTGAAAATTGACGAAATTAAAATTATTTATTTGAAGTGAAGGCTGCACCGCGATATAACAGCCTCGGACAGCGAACACAGTGAGCTGTGTGGATCGTGACATATTTATAACTCTTGAACTATAAGAGATATCGGAATAAAATTTCATTCTTATCCACTGATAAATCTCATAATAAATATTGTGGTAATTATATAGAAAAGGTCTGCGTACTCCGATTTTGATGAAATTTTAATATGTTATAGATTTCGACATTTTGAACAACTTTTTGCTTTTCCAATATAGGGGGGTCGCTTTTAGTTTTCGAGATATTCGAAAAAGACTCGAAGAAGATATATCGCAAAAGACTATCGCTAATACTGTATTGAATTTTTCGTACTTCTGCATGCTCCGCGGCAACGTAAACCTGTTCCGGGGCCGCATCTGTTTATTTTTTGTTTATAAACACGTTGTGCAGATGAGAAACGACAATACCACACACACCCACCCAGTGCTTAACACGCACCCAGTGTTTCTAAAAAGAAGGTTTTCACATTATACAATATAAAATCAACTGAGACCAATACAGCATACATGTATTATCCACCACACGATACCACACACACCCACCCAGTGTTTCACACGCACCCAGTGTTTCCAGAAAGAAGGTTTCCGTTATGAAATTAACATTTGCGCCAATTTTCACTATCATATTCGTAATCAGCACGTCAAAATACGTAAGAATCTAGAGTATAATTTAGAAACACTGGGTGCGTGTGAAATACTGGGTGGGTGTGTGTGGTGTCAGGCCGGCCCTTTCCGCCCCCCTGTTTTCTCTCTCATCTCCACAGCGTCAAAACGTAAACAAACGCCGCACCGGGACAGGTTTACGTTGCCGCGGAGCGTGCAGGAATACGAAAAATTCAATATAGTATTAGCGATAGTTTTCTGCAAATATCTCGAAAACTAAAAGCGACCCCCCTATATTGGAAAAGGAAAAAGTTGTTCAGAATGTGTTGCTGCATAACATATTAAAATTTCATCAAAATCGGAGTACGCAGACCTTTTCTATATAATTACCAATATTGTTACTTATTTAGTATTTTTTCAGATAATTCAAATCATCAATTTAATTCTCTGTATTTCTTGACATTTATTCTTCATATTATGAATTTTCCAAAAATTTGTAAAAATTTATAAAAATGTAAATTTCATCTAAATACAAGATAAAAGGATAGTATATTTAACATGTATAACAAAAAGTTTACAATAGCCTCGTCTACTTCTCGCGGCAACAAAATTCATGTGTCCGCTGTCGTAACAACACCATTTATAGTTTTCGCTACGACAAAAGTCACGAGTTTTCGTGTCATGACAGTAAAAATCGCATCTCGCTGTCCGGAGAAGATATACTGCAACGACGCAGAGGGTCATAACTCAAACAGAGATATTTTGGAGTTGCCATTACTTATTCTGATGCCTAATGTTTGGGCGTGCGTAATGGATACAGTGTGACAAACAATTTGAGACAGTGTAAACCTAAGATAATTCCATAGAATTCATCGATCCTTTTTCGTTTCATAAATTAAGCTATATCATTTACTTAACCGTAGAACTTCTGAGTCTCGGGCCATTAAGTGAAAAACTAGAGGGATTTCTTTCATTTTAAAAGCCGTTGTTTCTTTTATTCCAAGTAATTTCATATAATTAATGACGCTTGTACCTATAACGCAAGTATTGAAAATATGGTTAAATATTCACCTAAAAAAATATAATATGAAGAAATATTTTAGACAAAAATTGTACTGTATTTTTAATAATATCTTTGTCAATCGAAAATCAGTAATTTAATAGTAATATTGAAGCGGCAATATATAACTTTATGAAATTTTTCGAAATAAGAGAAGTGGTATTTTTTCGACATTTTCCATCCGGTAAGTTCCTCTGAGTAGTTGTAGGATTAATAATGATTAGACTGCGATTTTGGTGCATTTTTATGCAAAATTTAAGAATATTCCAATGTTGTTTTTAATGCAATCGAGTCATTAAGAAATTAAATCAATTTCTATTTTACTCTTGCTTCCCACAATGAATGCAGAACATTTTTATTTACATAAAGATCCGCACTCTAATAATGACATAATACTTATGTAGTCAAGTGTAACATTTCTAAGTAGATGTTGTTATAAAATTTGTCCCTAATGATGTCTTTAATATCGTTTAGGACAGTATGGTTGGCACAAATGCACAGAACGAAACCACAGAAGAGCTTCATTTTGAGCATACAAATGGAGTTATCCGTAATGCATATGGAATAGAGGAAAGTGCTTAAATGCCGCTGCCGATACATGCACAACTAGCTTAAGACCTCTACGACGTATGTACTTATAAAGTTGCAAATAACAAAAGTTGACGTGTACAGTACCACTTTTATGAAATAGTGAGTCGTTTCTAATCACTATACCTTTTTGACGGGCTTCACAACACTGAAATAAGGTTACGTAATATCAGGTGGTAGCTCGACTATACGGTATGGTGATACGATCATAAGTAGGTCGATCAAAGTATGATTACGAAGAAGATATAGGTACTATACGTATACATGTATTTTACAAAATACATTATACTCTAAATAAATTAGAAACGAGCTTGGACAGTAAAGACAAAAATGAAATTAGAAGAAAGTTCAGGCTTCATTTTTTCATCGTACTTATCGATCTAATAATATCATTTTGCAAGCCAAACTCGCATCGATAAAATTCTTGAAGCATTTGATTACAGCAGAGATCGGCAAACTGCGGCTCTTTGGTTACTTGAGTGCGGCTCTTCCACAAATGACCTGTTAAATCAATTTATTTTATTTTAATTTAATAGTATTTTATTAATACAATGTTCAATCAATCAGTTTGTTATATCTAAATTCAAATAAAGAGCAATTTCTACTTTCAGGGTTCTTATAAAGAAAGGGTCTAGCAGGATAAGCAGCGGCCCCTACGACATTTTTTATTGAAATCGTGTGCAAAACAATGCTTTTAAGTTGAAAGATAATCCCCCAAATTTGAAATCGCTAACCTCTCATTTAAGGGTAATTTGAGGATAAACACTAAACTTTATAATTTTTTTTCTCAGTTGTTAATTAAGATATTAAGATGAAAAAAACGAAAATACTCCAACTTACCTCTTGCACTTCATATATTTTTTTCACAATTGTGAGCATATTATGAAGGGTAAAAAACTGAAATACTTATTTTTTAGGGGTAGGGGTTGCAAGCTACCCTTTGAGGAGGTTGCAAGCAATCCTTTCTGTTACCTATCTAATATATCTGAAAGTTTCAAGATGATCGGTTTGGTGGAACATAATATAATTGAAATAATTGAAAAACAAACGAAATTACGTCATTATAATGTTATAATATATAGCGCAGTGTTTCTTACGACCCTAATTAATAATTCTTATCAGTAGACAGTGGATCTTTATGCAAAATAAAAATTGCCTACCTGAATTGCAACAAACTGGAGTGAAATAGAGAATTATTTTCTTTCTTAATACGTTTAATAGGTTGAAGATAATGAACATTTTTTTTTAAATTCTTTTAATGTGTTTAGTGTTTTAAGTGGCACCTACTCATTTGTGCCATAAATTCATAAACATCCGCAGTCTATTTATCAATAAATGAGATTATTACAAAGTATGATATTTAGTTCTATTCAGTGTGTCTAGTTTTAACCGACTTTTAAAAGCTGGGTTCTTATAAAGGAATTTAAAAGGTTATAGACTGCGGATTTGATGCATTTATGACAAAAATGAGTAGGCCTAATTTAAGATAGCAAAAATATTTGAAAAATTTAAACATACGAAACATAATAGGGAAGAAAATAAATTTCTATTTCACTCCAGTTTGTTGCAATTCAGGTAAGAAATTTTTATTTTGCATGAAGAACCGCAGTCTACTAATGAGTTTTGCGACTACTGGATTATTGCATTGCTTATCGATGCTCGTAGCCAACTTTCGCGAACATTATCTCTTATAAAATTCCATCGTTTCTCAAGGAGCCTCCGATCGCGTCACCAAGGAATATTCTTCTATGTATGTACTGCATATATCCTCCCGCGACGTTGGCCGGTCAGGGTCCAGAAATCGTACATTAATCTTTCGCTGTCCACGAGCATGGTGTCAGCGGCGACAAAAAGAAATATCAGACGGGAAAGGATCGTAGACGGAGATTGCACCGTTAAAGGTGGTTGATTTTAATTTCACGGGGCGCGAGTCTTCGGTTACGGCTACGAACACGACCGTCTAAGCGTCTGGCTCTCGTGTTACATTGTCGGTTCAGACTCGTGCACACGCGCCCGTCTACGATGTGTGCGTGTTTGTATACGCGGTATACATGGTGTATGGTATACGTGTGACACGGGCATATCCTCGCCGCTATCTGCATATGCACGAGTGTGTGCAGTCCGTGAAGCTGCGCTCCCGCGGTGCACAACAGCCCTTCCATGGCATCGATCCTGCATAATGGCCCATTATGTTGCCTGATTTGCACATTATCCGACGACTCGTGCGACGTATAAGCCGCGAACTTCAGGACATTACCGATTCCGTCCGGATACAATTGTATCGAGGATGTAGGTGGAGCGTAGACCAGCTGATCGAGGGAGGAAAAGAATTCCACCGTTACACTGACTTCATTCTACGGAACGAATTAAACCTCTGCATTATCGGACGGAGATTTTAAATGCATCCATGAGAACAAACGCGCTCACTGAAAATACTTCACTCGGCTTCTTTTTACCGAAAAACTTTCTCCAGTTGAACGTATCAACTCTTTTTTATGTGCTGTTAATTAAACTTGTGCGAATTTACAAACGACAGTTGTAAATTTATTGAGCACAACGAGTCTGAAATTAATCTCATCTTGTTAAATTCAGGGAGCTTTTGGAATTCTAATATTTTATCGCAAATATTTAGACCCTCTGTTCTGAAAGAGAGTTTCCGAAAAGAGGAGGCGGATTTCCGGAAAAATTAAGTAAGGCCACATATGTTTTTACTGTGTACACGTGTGTACACAGATATGTTTACTATTATTGATCAATTCCCAGAATTACAACAAACCAGGTTGTTTCTGTATTTCGTTTTCGAGAAAAATGTCACAGTTTAAAGTCAGGCGATAAAAAGATAAAAAGGGTAGATGCGGGTGTATTACTGACCCGGTCACCATTGCCGCACAGTCGACAAAGGGGCTGTGTGAGAGTTAACAGTCTCTTTACAAACTGCAACAATATTCTACTTTCATATTAGCTCAGTAAACCAATTAACCAAATCATTTTATTAACATGACTGAATTATCGATTAACAAGTGCTGCGAAATGTTAAAACTGCCAGACACTCGATTCTTAAATGTTTTGTACGAACAATTTCGTAACAGTAATTCGTTTGCCATCTCTGAAAAAGTAGTTGGGAAACTGCCCCTGGTCCCATCCATGGCAATCATGTGTCGAATTTCACCATAAAGTTATGAAAACAGCTAGAAATTGTATCGCCTCGTGAATCTCCGTGAATGTTCCATACGCGACGCGAATGATTCACGATTCCACGCGGCTCAGCAAATCACACCACGTCTCTCTCCTTTTCCCTCCCGGTTACAAACGATCCTCTTTCCATCGCTCTTTCTCTCCCTCCGCAGCCCACCCTCCTTCGGTGAGGGTGCAGTCAGTGAATACACGCATCGTGTACGGTGTATTATCTATAGGGCGGCCACTACAAACGGTGTGGGGTCGGAACAGAGACAGCTAATTATTTAGACACGCTTGAACGCCACCCCATCGATCACTTCTCCAGAGTCGCCTCTCGCTCTGTTCCGCCCTCGTTCGCCTCTATCTTCTTTCTCGCTTCCTGCCCCTTGCCCTACCTTCTGCTCTTTCTACGGATGGTTACATAGACATGAAGGCAAACGGGTTAAGCGCGCGCGAGCGCGTAACGGGGAGCACTTTCCGCTCGGTTCTACACCTATACCTAGGAACAGTGGGGAGGGAAGAGGGGGGTCGGGTCGAGTCGAAGAGCACAGAACGGAGAAAGAGTGACGGCAGAGAGGACATTACGGAGGGACTCACCGGTTGCCAAAACTATCGTTTCCTCTTAGCGCGTCGCCGCTGGGAGGAATAACTTCCGGCATATTTACTCGAATGCCCGGCATATCCCGCTGTCCTGCGCGATATTGCGCCGGTGAGAGCGTGTTACGTACGTAAGCGCGTGAATTACGAGCGGGCTAATGTATGAGCACGTCGTAGAATGAAAACTCGAGTAAAATACAACGTTGCGTACGCGCTGCAACGCGCTGCATTGCCTGATAAATCGCGCGGCGAGATCTCGATATTAAGTTGGTACCGCGTGAACGCGCCCTTCCCGTCCCTGCCCCTACCCACGCCTTCGTCGCGATACTTAACCCTTTGTTTCATAATATACGATCGAAATGTCACTTTTACTTCACGGTGCGTTGCCGCGTCACCTGGCTCCCAACAATCACCGATCGTGAACTCTGCAACGGGCACGATAGCAACGTAAATAATACAGCTACATGCATTTGTAAACTTTCGAAAACTGCTACCGAAAATGATCAAAATATTATCGAAAACATAAACTACTATCAAATGCAACTTATACATCGAGATTCAGCAACGGGAGTGGTTAGTAACCGCGTAGAAAATTCTGCGACCAACGACATTTTATGGCTAGAGAGATTTTCAATATTCCGGGTAGAAAATTTATAATTACGACCCGTCAGTGACCTGACAGACTCTGTCTGTGACATTGAATGATCTTGAATAATTATAGTTACTAAATTCCTAGTAACCTAATTCCCTAAAGGAATTATCATCGTGGGTGTCAAAAAAGGGGGTTCCATTAAAAGAAATTAAGGTAATCATGATATTTAGAAAACAATGATATAAAAACAATAATTTTTACAGCATTGTGTGAGCTCCATTAAATTATCTTTAACCCTTTAACTACGGCTGTCGTCAATAGACGACACGACGGTATAAAACTTTCGTGAGATACGGCCGACGTCAATAAGTGATTTGATGAATTATGCCGGGAACGGGGGTCGCTTATTGACTTTTATTTATTTTATTGAGATTTGTACAACTTTTCTTTTTTTTTGTTTTGCGTTTAGACAGACACATTTGTGAATATATACCAGTAGCTAAAGGGTTAAAAACAATCAAGATATTTGAGATACAAACGTTAGGTCACTCACTTTGTATCACAGTGACTCATTCAGTCTGTTACGGTAATATTGCGGTACTTTTAATGTATACATATATATGATGTGAATTTTTTTGGAGAAGTTATAACAATTAGTTTACTATACGACGTGAAGGAGAAATTTTGAGAAAATTAGTCGGAACTGCAGAGAGAATACTAAAAGTTCTTTTTTACAACTTTTTTATGTGGACTTATATTGAAACTTTAAAAAAATATTAGGTCGTTGCATATGGAATGTCCGATTTCAGGAGGCATACATTATGAAGTGTTTCAATGGAGAAATACTATTATAATCTACAGGAACTTATTCTATGTAGCGAGTTAATATCTATGTTTTGTCATAAATAAATGAAAACAAATACAGAACTCTGCGTAAATGTTTATGTTAGCTTAAACGATGTAAAATATTATTGTGATATTTATTTTTTCTGATAATTATTGATCACGACAGTAAATAAAGGTTTGTTTATACTAAATTTTTAATTATTGGTTGAGTTTTGCTCTTCACCGTAGAACTGTGCATATCCTTACAATAAAATATTGTAAAGGGTACACGACTAAATTGTTATGTATTTTTTTAACGAACTATGTTTATTATACAGATGTAGTTGTTGAATAGCCAGTTTGGTTCAGTGTTAGTCTAGTCTACTGTGACAAATTTGTGTATGTTTATTACACATTCATACATAGTACATTCCTTATAAAAAACAGTCATGCTAGAAATTTGTGATGCAATAATCACATATTCTTCAGTGAGTTTGCATAGTGACATTTGCAATGTGCCCACGAATAATTCATGACGGTTAATAATCTGCTACGGATATCAACAATACCGCTAAATTCGTTCAAAGAGTAAGAGAGAAATTAATTTCTCAATCGTACTAATTTTTGTTTTGCCAGTCTTTATACGCAAGTCACATATAATTAAATAATTTAACAAATGAATGTTGAGAGGCGATTCAACCGGAAACTGTCCACTTACCAATTCACTCACCAATTTATTGTTACAATCGATGGCCATGATTGTGCGAATGATGGTCATTAATTTGCTGATTGTGTGCATCCATTATAAATATTTACATATAACGAGTAACGTCCACAATTTTCTTGAGGTTGTGACATGTGCTATCCCAATGTTAACGTCTTCATTAAAATCTGTGACATGTAAAAGGACTTGATGGCAAACTATTTTTCCGACATTATTGTATTATTTGACTCAATATTTTATATTCCATGTAAATATATTTTTCTATAAATGATTTTTTAAATAATCTCGGAGATATTAAAGAACAAGTTTTGTTGTTCAACAGAATTGTACCACTTTGTGGTGTGATTGCTTATTTTTTATTATTGCTTTATCTCCAGCATATGTTCCAGCTTATCTTCTTTCCAGCAACTGTCAATACTTTTTCTAATTGTAAAATAAAAAAAGTTGTAGACATGACATATTACTTCATACTTTTGTTTTATTTTTATTTCCTATAAAATATGCTCATTGTCCATTTTGAACAAACAAATTCTAATCGCAACTGTGACGTGTGCAATTTAGCAGCCGTAGTAAGTAAAAGTTAATATTACAAAATTACTACGAATTAGTATTAAAAACGTCTTCTGTTCAAACACTTACGTAACTTTCACATTACTTTGTGTTATATATTTTTCTCCAAAATGATTTCATACTATTATCATTTGTGGGAATGGGCAATGACCTTCCGAGTTACAGTCAAACCTCGATAACTCGAACCTCTTTGACTCGAAAACCTCTATAAGACGAAAATTTCGTTCATTCCCTTCCGCTGCACTTGAAAAACCTCTATGAACTGAAATAAAACTTCCTTTAACTCGAATTATTTTCTACAAGTGTGGCAGCTAAACAAGCCGAAAAAATGTATTCTCTGCTTTGGTTAACGTTGAAAATACCATTGATCAACAATCTGTTAATTCATTAACGCAGAGTACAATCACAGATTTCTTTAATATGTAATAGTAATATGTAAGAGCCTAGTAGAGTATATTTACTATATGTATATGATGTCCAAATGTATGTATGATGTAACTGATCTCCAAAAATTCAACTTTTCTTTCTTTAAAACTATTACAATCAGCAAATTATTAACTCTTGTACAAACCGCCTGTAAATCAAATTTTCATAGGGTAAATTTCTCTTACTCGAAGATAAATCAAAACCTCTATAACTCGAAGATTTTAGTTCTTCCCTTGAGATTCGAGTTATCGAGGTTCAACTGTATTAGATGAATTTCCGCGTTTTATCCATTTTCCTAAATTAGTCGACGAAAACGCAAGTCTTCATAAACATCCGCTCTCTAATGATAACTATTACGTGTTCAGCGAAGAATTTGATGCGTGCGTCGAAGAGCGAGCGGGCAAATGGCGCGGAAAAGGAGCAGCCTCTAGAATCTAGCTCTTTCCGAAGCGAACCGATGCGGTGGAAAGGAGGAAGCGGAGGATAGAGAGGACGAAGGAGGAAGTACAGAGCGAGGGAGAGACTAGAATGGGTTTCTATTGGGCCGAGAATATTGCCGTGAATATTGCCGGGGCACACGGGCTATGGGCTACGGGCCACGGCCACGAACACGCAGCCACGCGTGCCCGTCTCCGAATGTTTTTCAGGGGAGGCTCGAAATACTCGAGCCACCGCCGTAAAACTACACGGTAAAACACTTACAAACTATTGGTCGGCGCGGCATTAAATGCGGCTCACGTACAACATAACCGTCCCGTATACGAGCCCTAGTAAATAACTATTCACGCGAGCGTGTATTCTCGTTTGGACCGAGCCGAAAACACAACGCGCGCGTTACGTCCTGTTTGGTTCGTGAGCAAAAGATTCCGCCGTTTTACACGCGCTCGTTGCTCCTGCAATTTGGTCAGCTACCCTTCTAAACAAGCGAACACAGAAAATATGAGAAAACTGATATTTCTTCCGGCTGATTAATTAGTTTAATTCGATACGGTTTGCGAAAGATAAGTGTATGTTGCAGTTGTAGTAGTAAGTAGAAGTCCATTGTCAACAACACGGACCTGATGTTGAAGTATTTATTTATACATTTTACACTGAATGTAGATCGTTTTTTATATGTATAACTGGTTACAGATTACTGATAATGAAGATAAAATATTTCCAGATTATTTCTATGGATATTTAGACCGTAGTAAAGTGCACCAAGAAGAGGGTACATCAAGAGTAAGTTACATCATAATTGTTATATTCATCGAACCTATCTTTAAGCATTCCCTGTCAAGTCGTAAAAATTGTGTAAAATCTGAATAGTTAAGATTTATGGTGTTAATTACTTTCTCAATCCTTTTATATATGTATGTCACACACCATAAGCAAATGTAACACATTCTATCAGTTACAGCAGAAATTCATTTTTGAGTGGATAAATAATCCAACATGACAGTTAAACTGTTAATGAGAAAGGATGATTGAATTATATAGAAATAGTCTTTCTTATTCATTTGTTATTTCCATGAGTTTTGGTTTTCGAAGAAAGCAATTCTGAGTTACCACTTATTCAACGCTTGAACGTTGCAATGAGTAAAATTTAAATTAAATATTAAAACAGTAATATTAAAACTGGATATGTAGTCCTAAATTTAACGACTTCGTGTAAGAAAAAATGTATTGTGTTCTTCCCGTATTTATTTATTTATTAAATTTATTTATTTCTTGCCTTATAGAATCGTTTGTGTACCATTGTTCTGTTTCGATCACTAATTATTACTAGACTGCGGATTTTTATGCATTTATGGCTTCTAAAAATTTTCAAAAGATGCTGAAATATAAAATTCCACAGAATTTAATACGTTTTTTATTTATTTTAGTATCTACAAAGGCTACGGCCACTGAAAATAAGATTTTATTCGTCCCGACTTTCTTAAAATTTGCCTACGAAAATTAAATATTGCATAAACATCCACAGTCTACTAATTACAATGCTCGCCCTCTGCAATATTATTTTCCAAAATTACAATGGAATGATTCTAAGGAAACTTTTCCTCGAACGAAACGCGCAGACCCTTCACTTGCAATCTGTTTTCTTATGCAATGTTGCATGTATTTTAAATGAATTTGTGAATGATAAATAGCTAATATTTATTCGATATTCTTCTCCACAAGTCTGAACACTAAGCCAGAACCCACTGTACCGAAGATATGTGTGTCTCCGCGGCGCGACGCGACGCGACACGTAAGAAAAGAGGGCGCAGGTTGCGTGGAAAGAGGTGCGCGCACTACCTTCGTCGTACTCCCGACAAGCAAATTAAATTTATATATGAAAGAACGTGTACAGTCACACGACATTCGCGAATAAAATTTGCTGACTAAGGCGCGGACACATTTCTTTCGATGGAAAGTGCATACAAATCGAAGTAATCATAGAATCTTTCATTTCTTTTTAAAAGATATCGGAGCAAGAATATTATTTAAAAGAGACTATATCTGTAAAATACGTAGTGAAAATACGTAGATGTAACTGCATCAGTTTGATTCTCCAACAATCCGATCATATTTATCATTCTAGGATCTAAAACATGCTAACATAGAGTAGAATAATTTTAAACAATTTTATGGTTTACATATACGTACTGTCAAATCTGAATAGGTCGAGAAATGCAACTACTATTTGTTATAAAGCAAACAATATAAACTTGTAAATAATTTAGAAAGGTTGATAATATTCAGATTATGCACATTTAATTTATTTCTCTCATTCTTCGAACACCCAAATAAAAACTTTTCAATGTTAAATATCGGTTTCACACACACAGAGGCGGTGACTGTGACTTGTGGAGTTATATTCTAAGAGGCAGATAATAAATGTACAAACGCTATAAGAAACAACACAATTGTGTTCAATATAAAATTACTAAAAACAGAGGCGAGAGCAAAAGTATGTTAGTTCTGTTATGTAATGTAAATATTGAAACTAATGGCTGAAGCTCTTAAAATTAATAAAAAGCGATTGTAAATTTTAAAGAAACTGTTTCCTGGATTCGTATACAGATCTTCTAGTTATCTTAATTATCTTGTCGTTACATAGAAATGTTTGTTATCACTAAACAGCGGATCTTTATGCAAAATAAAAATGTTGTACCCGAATTGCAACAAACTGGAGTGAAATGGAAGTTTATTCTCTTTCTTAATATGTTAATGGTTTGAAAATAATGTAGCAGTATGCTTAAACCCTAATGGTTTTACCTTTTTAAATTACACCCACTCATTTTTGTAATAAATGCATAAAATCCGCTGTCTAATTATCGCGATTCCGTATAAAGAAAACGTGCATTTAAAAAGAATTCCCCTATAAAATACATTATCTATCGCTTTATTCTTGGTTGGATTCAGTCGGAGTTCGTGCAAAGCCGTGGTCGGCAGGGCGATTCGGCCTTCGGTTATTTTATAACATATAATGGTTGTGTTCGAGGGTTATATATCGTGGCTCGGTAAAACGTCCGATTATTCGGCGGGCTCGAGGTTCGATCACCGTGAAATTCTGGGCATCGCAGCCACGTCACTGTGAGAACTAAAACCTGTTCGACCGACAGCAACCGCGTAGCACAACCTCTGCTGCCGTGATTCTAAGCACCACGACTTCCTTTGTTCTCCGTCTCATTGTCCCCATCACGATAAAACCATTTTTCGGCGTTTCGTTCTAACTCGAGCTCGGTTAACGATTGTCGTTGAATTTGAGCTTTCAACAATTTCGAACAGAATTTTTTGGGCAGACATAATTTGTAGAGAATTTTGTCGAAACGAATAGTGTAATCGCTGAAGTATTACTAATACGTACGGAAAAAATTTATCTAACAAGACGAACGTCCATAGTCAAATTTGCTTGATCATAGCAAATGCTTCTGCTAACAGTGAAAGATTTAACATAACAAGAGTTGTTTACTACCTTTAGTATGTTCATAAGAAAATAAATATTTTTGTTTATAATCTGTAGATTTCAAAAGTAAAATGATAATTGAAAGAACTCTTGTTCACATTTTTTCAGTCGATACAATGCTGAACTCCATGTAATGTGACCACCCTTCAATGTTAATGGACCAGTATCTCTGAAAGCATTGTAGATACAAACAGAATGGTTACGTGAAAAATATTACAAGGGAGTAAAAATATTCCAAATCAAAATATTTTGACAAAGGTGAACTCTTTTTATTGTATTAATTTATGGTGATGTGTTGGTCAAGTTTCGAATTTTGAATGGAATTACATATATGATTATTGTTAGATCCTTTGATAGTATGTTTAATGACAAACTCAACGACCGATGAGGTCATGAGGTCATATGTTTGATTTTTATGACATTCCACATAAGAAACGAAATCTTTTGGGTCTGTCCTCAAGTGCTCCACACTTCAAAGCTAGAGAAAGGTGGCGGTGGACGTAGCAGATCTATGTATGGATCAGTCAGTGTTATTTGTTGCTTTCTTCTTAAGATTATACGCGCGCAATATTTCAACAAATTTTCAAACGTATATTTAAAAGATAAAAGAATAATGTAGCAAAAATTACATAACTGTGTTTATAACATCAAATTTGACATATCTCTTTATAATGCAATAAAAATCATATTATCTGGCAATATCTAGAATATGATTCAGAACGAGGACACTTGTTTGAACTCAATCGTAAATGCTACATTACTAGTTTTTTTCTAAACGTGTGAGAAGTTACAGCGCTAATATTTATTTTTAACTTCCTAACTTTACACAACGATATAGACTTCTTTATTATTTGTAAAGTGTTATACTAATGTATGCTATATAAATCAAACATGGTTTACGGCATCAATAGATAAATAAATTTAATGCAATAAAACATATTCGTCACCAAAATTCGCGCTCTTCTTGCAACGCATAAACGAAATTTCCATATAAACATTCCTTTTAATAAATAATAGCAGTTAAGTTCGTGTCCATCTCTTCAGATCATATTATTACATTTCTTGAAACCAATCATTACGTAATGCTGTAGTGACTTTATTGAGTTTTTTAATAGAATGACTTTCTTTGCGGTAATCTGATGAACTGACTAACAACGATCGTCTTAGGCGACGAAGCAGACGCTGCGACTTCGGGTACTGAAGACAAACAATAAATGACGCAACGCTTACGTAATCGGCTGCGAATGCATTAAAAGCCGGTATACTGTATTTAAAACTCCGAATGTCACGGAATTCATTTAAAAGAATGACTTCTTAAGTTGTATTATACTTCGTCTCTTCGTTCAAGTGAATCATTGAAAGAAGGTTGTTGACACATTAATGACCGACTTCGCGTGACTCTCTTTAGTCATTGATTGTAAACTGGTATCACGTAAGTGCAATATAAATGCTTTCAATCCTATCATAAGAAAATGCAATACATACATACTTTGTTTTTGAAACTCTAGGTTCGAACGAGTAATGTAATTTAATTGTATTTTATAGTCTATCGAACAACGGACTTATTGCAGAGCATAGTGCAAAAGACACAAGTGAGCAAATAGTGTAGTGAAATAGATGATAAGAAAAAGCAGTTAGGGGCAGATTTAGGGGAGATCCTGTGGTGTAGAGGATAAAAATATCGAATTTCTTTGCTTTAATCAACAATCATCTATAGAATATATTCTCAAAGCTACAATTCGAAACAGCTGTAAGTACCCAAGAATTACAATCTCTCCTCTGTGTAATTTAAAAAGCTTAAACGCGTTTTCTCGAAACTACTTTTTCAGAATTGGCTAGCAAGATAACTACAAAATTATTGGATCAATCGAACTGAAGTTGTACACATATATAGTTTATTATTCTCTAGTAGACTTAATTACCAAAAAAGTTTCTTTTTTGTATAGATAAATTTATAACTTTTCTCCATTTTATAATGTAATAAATTAATATAAGAAATAAATAATAATAATTAATAATAGAATAAGAATATTTTTTAGTTTTTCGTTTCAGATCAATACACACAATGAACTAGAGCGCCCGCCGATATACGCTTTCGGTGATGAGATCCTATCCACATACTCTTATAACTTTATTATAATATTCTTTTTATTGACCCTTAACACGGTGACTCTGAGGCGCCACTAAAAATTGCTGTACCATTATAATATTTTATTATAATACTGTTTACATTATTAAATGTGTCGGTATCTAATCAATTACGAAACATTTATTTTGAATGGAAATATTCTAGGTCGGAAGAAATGTTTCATTTTCGAATTAAAATAGCTCCGAGTGCAAAGGATTAAAAAAACAATGTTAAATACTGATTTTTATGAAAAAAGGTTATATTCCGGGGTCCCCCCTTACCGTTTACAATATTGATTTGCTGGGCTAAACTCTTTTAAAGCAAGAACATTTGAACATTCGAAGGAATTACTTATGTAGCAGGCCAATGCCACGTAGAAATCCACGAGTTAACGTACAACGAAGCCGAGCACTTTATCTCGAAACCAGCACACAAATCTCGTGGTTCCGAAAGCAACACTAATTTCTGACCGTAACTGTACATCATGGATACCAGAATCCCGGGGAATCCTGTAAACTGCCACGATCCTCCGTCCGAAATTGTGCAACGCGAGGAAGTAAAGCGTATCTCGGGGGGATACGGTAGCGGAAGAAGAGTCGGAACGCGTGCACGTATTCAACAGAATTGCGCACTTTTGCGCGCGTGTGGGTGGCGGGGGGAATCGCGGGGCCCTGGCAGAGGGATGAGGGACGTGGATCGAGCGGTGGGGTGGGGATGGGTGGCGAGGGGGTGATGCAACAACGGGAGGGGAGGAGTGGGGAGGGGGTGGCAATGGAACGCAGGGAGGGGGCAGCAGAATTCGAGGGGATAGAGACACGCGAAGGCCCGACCGGGCTGGCTGGCTGTGCTACGTCGCGTCGGAACACAATATTGCGGATCAATAAACCTCAATAAAGTCAATTTCTGTCGCAAAAGCATCTGAATACGGGAATTTTGTATTCTGCCGGCTAGGCAGCAGCAGCCGGCTGGGCAGGGATCGTGTCCCGAATACAGATTAAGTATATTTTATACCGTATCTCGGCGAACTCGCGCGCATATGTTTCTCCCGCGCTCGCTACAGACATCCGCGCCACCTTCAACCTCCTACCTAGTTTTTCGTTCGACCGCTTCCTCCTTTCCAACGGAGAAAATAACAAAAGAGGGTAGCTCGCGAACAGAAGTATGCGCGCTACCTTGAAATACACGCTTCCCCGTACAAGCGAGCATGTGTGCGCCTTGACGTGCAGCGACGTCCTCGACTCCTCGTGTAATTTGTTTCGAGCGACTTCGCGACTTTAAAGGCTCTTCTCCCGCCAACCACGCAGAACTTCGCTGGCTCGATATATTTTCGACGGGAATACCAATATCTTTACTCACCCTCGGCCATTACTTTTCTTCGCAAAGATGGATTAGAGGACGACGGGACCGAAAATGTATAATAAGCTCGGCGTGCCGAGAGCATTACCAATTGACTTGCTTATTTGTTTATTCATAACGGTTGCGATTTTTTTACACGCGTACTCTGAGTAGAAATGGCCGATGCAATTGGCAATTATTGTTGACATAAGAATACTTTTTGCGAATTTACGATAGATAGGCACAAATTACATAGTAGGTTTGATCAAATTGACCCAAGCAATTAGAAACACACAATACAAAAACCAACAATTCCCACACTGATCTCAAGGTTCTAGAAATCACGAAAAGTGTTCGGAAGTAACGAGTTATTTTTAAAAGTGTAAAACCAGATAGGAGGGAAACGTATGCAGACTGAAGAACGACATGTTTGAATGTTTTCATAGCTATTCATACATTTTAATCTTTCCACTGAAAATAAATGAATCAATGTACCTAATACAATAGAACCTCGATTATCCAAATTAATCAACTGCAGGTTGAGTTGTATATGGATCGCCTGAGATTGTAAAACGTATTTGGATAATAGAGAATTCAGGTATCCAGCTTTTCAACATACATATCTTCAAAATAATTTTTTTCTTAAAAAGCTTTTCTGGTTAAGCTTATTGGATACTAACCAGATGTCCGTTCAGAGGCGAATGTTTCAAGCTGAAGTGATAAATTAAATATATTGATTAAATATGTATTTAACAGCGATCGATGAGGAAAATAAGCAAACTGCGTAAATAGAAGACAATTAAAAATGAGCGAAAGCATTTCGGAAATGCTAGTTGCGAACAATTCGTGCGAAGCCTGACAATGAAGGCGGTCGAGCGAGCAAATATTGACGCGTGACCATAAATATGATTTTCGATGGTGGTTATAAACGTCGAATTATCGGCCGCGGAAGGACGTATCGATAATATCAAATAAAATCTGTATCGGTACGCAAGCATTTTCATTAATACGATTATCGAGCAAGTTCGAGGTCGCGGAGGCGACGACGAGTAGGCGATGGTGGCCCCGTGCAGCATAATTCATTTTCCTGGCGTAGCGGAGAGCTTTGGGTCGTTGGCGCGACCAGCGAACCACCGGGACACCAACTTCCTCCCGTCCCGATAATAAGAAGAAAGTCGAGCTTGCTGGAACGAAACCAAGTGGCACGTTCTCGTGGAGCAGCCACACCACGTAATTATCCACTTCGAAAACTCGGCGCCGAACAAACTGGGGGAGTCTAGTAGCCGGGAAAAGAGCTTCAACTTCCAAGCGAATGACAAAACGCGATGAAGAACGACAACGCGGACAGATTGGAAATATCTTAGATTTAGGTTCCGCAGACTGCTTGTGAAAACTTTTTGATTTCATTCCATTGAGAAACGGTAAGCAAATATCTTTCACGACGAAAGTAATCTATAAATACGAGTACCTTGGAAAAATGCTAATCGAAAAACCTAGAAATCAGTTTCTTAGCATCGTAATGGCCGAAAGCGAACCCAGCGATCTCTTGGCGTTTCTCCAATAAAATTTGTTCATTTAGCATGAAAGATTACAGTACTTGAAGAATTTGTCAGCTGGTTTTGAATCACGTTCAAACATTTACTAATTGTAAGCCAAGATTACATTTTATATTTATGAGGTGCCTGTGTCTTTTGCAAACGGAGTCCATAACCGTTTTGCGCATCCTATATCGTCGACTGACCTATTCCAATTTGTGGATTTGGCATCACTTTCGTTAAGAGTGGTGTAAAATGCGAATACGTCAATGTGTAAGACGACCCATCACTTTTCTTTGTTTCGTTCTTGTATATCTTGAAATTTCGTTTACAACCAAGTCTGACACAGCTTTTAAATGTATACCCTTAGTCGTGCCTAACTTTACTTGATTTTAGAGTAAGAAAGTTTTTTACAAAATCATGTGTTACAAAACTTTTATTGTTTCTATGGCTCTATTAATTCTCGTATAGTACAGTGATTTGTGCAATGATATGTACCCACGTATCCGAAGATATAATGGCGCTGTGCTTTTGTGAAGTGAATACAACATGAATAATTTAGTCTGTGAAATAATGATTGATAATACTGTAGCTTTCCGTTGTTCCCAATGAATTATTTTATGTATTTCTATCGCCACTGAAATATATTTCCATATTGTTTTTACTCCTTAGTGTAATATAGTATTGCTACTACTGTTATCTCGTGGAATAATGGTTTGAAGATACCTTACATGCAATCGAGTAATAACGCTACATGTACGATCGGATATACATGTTTATGCATACATAAGATAATCAGTTAACAAGTGAAATATGTTGAAGGATAATATGGTTACAATATATTCTCGTTTCGATCGAGTTAGAAACAATTGTGGAAAGTGATTCGAAATGACGCTAACAGAAAATGAAGAATGGCGCACCATCATTTGTGCAAAAAGTTGAGAAAACTCGAACCTTCTAATCAGCCGTACCGGCTGTTAAATGTTTCCTCGACTAACTTGGCATTGTATAATATGTAGCTAGGTACATATGTATACGAAACGTGTAGGCCAGATACAGCAAGGTTGCTACATACAAGCGGAGTACAAGCAACTTCCTGCAGTGTTTACGAGCGCTCGACGTCGCGCGTCGCGTCGTAAGTCGTACGCGCGACGTCGAGATACTTTAGTGGCCGAGAGTTTGTCGTAGCTCGTATGTTCGCGCAAAGAAGATCGAAGAGGCCACGAAGTAATTCCACGAAGGTGTAAAGAAACGGAATAAGGATGAAAAAAGGGTTATGCTAGTTTCATGTACATTTCCCCTAATCGTGTACACGTCTTCGGGCATTTGCACTAAAATTTGCACCCCCTTGGCTCGCGGCTCACAATGGCCGATTAGATACATGGCTCGAGGTAATATTCAGACATTTTCGTGAATAATTTGACCGTGCATGATCGAAAATCGAAACTGCAGCGATCTCGTGTACTATGTTTTCTTCTTTTTATCCACAAAGGAAGAACTATTTGTTATATTGAACACAGCATACATATGTGGACGCTCTCAAAAATCGCGTAACTTTTTTCAAATTCGTCCAAAGGATTTGAATTCTTTTGAGATGTTAGACCGACCAGTTTGCTGGAGAATGAGTAAATAAAAATTTGTTAAGATTGCAATTGGTAGGAGTCGTACAAAATTTTAAAAATGATGTTTTGTCTACTTTTTTATGTGAGTCTGTAACGATAATTTAAAAAATGCGTTTTGTAGATTTCGGTAACTTACGTGCATACTGAAAGTTTTATCAAAATCGGTTAACATTGCAATGAGCTGCATACGTTTAAAGATGAGAGCTTAAGGGTGAAAGTCGCAGATTTTCAACTTTGTCAGGACATTTCGCCCTTACGTGACCATCTTTAAACGTTTGTAGCTCATTGCATCATTAACCGATTTACATCTACAAATCTACAAAACGCATTTTTTAAGTTATCGTTACAGGCTCAGATAAAAAAGTTGACAAAACGACATTTTTAAAATTTTGTATGATTCCTACCAATTGCAATCTAAATTGCAACCAATTGCAAACTAGTCGGTTTAACATCTTTAAAAAATTCAAGTCCTCTGGACAAATTTTTAAAAAGTTATGCGATTTTTAAGAGTGTCCATTTAATATTGTCCCCGACTGTATCCTTCGTTTAACAACTTTCTACACTCGTCGACACTACTGCGTCTTCCTAGCATGGAATTGTCTTTTATCGAAAATAAAATCAATCTGAGGTAAATAATATAAACCTGGTTCTAAATATTGGATAGGTGCTTTCGAAACTCGATTCACATAAGATGCAAATTTGTAATTTCTACATATAAGAACATATAAGTTACATATATATAATAAGTTACTACATATAAGTTATTACCTTAACAAGTAATTAGTTGGGTTCCAGACATTGCAGGAAGACTCGAACAGTGGACACTTTGATAATGCTTACCTGAAACATAAAAAGGCACATATTCATAAATAAGTGGAAAGTGTTAATACAATGAAATATTCATTATAAAACGGAATAAACTTGGACACGCGATATAAAGACACTATCACAGAATAACTCTGATTGAAACGAATCTAAAATTTCTTGGTAATTCTCCTCATCCATCATCGAAGAAGAAATCGAATTTCCTATTCTAAATAGAGACTGGCGAGGAGAAGGGATGGAAAGTAAGCGGCGCAAAATATCTTTTCATCGACGGCCGCTCCCTTAATTCCCAATATTTTTTCGAGACACACCCTTCAGTCGGGGCTCAACTTGTTGCGCTTTACGAGCACGTCACCGCCCGCTGAAATTCCTATTTGTTCCAGCAGACGTGAAGAATACCCAGCAACGAGACTGACGAGGCTGGAAAAAATAAGGAACAACGGAGAGAAAAGGAAACAGGAGGTCGAGATGCTGAACAAGAATAGGATGAAGAGGAGCGGGGTGGGGAAGCTGAAATAAAGGGTGGAGTGTACCAGAAAATATGGGGAAAATATGAATATGAATATATACATATACATACGAATGCACATGTATATATATAACAGAATAGAGAATAGAAAAAGCGAGTGGTTCGAGGTGGAACACGCCTCAACGCGGAGACTGGAACCCTCCTATTGGACACCATTGGCGGGCTTGGCTCGGAAATCGAGTCTCAAGGGCAAATCAAGCGCCACTGGGAGGAAGAAAAAGAAATAATAAGGGCGGAGCCGCCAGGAGAAAGACCGCTATCAAGAGAAAAAACGAAAGGAGGAAGTGAGAATAAGAGAATGGGAGAATGGGAGAAAGGGAAAAAGGGAGAAGGAAAGAGTCAGGGTGGTTTAGAAACAGGAGGTCGAAGAATGGCTGTGATAAACGGAGAAAAACAGATACGAATATCTAGTACGAGGTGCAAGAAACAAATTGCAGCAAAGGGGGGCAAGGGTGGCGAACGGTAGGGACGTTTAATGACAGAAAATTGCAAGTAATGGCGGATAACGCGCCCTATTTAACACCTCCGCCTCATCTTATCCTATCACACGAAATAACCTCTGCATCCCCGTTAAAATTTTCTTATCGCTGAAGCGAACGTGGAGCCAAGCTGCCTGCCTTACGTGTATTACACGTCGAGACTCGACGCTATCTTCAGCCTGCTCGTCCGACCGAATTATTACGCTTCCAGGACATAATTTCGGTGTACTACGGGATAACGTTTGTCCCTCCAGGCTTAGGCGTGTCTCAGGGCAAGACGGAGGTTGAATTTTTAAATTCTCCCCTTTGCAACGTCGAAGCTACGATTTCTTCATTGCGCCTCGAGCAGTAATTGCATTGTTTATGAAGGACGCGAATGTTCGCAGAGTTTAAACATGGACGATATCTTCGCTAGAAAACTTCGAATCACGTTCATTGCTATTCTCAAAATTATGAGAAGCGTTACTCAGAATTATAATAAAACCTAAAAGCAACTCTCAGGTTGCAATAGATGAACTTCACTAATTGAGCGTATGACTTCATACTTTCTACTAGTTTGCAAGAGCTGTACATTCGACTAACAAACGTACCTGCATTAAAACGTTCTGATTTTATATGCGAAGCATGAATCTAGTTAATCCAGCTGCGATCCTGTTTTTCCTTTATAATGAAAGAAACAATGTTCCGAAACAGAAATTCCTTCGATTCCGACCGATAAAGTTGCATTCCCTATCTCGTTTCCTGCGGATTCGTTTTTGTGAGATTCGCAGAGCGAGTAATTAGTTTTACTTGAACGAGCACACGTTGGAAACACGGAGCAGGAGCAAATTTTTCGGCGAAACTTTTCAGGCACGAAAGCGAAATGAGAACATTTATTCTCGTGGGATGATTGAAAATAAGTCTGGTATCCGGTTATGTCGATTTCTATTCTATAGCAAAGGGTCCACGAACGAAGAGTGCCCGGGTAAATCAGAATCTTGCGCCTCCTTTACGAGGCATCCAGCGAAAATCGTTGCGAAAGACTGAAATCGCATTAAGCGGCCAACGCATAGAAGGTGAATGCAAACTCGTCACGAAAGGAGCGCGAACGAGACGTATGAAGCGAAAGGGAGTCAGAGCCGGGAAGAAAAAGGGGCCGAAAAATAAAAGAGAGAGGGAGGCGGGCAGGCGGGCATGGAGGGAGAGAAAAAAGGCATTGAGGCTTCGACACCGAGGCCCCGAGTAGCCCGACGCGTATATGAGTCAAGGCGAAACGAGGTCTGGTCTCATGAACCTTACATAAACCAACCTGGTCACTGTCGTTCAACCTGTCCCTCCCTCGTTATCCCTCTTCTTCCTGGACGAACGAATATCATATTAAACTGTGTCCGCGTAAAATATTTGTGAATAACTTATGTTGATCCATTTACTTTGGTCTGTTCTTGTCGTTTATCGATACGTAATTCGTATCTGTTCAGGAAGAGTGAAACCAGTAGAAATTATGAAAAAGCGCATCATAAGCTCATGCACTGTTGAAACACTTGGGAAATTCTTATTAAGGGGGTTTTCAGTAGTGAAGAGCGCTAGATATAAGATCAATCTAGGCCGCGATCGCCCTCAAAAGTCCTATTTTTATGTTTATCCAGGCGTAATTTGCATTATTAGGAAGCATAAAGTTGCGCATGTAGCTATTTTCATAAAGCTGCGACAGCTATATAAACGTAAACGTAAAAATAGGACTTTTGAGGGCGACTGCGGCCTAGATTGATCTTTTATTTAGCGCTTTTGACTACTGAAAAACCCCATCTTTGTATTATTGTAAAATAAGAAGACGCATCCCGCATCCTTGCAATCCTGGAAACGAAGGGGATAGCCCCTTAAGTATCAAATATATCTATATTTTGATAGCAAAAGTTTTAGATGTGAATGCACTTAAATAAATACAATAACCTATAAAATTTGTAGTGTACATATAAAAGGATCAATGTAAGGATCTTGATGTAAAGTGAGAAATTGACTCAAGTATCAAGGAAGATGTCTACTGCTACAAACATTTTCAAACGCATGAAGAAATCACGAAACGTGAAATTGTCCAAATAATATACCCTATATGTTAGTGGACATCGTCTTTGCGATCGAGAAGAAAACCACCGACAACAAAATGTTTTATGACTGCGATTCATCAACGAGACAACCTAACTCATTCACGATTCACTTGGTCTGGTAAACATAACGTAGAATATATCGAGAGAAAAACGCCTGATAAATGTACCGGTCGATGACCCATCGAAACACTCGCAAACACGAAGCAGAAGAGGTTTGTCGCTATCGGTGCACAGGTTAGATGTGACACCGGTAGTTTTTCTCTCTTCCTGACCGCGCCGGGAAAGAAGGAAAATGCCGTTGAAAATATTCGATTTCCGCAGGAAGAAGGCGGCGAGCGTTCTCTCTGAAAGTAGGTAAGCCCCTTAAAGCGTTCGGCACGTAGTGGTCGAAGAGGGGCGAAACGATCCTCAACTTCCCGCAGCCCGGTCGAACTCACGAGAAAATCTCCAACACCTTCTCCCTCTTCCAACCTTTATTCTCATCATATTCCGACAGCCATTCTCGCATCCCTCGTGTTTTTCGTTTCGCGCCGATTCACCGGTTAAGGGACGATTTTTGCGCGCATCTGGCGAATCTTAAAACTCCGAGAAATTATAAAAATAATATTTGAAACTGTGCTGGGTATTATAGAGTTGAAGTACGGACGGTGTATGTATGTGTGTATATTAACAGCTATATATAGCTAAATTTATAAAAATAGAAAATCAGAAATAACAGAAGAATTGTAAAATTACGATCGCAAACAGATTCCAAAAAGAAGACAGGTTGGAACGAGTGCCCGCGACAAACACGTCGGTTGTTAACTCATGGTTATCCATGTGCCCAATTTTGTTAATAAACCCGTTTTGGCTTTTCCTTGCAGTATTATACAAAAGACATAAATTGCTTCATGATTATAAAACTATGTCTTCATAGTTGTTTCTAATCTTGGAGCAACTAATCGGATCGGGCGTATTAGTAGATACGAATAATCTTTTAAAAATATTGAAGATCTGGTTTTGTTGCAAAAACTTATCAAGAAGCTAGTGCATGAAAATAGTCTACTGGTCTACACGTGCGGGAACACGTTATGAAGGTGGAAATGAGTACCGCTGCGCTGGCGAAGGAACGAAGCCACAATGCCAACCGATTGATTTACGTTGCTCGTTACGCGGTCCACTGCTCCGAAGAGAGAAAAATAAATTGATAGAGGGTGTCGGTATGGGGGTAAAGAAAGAAAGAAAGAAGAAGAAGAAGGAGGAGAAGAAGAACGGAAGGAAGAAACAGGAGGGAGAAGGAAGGTACGAGAACGAAGGAACAAGAGAAGGGGGAGGCGATCCTCGCGAACGAGGAGAGTTCTTTTTGAATGAGCGTGTGGAGAAGGGAACCGACGGGGAAGGGCGAAGGTAAAGGGGCCGCGTGATGAGAAATGCAAAGTGAAGCAGGTTGGATTTTGCCAAAGAAATACCGAGACTTGTTCGACCCCCTCCGTTCTATTAATTGCGACTTTCATTAAGATCAATGAACGTTTTTTTTTCATTTCCGTACCTAAACACTGGTCAAAATCAGCAGTGGTAATGATTTGCAAAGTGATATTTTCTTCACTGATTTCAATGATTTCGAAATATGTCGTAATTTTACACCGTGTTACATCGAAACCATGTTTTCTGCTTATCATGTTATCAGAGGGTTGAGATTGAGTATATGTACCTATTACTGTTCCTTGGTTTCAGTTTTCAAGATATTCGCAAAAATATATTTGTATTAGTTTGAAGCACGCTCATTGTTCACAGACTTTTACATCGCAATATACAACTCATAATTTTTATTTTTAAATTTGTAGACTGCAATACATACATATACAAATTTCTGCTTATCATTTAATAGACTCGACCAATTTTTTTTTAAAGATAAATAGACGAACTTCTCTCTTTCTCTCTCTCTCTCTCATTACCATGCGGAGTAGCATTTGCGTAACCTTACGAAATGTGAAAAATATCGAAACGATAAAAGCGAATATGATACTTAACAAGTTATGGATTAACGAATGTGATCGAAGATCGAATAGCTACAAAACTTTTACCTTTTACATAACTTTTACCAACCATCAAAACAAATACTATATACATATTTCTCATTCAAATACTATCTTTCCAATGTCTGCTCCGAATAATAAAAGGTCTGAGAAAAATAAGAAATCGCACCAAGAGTTCTGATTGAAACAGTCGCAACTAAAAAAACATTGGAAAATGCACTTCAGATATTCTCCAGTTCGCCAAGAACATAGCTACGTATACAGTCTAAACCCTTTTTACTGCATCACTCCCCTTGTTTCTCCTGCCCCCGAATCGAGGATGCAAATTCGCTAGGAAAAAACTCATTCCCCTTTCGAAGCTGTTGTTAATATTGAAGAAGTAGACGTATTTTCATCCGCATCCGTAATCGCGTGCCTGTGAATGTACAGGTCCGTATATATCGACTGCATCTGCATTTACAATCAGGAGTAGCCCTCGGATCCATTAGTCACCTGACGGCGCGGCGCGGCGCGGCGGCGGTGGTGGATCGGTTTCCAAGCGTGCAGGGAAGAAGCAAGTCCAGAAGAAGGATATACCGAAGCTGGCAGTATTAGAGCAAACCGATCGGGACACTAATGACTAGGATTACTTCTTGGAAGATATTGCTGCCTTCTTTCCTCCTTTATCTACCTTCAACCCTCCTTTTTCCCTTCTATTCAGTCTCTACTGTCTCTGTTTGGTTTCTCACGCGTCTGCTGCGAATATCGATGAACCGAACCCCGGTTCCATTCGTTTATTCGTCTATCGTCTTTTTGCGTTTGTTTAAGATTGAAAACGATCGCAGTATCCTGCTAGATTGGACGAATTCAGATAAGGAGCTGATAGGGTTCGACAAAGGGGACACTGGTGATTATGTTCTATTCGCGCAAAACTTTTGTTTGTTTTCCTTATTAAACCTGCGTTAACGGGGTAGACTCGGAGACTTAACGGAGTAGTTTTTCCAGGATTGCAAGGGTACGGGATGCGCCTTCTCATTTCTCGATAATGCAAAGATGGGCTTTTTCAGTAGTCAAAAGCGCTAGATAAAACTTCAATCTAGGCCGCGATCACCCTCAAAAGTCCTATTTTTACGTTTACGAGGCGTAATTTGCATTATTCGGAAGCATACAGCTGCGCAAGAACAGTAAAGTCACGATTTAGCTGCCTGAAGATCTCCACGATCACTGTCCCTTCACCTACCCCTTCCACTGGGGGGCATCTCCGCGAAGGGACATTAAGCTCAAGCTGCCTTCTACGTTCGGCATCCTTTGCACTTTCGGCGCGGTCAGCGCTGTCATAAAAAAATAGTTTACCTGCATGATCTCTGTGCCTACTCGGAACAGGCGATGGGAGCTAGACCACGACTTTACTGTAGCCATTTTCATAAAGCTGCGACAGTTACATGCTGCCGAATAATGCAAATTACGCCTCGTAAACGTAAAAATAGAACTTCGGCCAATTGCAGCCTAGATTGATCTTATATCTAGCGCTTTTGACTATTGAAAAACCCCATCTTTGCATTATCGAGAAATGAGATGGCGCATCCCGCACCCTTCCAATCCTGGAAACGAGTCCCCCCCTTAAGCATACAGAGGACATGTATTGCTCAATTGATTTTTATTCACTGTCGTATCTACTAATAAAAGTACATTAGAAGGATAATAGAATAGTGATAATAGAATAGTCAACCTTTTGTTGAATAGTCAACAAAAGGTTGACTATTCTATTATCAAATTATTAACAATTCCAAGCTGTGTATGAATAATGAATTACCTCAGTAGTAAGATATTTCCATAGGTGAGAAACTTAGTTTTTGTTAACGGAAAATTAGATAGCACGATTGCTGAAGCTATACGCGCAGAGTAATTACAACCTACAATATATTCAGATATAATTTGCAAATTATAATTGCAAATGGTAATTACAAATAGACACACGTGGTTCATTTTGGTACACGAAACAATATTCAAGTATTGCTAAAAGTCCTTGTTGTTTATTGAATTAATAATAGAGAGAACAAATAATAAAAATCAGAGTTTTACACTTTGCAGGTTACCCTTGCATATTTCAACTCTTTTGATACAGAGCGTAATACGATGAATCCAATTCAGCATTTATCTCGTATTACAACTCGCAATTTAGAGTCACGGTTAACGAGAAAGAATGGATCGGAAGTCACTTGTTACCGGAAAATGTTACGATCCTCGACAATTCCTTGCAAACTGTCCGACACTAACATGTAGCAAGTTTCGAGGCATTATAGCTGACATTGTGTGACGCCTTCTCGTTGCGAGTCTTAATCGAATCATATTCATTATGGCCAGCCGCCTTTTAAAAAGAAAAGTGAACTTCGCAAAACCACGCGTTACACGATTTACTCGCGAATAGCGCAGCATATCCTGTCGTGCAACGAATTACGCCGCGCCCAGTAGCTATCGCGCGCGAACAAAGGCTGTACGGCCTGCCATCGAAACAGGAAATTGAAAGCAGCATCACGTAAAATTTCAATAGAAGTACAGATAGATATATACATATATCACACACACATACACGCATATATATATATATATATATATATATATATATATATATATATATATATATGTATAAAGAGATATGTGTGTAGGTATATACATATTGGATAACCAAGGATATACCATGCCAATAGGATCGTTCTATTCGCGAGGTGGTCCTTCGGCTGGATTATGGTCGGCCGAAAAGCCATCGGGCTATTAGTCGCGTTTATAGCTCTAAGGAGAATAAAAAGTAATACAACGCACACGTGCGAGGATAGGGCATTGGAGTGGAAAGAGAGGGTGAGAGAAAAAGAGAGACAGGTGGAGAAAGGGAAAGTGGAAGAAAATAGAGGGTCTAACGCAATAGAGACAAAGCAGACGAGAGAGAAGGTAATACAGTTAGGCGAGCAACAACCACTTTTACGATGGAGCTCGTATTCAGGGATATGGTTTATCCGAGTAGCGTGGAAAGACGGAGCGTTACGAGGAAAATCGAAGGACATCGGTACAGCTTAGAGTATCCTTCCAAGCCTCGTATACGCGAGTTAAGACTCCCGCAGTCCTTAATTTGAGAAGGAAGCTCAGGGCACAGCCGGCGAAACGAGTGAAATAGCTCGAGTAAGACACCGTTGTGCGGTTTACGAGCAGGACTCCCCGCCATCGTTGGCCTTCTACCCAACAACAGCTTTTTACCATCCATAAATTTAATCAAGCAGCGATTGACGCCTAAGAAAGGAATAACAGGGAGCGTCTACCGAGTGGAAAAGGAGTAAGCAAGCTTCGGAACTTTCAATCAATGTCTAGATCGGCCCTTGTCACGAAAACTCGCGACCGTAGGTATACCGAGGAGAAGCTAAAGGGGGAAAAATTGATAAAACGCGTGCCTCGCTTCCTTGAGGCAGGACGATAAAGAGAGAAGCACCCTCGTCACCCTCCACACACTGGTTTGTACCTGCTTCTCATGCTGATAAGACACTGGTTTGTGCCTGCTTTTCATGCTGATAAGACGCTGGTATACATATGCTAGCTAGAAATCCCATATTACCTTGATTTTCGAACTTCTACAGAGATACATAGTAATTTCAAGTGGTCTAGCTTCAAAACGACACTTCTACTCATTTAAACCCTTGCACTACGATTTATTTTATGGTTTCAGTGATTAGAACTTTCTTGTAGTTCGTAATTTCCTAAGAAAGGAGAACATTTACATCTAATGTATGCCTATATGTTCTCCAATAGCTGTAATAACATATATATTTATTAGACTCTGTTCAGAATCTTTATCTCAAATTTATAAAGTAAAATCGTTTTAATCATTCTTAAAACTACAATTTTGATACAAACAATTCCAAGATGAAACATTAAAAACTGTCCACTAATTAATTATTTATTTATTGATGCCGTAAACCTAGTTTGGTTTATATAGCATACATTACTATAACATTTTACAAAAAATTAGAGAAGTATATAACGTAATACAGTAATCGCTCGTTCAGAAGCCGTGTTTTTCAGTGACAACGACCCTGCCGGGACGCTATTTTTGATTTATGACTGCATCTAGAGTATCGCGCCGACCGCGCCGAGATTTCAATAGAGAGCCGAACATAGAGAAGGACAGAATGAAACACGGATCGGGTGGCCGAAGCGTATCGCCGTCGCCGGACAGATCTGAGTCCCGCGTGTTTCATTTTTACAGACACTATGTACAATTGAAATTATATCGTGTTTGGTGTCATTTTAATCAGAAAAATGCCAGAAATACGTTCATGAAGGTCCCATAAAAAAATAATGTAAATTAAGAAGTTTGAACATTCGATTCATTCGAGTCAATGTAGTGGTGCTCACACCGATATACCCGAGCCGACATCAATCGTCGCCGCCCTGCGGAGCGATGCGGCGTTGACAGGCAGTGGAATGGGTAGGCACTGGACAACGATCCTGCCCACCATGCCAGACAACGAACGAGCGATTACTGTAAGTATAAAGTGGAATTATGTAATATAAACGGTAGGCGCTAAATCCTAATCATACACTTTTTGAGAAAGTTGAAAATAAACATAAGCACTGTAATGTCTAGTACACTTAGAAAAAAAAATTAATAGTGTAGGGAGGATAGTGTTTACGATTGAGAAGCAGTTTAACAGGTGTTCTCGTTCTGAATCATATTCTGGACATTGCCAGATAATATGATTGAGGTCCTGAGCCTCCGCTCCGCATTCACAAGAACCATCCGAAATGAAACGTACTCTCGCCAGGAAGGTATTTAAATTATAATGATTCGAACGGCTTCTGTTGACAAATGTAACAAAATCTCTCGGTAATTTGAGACCCGAAAACCAGAGTATTCTTGAATCGCTAAAGAAATGTTGGAAAAAATATATACCTTTGTATAAGGCTTCAGTCTTAATTTTATCGTTCGATGACATTCTCATTTGATATTTGAAATCGCTCTTAACCTTGTTACATTCTTCATCCCACCATGGAACTGGATTGCGCCATTTGTTAGTACTGACAGTTCTTTTTTGGGGTGAAAAACTGTTCACTATCAATTCATACAAAAAGAATAATGTATCGTATTTCGTAATAAAATAATATTATTGGGCTTGGCAATGAAAACGCTAAATCGGTATAGCCATACATTGATATAGTACATGAGTATGTACATATGCATACATTTATTTATTGTATGGGACTAAACTTCTCATCGAAATGTGTATAGTTTGCTCGATCAAGATCAGGATCGTGACTCACTTGCATAAGAAATCATGATCTCGATAAAAAGTTTAATAGACTTCCTGCTTCCACGCCATATTGTGCTATTCGATTATTAGTATTGAATTATTATTGAAATAATTAATTTTAAAGAAGTAACTAAATATGTTTTTAGTTGCAACGACTGTACTGAAATATTGTTTCTGTTTTCCTGGTTAAAATACTGTCCAATGTGAATCTTATGCTGGGTCAACACTGCTGTTGGCGAACAATTCGCGAGGAGGAAGCAGTGCAGACACTGTAGCGAACTGTGATCAGCTCACAGCGAGCTCGGTTGCAACGCAGCGGACAGGGTTGTGTCAGTGAGCGCTACATCAAACAATCTGTTCGCGAACTGAAGGCGTACGTGAACGCATCAAGAGCCAATTATACTCAGTTATTTTTCACAATCTTCACATTTTTGTGAAGTTTCTAAATCCCCTGTTGTGTTTTAATAAATCACTCATTAATAGACAACGGATTTTATGCATTTATGGGAAAAATGAGTAGGTGTAAATTGAAATAGTAAAAGCATTAGAAGAATTTGAAACTACTGTTATATTGTTCTCAACCTATTAAACATATTTTGAAAGAAAATAAATTTCTGATTCACTCCACTTTGTTACAATGCAGGAAGAAAATTTTTGTTTTGCATAAAGATCCGCTGTTTGCTTATTAAATATATTCTACCAGAAACGCGTCTTTTTCAACAATTTCGTTTAGCGTTTGTATTACTAGATATGCATATGTGATACAAATAAAAGATCTGCAAACATATTTTATAATTTTCATGTGCACTCAGCAATGTCTACAACGATCGCGGACTGCTCGCGAGCAGTTCTGTCCGGTATGAACCTAGCATTAAGGATCTAAAACACATGTTCGAAGAATTCTTTGGTTCGGAAAACGAGACGCCTGTTAACGCCAGCATATACCGCAGCATAAGTAATTTGCACCAATTTACCACGATATGTGTCTAATGGCGACGTTGTTTCTTAATTAGCCGTGCCCTTGGTAGCCAATAATGCTGCTAGTGGAACAACTACTTAGGTAGTTCGCGGAGACATCCCAACAATTTCGTTGCGCCGCCCAAGATCTTCAAATCATAAGATAACGTTTATAATATGCGCGGAGATATGAAAATCCGTTGCTTATCCACGTCCTACTTTACAATTACAGTGGCTATATCGTTTATCGAGGTCAACAGTTTTAACGGTGATCGATTTCACCCTCTTGTACGTTCGAATTCATTTCTAAGAGTGCACGCTTCTCGTTTCGGTTTCATATCGCAGTGGCAAAATCTCCAAGCGGCCTCGTATCCGTCATTATCAACCGATATTACTATTAGTGCGGTATAGCGGATATTAGTATTTCGATAAGTAACCATTTGAAAAGCTCTGATATCTACTCATCAGCTGGCTCCCATCGTTGTTAAGTTATTGCAAATTTAATGAATAAAGCATAGAAAACATTTAACGTTGATCGTGATAATTTACATATTAACCTGAGACGTCACTAATAATTGCTGTACCATTATTCAAAATATTGTTCACGTTATTCAATATATCGGTATCTAATCAATTACTAAACATTTAGGTATTGTATGAGGTATTATATCAATGTCATATCGAGGAAATTTAAAAAATCATAGAGAATGATATATTCTAGGTCGGAAGAAATGTTTCATTTTCGAGTTAAAATAGCTCCGAGTGCAAAGGGTTAAATCTCTCGAACCGAGTCCCGTCATCGTATTAAATCGGTGTGGCTATAATAATTAAAATTTTGATTTGCAAGCTGCTGTTCATTTTTGTTTTTGTTCTTCTTAGGTACAGCGAAGCAAAGCAAAAATTTAAAAAAATGGATTTAGTTCTAATGACAATACCTTATTGCTGAATTAATTTTGTAATGATCACCTTTATACCCCTATTTATTAGAAATCTGCATTTTCTTAATGTTTTTCATATTTTACAATCAGAGTTTACAAACGTAAAAATCGGAGAAAGATTCCTAATATGTGGGTCGATACTTGAAATGTATAAAATTTGTTCCAAAATTTTTAATTGTGATTAAATGGGACAGGAACTTGGCAGAAAGGTTTCTTTATCTTAAGGTTTAAAATCGGCCGGGATGCAATTTGATAAGAGTTTGACAACTCTAACGATTAGAGGCATGATTTTACGAAAACTTAATCTTTGAACTACTACAAAAAACGTAGTAAAATAGTGGCAGCGTTGTTTTGGGCATATAAACACACATTGAAGGTACTCCGACAAGTTTGGCTTAGTATTGTTCGAAGACTGAGAAAATGTTAACATGACGTAAGGGGAAAATGCCAGCAATAGGAAATCAGATGCAAGCTCGAAACAGTTCGTCTAGTTTTCTCGTCGTTCGATTTACAGTCGTTCGCGATATTCAGGAAGTTTCGCGGCATGCACGAAACTGCTGCGACGTGTTTCAACGTTTGACTTACCGTCTTACGGACTCTGTTTATTTATGCCCTGGAGTAAATCTGCTCGAAGAGAAATATACAGAAACTCGTGAACACGCATGAACACGTTTGCGTTTAAACTTTTTCCCTGCGACATTCATGTCCTGCGAGGTATCGCACGTCGTGGACCTCAAAATTTTTTGCTTCCGCGCGTTTGATCTTATCGGGTCATCGGTTAAAGTTGAACCATGCGAAAGCTATATTTAACACTGAGAATTTTTAAAGTTTCCAACTATGACAAACTCGTATAAATTAAGAAAAGAATTCGGGTTTGGAATGTTCCATCTAATTTTTCTTTCCTGTGCCGGTTCTATCGATGTACTTACTATGTGAATTTGCTTGTGATCATTTCTAAAACCACTGTATCCTCACACTAAAAAAGTTCGCACGACGTTTGTTTTATAACAATGGCATATGTTTAAAGAGAGTTCGAATATAAAAACGAAACATAGATACTGTACACAAATATACTTTTGAAAAATAACCCTTTTTAACCATTAGCACTCGAGTAGTGCCTCAAAATCATCGCTAAAAATTGCTTTACCATTATTCAAAATATTGTTTACATTATTAAATATGTTGAGATTTAATCAATTACTAAACATTTAAGTATTGTATAAGGTATTATACCAATTGCATATCCATAAAATGAAAAAATCATATAGAATGGAATTATTCTAGGTCGGAAGAAATGTTTAATTTTCGATGTTAAAATAGCTCCGAGTGCAAAGAGTTAATTAACTCGTGATTTGAGTTTTACAATCAACCGTCAGACACACAAAGCTCGCAATTGTATCTCATTTTGTACCTCAGAGCTGCACGACGAAGGCAATAAACAAAACAGTAGCCTTTCTCACTACAGAAAATGTAATATTTATCTGGGTCAGTATATCTATTTTCTTCATGTCAAGTACACGCAAGAAACCGCATGGAAATAAAAGGATTCTCTTTTCTGTCTAATATATTCTACATTATCTCGTAATGTAGGATTTATTTATGTATTAGCTTACGGAATACAGATAATGCATTATACTAGATTATGCTTAACCAAGGTATAAAGGAAGGTAAAATTTTAAGAAATTTCACGTAGCATTCTTCTCCATTAAAGACAAGACATATTCTGCGAGTGTAAGGGTACGGCATATTAGAATTTAAAAACTTTAAATTTATGCATTAACCGAATTATTAAATATGAAATGTATGTATTTATGAAGAAACAATGTGTGAGGGCAAATTTACAGTTATGCAATTTCACCAAAGTTCAATATTCAATTCAACGAAAGCACACAGAATGCGAAGAGTACACGAGATTGTGATGGCTACTCGTGTATTTGCTTTTATATTTTTGATAATTTGCTTATATTTACTGTATCATATTTTATATGATTCAAAACGACCAAAATTATATGCTATATTTTGATTACACTAGAAATAGCATGATATTACATAGATACAAGCGTGTATTGTACATATGTATACATACATACATATATGAGAGAGAAAAAAGAAAACAATGAAATAAATGAGACACTTTTTCCTTGTTTTCTTAACACCATATTTTATATCTTTTGAACTCCATTCACAAGTAGAAAACAGGTCTAAAAATGACCTAACATCGAAATCGATAAACGATAAAACACTTGCATCGTTTTTCTTTCCTTCAGATATATCGACAAGACTTTCATACAGCAATTTAAATTTTTCACTACGACGTCCATTGGGACCATGCTTCTTTTGAAATTTGTTTTAAAGTAAGGGTTTTGCTCTTCTAAATATAATAACATAATTACTACTATTCCGATTATTACTGTTCATGTTAATTACCAATAGACAGCGGATCTATATGCAAAATAAAAATTGTCTACCTGAATTGCAACAAACTGGAGTGAAATAGAAAATTATTTTCATTCTTAATATGTTCAATAGATTGAGAATAATATAATAGTATTTATAAATTCTTCTAATGTTTTAACTTACAGCTACTGTTTTAAATTACACCTACTCATTTTTTTCATGAATGCAAAATTCGCTGTCTAATTATCAATTATCAATCTATTTAATAACAAGCAGCGTAAGTGAATCGATCAATATAACTAAAAATTCAAAAAATGAAAGAGAGCATGATAATAAAACTTCCACGGATTTCTGAATACACGATCGAATGAGCCTTACCATGTAGTTTTCAGAAACAATGGGTTTCATTAGAAGAAGAGGAATACACGCCAAGAAAACTATTCGCTGAGATAAAGTACACTATCAAGGGTGGAGTTAATTAAGCGAATTACGCGTCAATCTTCTCTCCATCGAGCTGATTATTTTGTTGTTCCGAGCAATCTGAAATTTATGCGGGGAAAGAGTAACGCTGGTTAACTATGTACACCGAGGAATGAATTATCTCGAGACTGTTCGCAGAGGAAACGATCGAAGAAGGATCGATCACTGACGATCGCTGCGTGTAAGCGGTCGGGTCTTGAAAGTGACTATTCTTAACGGTACCTACAACTTTTTACGTGTCGATAAGACGCTGATTTATTACCGACCTCAACTAAGTAAACAGTGCCCGCAACACTGAACATTTATCTGTAACTCATTAGGCGTGCCTGACTTCTAATTAATCATTCGTCTGGTAAGGAACCGCGCCGAAAGTGAAAACCACGATCTCCGTGACTTCTTTCATTTACGAACTTTTTCTCTGCTCGCCACATTCTTCATCAGCTTTGCATAGACTCAAGATTTATGCATGAAACGGTGTATCTTGTGAATTTTGTATCGATTTTAATGCTATTTTTTACTCGATCAATGTGAGGTACAGACAGCGGATCTTTATGCAAAATAAACATTTTTTATCTGATTCGCAACAAACTAGAGTGAAATGGAAATTTATTTTCTTTCTTACAAGGCGTGTTACCCAATCGTAATACGCCGATTTTAATTAAATTTTGGTATAGTAAAAAAATATTTTACACGTATTTTTTTTATAGCTGCCGACATTCATGTTAAGGGGGTGAAAATAGCTCTTAACGTTGGGGTGGAAAATCCATTTCATTGAATATCTCCGAAAGTATTAGGCCTAGACAAAACTTTCAAAATCCAATGTATGTGTCTTTGAATGGCAAATCTTTTCGTGTAAACTGATTAAAGAATAATAATTTGTTTAAAATATATGTTAGAAATTAGCTTTTTTTGCAACATTTTTTGATAAAACATTACAATCTTTTCATGAAAAATTGTATACGCAGTCTACATACCTTGATTAGTTCCGCGGTCATAATAGTCATACTATGTTCCAACACTTATGCGAGGCACGGTGGCAACCGTAATGGAAGATTTGTTCGAGTAAGGATAACCGTTTATTTGGAGTTGTTCCACATTAAAAGTGGAAGACCTGGTACCCCTGAAAGGGGCTGATTTTTCTGGGTTTCTACGGGTTTTCGATCGATAAAAAATTAGGAAAAAGATATATAAAATTAAATTAAACCAAACGTTATATGTATCTATAAGCTACTCTACAAAATTAATATAATAATAATGAAAGTTGTCAAAAAAGTGTACACAGCATAAATGACATTTCCACCACGAACATTTAAGAGCAACGACTTCGGAACAGATCGAACAATTCATAGATTCTATTTCGGTAAAACAAAACTGGACAGGATTCTCAAAATGTTCCCGTCTGGTATCTATGTAACCACACTTAAACCATGTATATTTGAACAAATTTCTATATCCAGGTGCAGATAATTGATTATGTATTAGGGACTGCATTTTTATAATAGTATATTCCGGGCATGTAAATTAATTTCTAAATCTAATGTAATTACTGAATCAGAAAGTTTGCGTGGAAAATAATACACAGAAAAATCAGCCCTTTTCAGGGCTACCAGGACTTCCACTTTTAACGTGGAACAACTCCAAATAAACGGTTATCCTTACTCGAGCAAATTTTCCATTACGGTTGCCACCGTGTCTTGCATAAGCCTTGGAACATAATATAACTATTATGACCGCGGAATGACCAAAATTTCATTAAAATCGGCGTGTTACGATTGGATAACCCTCCTTGTTAATGCGTTTAATAGGCTGAAAATAATACAACAGTATTTTTATATTGTTCCAATGTTTTTACTGTTTCAAATGGCGTCTACTCATTTTTGTCATAAATGCATAAAATCCGCAGTTTTGTGATGAACACACTAGGACAGTGATAGCGAAACTATGACACGCGGGTCAGATACTGACCCACGAAGGCTTTGTAAGTGAAAATGCGTTTATTGTAATATTGGTCTACATTTTTTAATTATAACAGAGAGAAAAGATAATCGAAAATATTAAACAATACCGTATAAAATGTAAATATGTAATGTCAGATTTATAAAAAAATTAATGAATAAATAAAATTAAAATATATAAATAAAAAATAACAAAAATCCAAGTGGAATGTGCAAAAGTTAAAGTTATAAAGCAAAAAGGAAACTAAAACCTTTTTTGGATTATTTCAAAAGTGAGAACCAGAAAGAATCAACTGTCAACTTTATCTCTTAACAAAATGTGCGATGTTTCACGGGCTAGTATTTAAAAAAGAAATAAAAATAATTCTGACCCACTCTTCAGAAAGTTTCGCCACTGCACTAGGATAACCGACCCGAAACTTTCAGTATGCGATGAACCACAAAACTAATAGGTAAAACGTTTACATGTTCACAAATATTTTACTATTCGGTAACATTTGCCCGGCGCGGCGCGGCGGTCTGGAAATGTTCTGTGCTAGAATAATCAAGTGAAAAAGCTCAAAAATGCAAGAACGATATATGCCTCTACGTAGGTTAAAAGTAATTTAGTTTTCCAGAGGCCGGTAGGCAGCGTCGGTCAGCGACACTAGAGAAATTCATTGAATATGCTGAAGCGGCCACTGGGAAAGCTGTTATGCAGTGCAACTTGCCAATTTGTCTCCGCTAAAGTGGCGGAAACCAGGGAAACAGGAGACGCTTTTCGTTATTTTCTGTATATCTATATGATCAAAAATATTTCATCCTTATTCGTTCACCTCGTCAACTCTCAATACATAGCTCAGCACAATGTAATTTTCACTATGCAAATGTAACTTCGGAATTCCTCTGTTACTGCATCCTGATTTCAAAATACAGTAAACGCTCCTTTACTGTCCAACAGCCGTGTTTTGCACGGACAGTGATTGTATCCGGACACTATTTTTGATTTATGACTGCGTTTACCGCGCCGACCGCGCCGAATGAGACTTCAATAGAGAGCCGAATATAGAGAAGGATAGAAGAGCAGTGGAGTAGGTAGACACTGAACAGTGATCGTGCCTACGAACTCGGACAGTAAAGAGGCGTTTACTGTACTACCGTTGGAAAAAATTATTCAAGTGTCTATCATTGTAATTATTAGACAGCGGATATCTTTATGCAAAATAAAAATGTTCTATCTGATTTGCAACAAACAGGAATGAAATAGAAATTTGTTTGCTCTCTTAATATGTTTAATAGATTGAAAATAATATAACAGTATTTATAAATTCTTCTAATGTTTTCACTGTTTGAAATTACACTTACTCATTTTTTTCATGAATGCATAAAATCCGCTGTCTAGTAATTATTCATGTTTCTAACGTGGAAAGTATTATCATAAACGATAAAGGCAAGTGCAATGACAAAATTCATCATTAGACTGCGGATCTTTATGCATTTACGAAGAAATTGCTTCGGTGAAATGTAAAACGGGAAGATTTTAAAAATTCAAGAATGCTGTGATGTTTTTAATGTAACAAAGTCGTTAAGGGATGAAATCAATTTTTATATTATTCCTGCTTTCCGCAATCAATGCAAAACATTTTTATTTTGCACAAAGATCCGTAGTCTACTCATCATATACATATAAAACAAATAATAATATCGATACGAATATGTTTGTTCATAATGTATTAGCAAATAGACAAATTAGACTCTCGTAAGGGACTCTTTATGTAAGGCTTTAATCAGCCCCAAAACATTTTTTAATGTTTTATCGCCGATGTGTATCGTCGTCTTCATCGTTAGAAATATTGAGAAGTGTTCTAATGCCTTTTAATAATGTCATTATCTGTTCCGACTAAATATTTTTGCCAGGGGTAGTGGTTTATTGTTTGACAGAACGCCACGGAGATACAAAATATTTTCATTTTAGATGAAATGTCTAGCAAGCGATTAACTGCTTGTAAAGTTAACGGTCAACGTAAGGACTTATTTTTCTACAAGCTTTGTGAATTGTCGTACGTTGACATTTTTATATTTTATTATGCATAAAACATATGAATCCTTTTATTATTGAGATCTAGATGCTTTTTTCTTTCTCGTTTGTTCTTCTTCCGTCAGTTTTTCACCTTCCATCCCCTATCGTTCTCTGCCGTATTATTTTCTTCGTCCGTTCTCCCTTGCCTCATCCTCTGAAACCCCAGTGGTCTCTCACCTCTTGTCATTTCTCTGCACTGAAATTTTTATGGTGTGTCCAATTTCCGGCGTAGCTAATAGGCATTAAAGCCGACGTCCTGGTTTCCGTTTAAAGCGGTCGCGGTCGTGATAAAAAAGCAGGCACATGACGACAAAATTTATTGCTTTACTGGAAAAATTTCTGGCTACCTTTTTAATTGCAAAATGGATTGCCATTAAAATACGGAGAATGTAGAAAGATAAATAAGTAATATTTAATGTAGGATGCGTTTAAAACATTCGCTCTTTTATTGTGTACGGAAATAAAAATCCAACGATGTGGCATGAATCAAATACGAATTTCCTTTTAACGAGCACGTAATATATACCTACTTATTTCCAAAATTAGTTAGAAAAAATAATCTCCTAAAATATAAGATAATAGATAAGATGTGGTGCTCCATTCTTGTGTGCACCATTTCTTCTCTTTAATAAATGATTTTAAAAAGAATCGAAACGAAAATTATACCATACTATATCGCATCGGACTATACTAGACCGGGTGCGCTCACAAATGAACCTGATAAATCAAAAAAAGAACACGGTCTGCAAAAATGATTATTTCTTCAAAAATAACTTTGGTGTCTTCGTTGAATTTATCCAAATTCAAAATAGAATATTTCGAAATAGAATAATAGAATAATCGAAATATTTTCCATCGCGATGTTAAATTCTAAAGTTAAAGGACTCGACTCCGAAATCGCTTTCGGCGACTTCGAACGAATCCGCAGCCTAATCGTTTTTTAAATCTGATATATGCGTGCAGGTACCTACATATCAAGCAAGAAGGAAAAGAGTAAATTTTTCGAGGTGATTGTGGGGCCGGCGTATACGACGAATTTTAGCTTTTAACGTGAGCTCGAGCAGGTCCAGGGCAGTGGCGGCGCCGAAGTAGAGCGTAGAAATAAATGGGAGCTGAAAATCCTACGACGTCGATAACAGACTCCGAAATTAGCTGGTCGTACCAAATTCCCAATGGAGATTGAACGGGCTCGTTGCGCCTCTGCTATCGTGAATAACTACGTTTAGTGCGCTGCCAGTAAATGGCCTCGCTAGTAAATGGGTAAACATATATACAAGCCGGTAGAAAATCCCAGTAGCCTGGAACTGCAGGGAACACGTGATAATTAAAGTTACAAAAATACGACGGTTAAAAAGGGATAGGGAGAGGGGTGGTGATCCGGTGGAGGGAAAAAAGCGGCGAATGGTAGACCAGGGATTCCCCGCCCATCCGGCAGATGCAACTTTCATTGTAATTATCTTTCTAATTGTTCTCTGTCCACCGGGGAACCAAAGGAAAAATAAAATAATACGCGTTTCTCGTATTAAGCCGCGTCTTAACGATCTATCCATCGTCGTCGTCGTCGTCTTCGTTGTCGTCATCTTCGTTGTCGTAGTCGTTTTCGTTGTCTTCGTTGTCGTCGTTGGCTTTGTCTTTGCCGTCGCTTTCTTCCTCCGACGGACGGTAAAAAATACTTAACAGCGTTGTTAATAATGGAAACGGAAGAGAAATTTGCTGATAAGTTGTCGGTGGCATGGGTGGACGTAGTAGACGCCCTCTTAACAAGAATCAGCAATAATTTCTATACGGGCACGAATAAAACTGTTTCGGCGCTATTCTTAACCCTTAGCACTCGAGTGGTGACTCAGAGAGTAACCACTAAAAATTTCTGTACCATTATTCAAAATATTGTTTAGATTATTAAATATTTTGGTATCTAAACAATTACTACACATTTAAGTACTGTTTGAGGTATTCTATCGATTTCATATGCATAAAATGAAAAGAATAGTATAGTATGGAATTATTCTAGGTCGGAAGAAATGTTTAATTTTCGAGTTAGCACTTTACGCATCGAAAGCCTATTAATAGGATTTTCAATAGTTGCGCTAAACCAAAAGTAGGTATAGAAATTTTCTTTTACATTACAATCTTAAACGAAAGTATTAGGTTGAGTTGGACGTTATTGAGGGTGACTTGTTAGTTCGCAATGAAAATTGCTGTTGCTATTAAAGGTTCCATTAAAAAGTGTTTAACCATAAACCGTAGATTTTTCAAAATTATGCAATAATCACCGCCTGGTAATGTGTTAAAATAGCTCCGAGTGCAAATGATTAATACCATTATATCAACGAAATTGTATTACATCAGTTTGAGAAGATGTTTCGATAATGTACTGTTTCGATCATAGCTAATGGTAGAAACTGCATGTAAGTACAGTGATACTGGGTTTAGTATTTACAAATAAACAAGGAATCAAGGTCAGAATTACAAAGTGGTTCGGCAAAAATTTTGCGAACATTCTCCAAATTTCGTGTAAATCTTCCTTGAAGGCCAAATTAATGTCATATGCGCTAATGCAGCATTTAAAAGGACTTGTTTATGTGTGAAAATCTGAAACCGCGGTGGAAATAGCCAAGAAACGTATTTCATGACCAGCGTAAAATAAAAATGTGGCAGTCTGGCCAGCCGCGTTTAATTTAACCACAAATTATGAGTGTACAACTTGCACAGAGCCGATGTTTACGGACACTATTGCGGGCATATTTCTTTACGCAGCTCGATATCAACGCAGCATAAAATATCACGCAATACCCATAAGGGAATTTTAATGACGATTAATTCGCACCGAGAAGAATAAAAATTCCCTTGATAATACATAGTTCCATATTGAATATGAGACTGATCTTCTCTCGAATTGAATTTATTAATAGGTTTACATTATGACTTGACAACACATTTTGGAATAATTTATGGATACAGTACATAATTGCGTTGTACCTGTTACAAACCAAATTTCAATAATGATGCTTGTTTTAATATTTCCCAAATTTAATAATTTGTTCAAAACAATACGTTGAAAGTTAAAAATAAATAACGAAAATTTAAAAATGAAGGGTTACATATTATTAGTTTGTGAGTATTCAGAGTGTCACGATTTTTTATATAAAAAATTACATAATGAATATGTTCATTTCAGTGTATATTAGAATCATAGTCGCCAGATTAAGACTTGTGTACCCACTGTACCGTCCCCTTCTATGTATGTGTCCGGTACAGGTAGAGAGAGGGTAACTTTCTCCCCTGATCTGGCGACTCTGATTAGAGTTAAAATCTTGCAAAATACGAATACAGTAGGACCTCGATTAACCGGATCCTGATTATGAACAAATATGCGTTTAAATATGATTATATTATGAAGGGAAAAATTTTCAAAAATAAAAAATTTATTTTGGAATATAATGTACATTTTAATTATCTCCTCGGGTCTCGATTATCCATCGGGTCTTAATTTATCCGGGCTGTTTGTCTCCCGATCAAGCCGTTTAATCGAGATCCTATTGTAATCCGGTTTCTAAGATTAGAGTGTTAACCCTTAGCACTCGAGTGGTGCCTCAGAGAAAGAGAGGATCACTAAAAAAATTTAAATAATAAAAAATGCTTAATATACCACGTTTTTAAGACGGGCTAAAAAGTATAAAATAATTTTTCCTAACCCCATACAGATATAGGTGAATTCTTCTCGATCGAAAATTAAATATATAATAAACTTTGTGATTTCGGCGCAAGGTTCGATCATTTATAGAAAAACAGCAAATGTGCGATTAATTAACCATGTTTCTCGACGTTTCGATCCTTATATGGATCATTCTCAAAGAGACATTTTTTGCGTCTGAAAAATAATATAAGTATAATAAATTTTGAACGAAAATTGTAACACAGCCGTGTAAATCCAATGGAAAAAAGAAATAAAAAACACACATACTTGCTGTGACAATAGAAATAACTTTTAAACGGATATTCAATATTTTTAAAAACCGGACTTTATTCCGTGGTGGCAGATGTGAGACTAACACATGTGTTAGCAAACCCGCTAGAGCGAGTGTGTCCTATAGGACGGCCCATTCAGTGATTGGTTGGTCGATATCGACCGAGGGTGATTCGTAATCATACTGGGCGGCAATTTTGAACGACATAACTGAGCAGTCTCTATCCAATTTTTGTATTGTTGGTGTTTGTGCCACATTTTCATAAGTAATAAATTTTGATATTATATCTGGTGGAAAGATAAGAAAGAAACTTTCGGTAGAATCTAAATTCTATTGGAAATATCATCATAAATAAACATTACTGGTTCAGTAATGTCGCATAATAGTCATGAATCTTAGGTGTTTCGTACCTAAGATTAACGCTTTATTGTTTAATCATATGAATGATTTCCAATAATAGCCTACGTTGTAAGTTAGATTCTCTGTCAATAATCTTCACGCTATCAAAATCAAAACTGTGGTCAGATTTCAATGAATGCTTTGTTAAAGCAGTGTGTTGCGTTGGAGAAAGAAAAACCCATACAGATAGTCCTGAAAATTTGTGATTGTAAATTTTTAATAGCTATGAAAATACTTGTAAGATTTAAAACGAAAAACCGCCTCAGACTTAAGTGAACTATTTATGCATTAATTATCTATTGTATGCGCCCCATGTTTTTCGTTTTAAATCTTACTATTTTCATAGCTATTAAAAATTCACAATCACAAATTTTCAGGACTCATTGTATGGGGATAGGAAAAATTATTTTATACTTTTTAGCCCGTCTTAAAAACGTGGTATACTAAACATTTTTTTGTGTCTGTTCGTCTGTATCTCTGTACGTCTGTGAATGCGATACCTCGAGAACCACTTCATCAAGTTTGAATGGGAAGAACTTATTAGATTTTGGTAAACAAACATTAGTATAATACTTTGTAAACACCACACTGAGCTCCTTCGGTGCGAAGTGGGTCAGTGGAGTGGGCATGAGTGGGAGTGGGAACGCGTAGTGGAGTAGGGAGCGCTGGCGCGCGGAGTGGGGATCACTGAACGCGATGGCGTCATGGACATAGGAATAAGGGGACGGAGCATAAACTCTTACTTTAGGCGAGGGGTGTGCAGCCATTTCCGGGGAGCGGGGAGCACGGTCACGTGGTACTCTGGTGTCTCACTAGTGATTGGTTGTGATCGCGCAAGCGCATTCGTACTGTTAGAAGACGCTATGCTACGCCACGCCACGCCGACGCGTAAAAAGGTGTAATAAACTGTGTAATTACAAGTTTAAAAAATTATACAATGCAAAATTAATTCAGTGTGTAACTTTATATCATTTGTCTCATTTAGATAATACAATATAATTTTTATGTACACAAATAGAATATTTTTCTTACCGATGATATGAGAAGTTATTAGTTATGTTTATTTGTATTTCTCCCAAAATCGGACGAGGTCCCGTATGATTTTTACATGTTTTAACAATACACAACGACATTGTATAATTTTTAAAACTTGTAATTACACAGTTTATTACACTTTTTTACGTGTCGGCGTGGCGTGGCACAAGTACGAATGCACTTGCGCGATCACAACCAATCACTAGTGAGGCACCAGAGTACCACGTGACCGTCGTTCCCCGCTCCCCGGAAATGGCTTCCCTCCCGTAGCAATATGCTCCGACCCCTTATTCCTATGTCCATGGATGGCGTAACTACCGAGCGTCGCGCGATGAGGTGTGACGGTTAATATGGACCAATCAGAGGACAGGCCCCGGAGAGCCAGGCGTTGGCATTGGCCGAGCCGGAATCCGTCCGTAGTACACGCGCACTGATTGGCCCTCGTTTTTTGTTAATAACTCGTTATTAGACGAACAGACAGACAAGAAAAAGAGTTAATATAGTATTGTTATCCAGTTCTGAGCTATGTTTAAGGTTTCAAGTCTCTAGCTCATCGAGAAGTTAGTTGAAAATCAATTGCAAAATTTATACCGAATAGACAAACAAACAGACAGACGGACAGACAGACAAGAAGTGATAAAATTGCTGTACCATTATTCAAAATATTGTTTATATTATTGAAATTACTATAGAATGGAATTATTCTAAGTCGGAAGAAATGTTTCATTTTCGTGTTAAAATAGCTCCGGGTGAAAAGGGTTGTAGAATGTACAAAAAAGTGGGATGAAAAATATAGATGTTAAAGAGAAACGATAAATATTTGAGCCCAAACGGATGATACGTATGTTCCGTCACCAACGTCATTGAAAGCTTTGGAATTTTGGTCGGAAGTATAAAAAGTTACCATTTAGAAAATTGTATACTTGTATAAGTACCCAAGATCAAAATGGAAAATTTTTATTTTCCAATTTTTACTGTTGTACAGTAGCTACTCGCAAAGTGTTACTGTTGGAAAAATATGTTTAAGGATCGATTTTTCAGTAATTATGAAATAAAGAACATTGCATATCGATAGCAAGAGATAGTTAACGATCTAAGTTAATTCATCAACTGCGTAAAATGAAGCTTCGATTACCCTTAGTTTGGAAATATTCGTCGCCCGACGCAACATTAAAGCTTGTTTAATCATTTTTAATTTCTTAAAAAACTATAAGCTACGAATTTAACTTGATTTAATGTAAGCTGTGTATACTATACTTTATCTTACTTACTTAGTGCAGAAGAAATAGATTTCACTTAAATAAAAAAAACGATAGATAGTTAAAAAAATATTTCAAGTTCAGGGAGTTAATTTTAATGTTGATGTACCGAAGCTTTGTCTTTTGACTAATTTTCTAGATGACCCCCCGCATTAAAAATGACGATAGCAGCAAAGAAGAAAGGCCACGGAAACATAGAAATGCTTTGTACGAACACTAATGGAATGTAGGAAACAAATGACAAGAAAGGACGCAAGAAAAAACGGAAGTTCAAGAAGCACTTGAAGAACTGTAGGTGGAACATCCAGGCTAACTGTTTCACGTAATTAGCTTGGCACGTGGTTAAAACATAGAAAAATGGATGAGGAGTTGTACTTCTGATGACGTTTCTGGACACAGTATTAGCGTTAATGAACTGTCAGACATAAACAAATTGCATGCTAGATCTATGTACGTACGAATACGAAACCAAATGTGGCAAGCGAAAGTTTCTTTACCACTTTAACGTACAATAATACCTCCAAAACAATATTACTAAGATTGAGCACTTGAAACAGAGAAAGACATGTTGATGGATGGTCCATGAAATTTTCTAGTGGCAAAACATTACGTTACAAGTACATTTCTTGCGATAGTCTTGCAATTCAGCGTCGTAGAAGGTTAACCAGCCTAACATACCGGGTGTTCCCCAATTAACTATCAAAACTTCGGGAGCGTGTAGGGGACCGATAAACTAAGGGAAATAGCCTAGTGTTAGAGATGTGTTCGTCTTAGAAAAATCGCAAATTAAGAAACAATGTTCGTGTTTGCATGCATGTATTGCTGCAAGAGACTAATATTTTGAACAGTATCTTTAGTAAATAAGCCTGAATATATAAGTGTACATTAAATTAGTGGAAAAACGAAAACTGTTGCGTTTCTTTTGTAACGGTTTTCTCCAAAACGGAGCAAAAACGAGCATAGCTCTAAAGAATTTTTTTATTAGTTTATTGGTCCTCTACACGCTTCCGAAGTTTGGATCTGACGAAACACCGTGGACTTTTCAGTCGCTCGAGTAATCATATCTCCAGAAAGCGATTCACTAAACATTTTTGGATAAATCATTTTGAAATATTCAAGGTAGGCTATACTGTCACGATACCAAGGTGGAACACATGGTATGCATCTCTGATAGCGAGTAGTTGTTCCGCGGCGCGTTTAAACATTCATATTGCTCCGTATCGAACGACCAAAGAAAAACGATAGAGGCCTCGAACGAAGAACGCAATCGGTGTTTGGTTAGAGACTCGGTTCGGCAAAAACATTTTCCGAAACGGAGGTGCCCAGACGCCGGTTATCGATTGGGAATGACTTTCGCGCAAACGTGTCGGACGAGAAGCACGATAAACGCGATAAGAGGTGAGTGCGGAGGCAAAGAGGAAAGGAGGATGAAAGAGCGAACGGGGTCGGAGGGGACGAAAGTGTCGACGAAAAGCTTCGCTTCAAAATTGCAGTCTTCTGCTCGCGGCAGCGATCGACGCTCTCCGATAAAATAGACGGAACGACGACGGTTTCGGCCAAAACGGCGGCGCTCCTCGCGTCGCGCATCCCGTTGCTTGCCAGAATGAGAAATAGGGAGAACACGAAATTGAGAAAATAGAAACTGAAAGGCTGGAAACACGTTTCCTCCTCGGACCCGAATTTGCTGTCGTGAGAGAGCACTGCGAATTTATGACGCAGACACCTGACGAAACTGCCATATTTCAATATTGGACCTCCAGACACGAAACTCGTAGTCTTCTGCGTGGATAGAGGATTCTTAAAAGCCCGGACTAGTATACCGGAAGATGATATCTGTTTTACGGTTCGAAATTTTAAAATTTTATCAACGTACGTGTAGATGTCTTTCATTCAGGAAGCAGGGATGAATGAATAAATTCTAGGTTTAATCGAATTAGAAGCTTTCGTATTTGATTAAATATCTTTAAACAGTAACTTTTATTAAATACTGCATGTAACACTTCGTAACTCGCTCTAAAGCAGCATCTTAGGTACCTAATATACAACCTAGAACATAAAATGCAACTGATTTTGCCTGTTTTTTTGGATCGATGAAGTTCATCATTAGCCACAGTGACCTTGTAGTAACGCTACGCGATGATCATAGTAAGGGAGAAGTCTGATCTAGATCAGTCGATATTGAAAGTAAGGACCTACGTCTAAAGCAGACACAATATAAATAGATAGTTTCCTATCTTTTTCTTAGGCATCATTTTCCCTTTCTGCAACATCCGCAGGCAAATTCAGAAGGCTCTCGAAATAGAGAATGTCAGAAAAAGTAACCTTTCGAAGAATATCATCACAGGACCAATGTTTCCACGGATCCAGGAAATAAGACAATTATGATACTAATTTACGAATCCAAATAGTCAATTCCACGAATTAGTATACATCATCTCGGAATTGTAGTAAGTCTGTGCCTGTAAATATATGTAACTGTTCGACACTTACGTTTGGAGAATGTTATAGACGTCGGATCTATCGATAACTCACCTGTAACAAAAAATAGAGAATTTTGTTTAAAAAAGGAGACAATAACAAGTGTTGAAAATATTGGCTTATTTATCCCGTAAAATATAAAATAATTTCCAAGTTAGTTTCTATTAGTTTCCATGCGGCTCCTTGGCTACTTGAGTGCGGCGAATGACGTGTTCGAAATAAATTTATTTCATTTTAATTTAGTAGTATTTAAATACAATTTTCGATTAGTCAGTGTGTGTTATATCTAAATTCAAATAAAGAGCAATTCCTAGTCTATTTTAATTAATAAATAAGATACCTTGTTTTAACCGACTTCTAAAAACGGATTTCTTGTGAAGAAATTTGGCTCCCAAAAAAAATTTAAATCGTTGTACAGTAAAGTCGCGATCTTACTCCTGAGGATCTTCACGATCACTGTCCCTTTCCCTACCCCCTCCACAGGGGGGGAGGGAGTGCATCCCCGCGAGGGGCCAAGAAGCAAACGGTCCGTGTTTACATGCTACCCTTTTCTACGTTCGGTATCCTTTGTACTTTGAACTATAAAAAAAAGTAGTTTCCCTACGCGATCTCTGTCTCTGCTCAGAATAGGCAATGGGAGCTAGATCGCGACTTTACTGTATTGTGATGAGATGACAAGATTATCCTCGGGACGGCACAAAGGCAAGAGGGGTCTATCGTTCTGCGTAGTTTATTTCTATATTCTGAGTACTATATTCTGCGTAGTTATTAGTTGTGTGTGTGTGTGTGTGTGTCCGCTTCGGCCAATAGAAGCCACGCTCCTTCCTAACCAATCGGCCGCGCATTCTTGCCTACGTCACCGCATTCCTACCAGGGGCCTTCTTGTCATCTCCACACGATACCTTGTCTTAAGCGACTTGTAAAAGCGGGGTTCTCGTAAAGAAATCTGGCTCTGAAAATAAATCTAAATCGTTGTACTGCTGATATTTGGCTCTTTTGACTAATGAGTTTGCCGACCACTGATCTAGGATTAGGATTGAACAGGACAAAATGCTGATACCCGATTCTTGACATCGAGAAACATGATGGTTTCGCAGACTGTGTACAACTGAGTCACCCGTGTAACGTCTCTACCAAGATACGTCCTATCGACGATCGTGGCCCGGCTATCAGAAAGAAATCAGTGTCCGATGATCGTCGATACGAGTACTTTTCATCTTGAAAATCGAAGTGGGGTGGAATCAACGATCCTCTGGTCGAGGAAGCGGTGTCTACCGATAAACTGCGGGACAAACACCGGTTCCGTTCGTTGAAACGGTTACCCTTCCCCCGACTTGTCGCCCGTCGAGACGAGAGACGAGAGGAGACGACGATGCTACGGTTCTCGAACGAGCGTGTTCACTGTCGGCTACAAAATTCCTGCCATATAGAGGGAAAAGGGGGACACCGGGGGAGGCTGGAGGGGTTGGATGGAAGGAAACTGTAAAGACTCCGTCGGAAGATTTCTCCGTGCAATCAAGACATCGTTTTCCACGAGACGAGTGAAATCGGACTTGGCGGCGTTCTGCGGCAAGGGGAAGAACAGGACAAGAGAGGCGAACTGAATATAACCGTAGAGCCAAGGACGAACCCAGGACTGGAGAAGAACGAAAATGAAAAAAGACAGGGAACGAAGGGAATACGTTTACCGGCTCCGGCGATCTAGCTATTACGACGGAAGTCCTCTCGTGAGTAACTTCCAATTTAACGGGACCCGGTCCGCCAACGTTCCGACGTACCACCGTCCGAGGAACGCCTGGGCGCAAAGAAATTACTGAAAATCTGTTCACCTAGTCGCCCTAATTCACGTAGTCGCTTGCTGTTGTCTGTAGTCCGTAGTAGTCGGTACAAGAAAAATACATTATCAACGGTCAAATATAATTCTACAGAATTTGAACCGCGATGCTGGTTACGCGCATATGTACATCCGCACGAAAATTAAAATTATTTCGCGGTTCGGTGAGTATTTTTAACGATCGTTACGACTCCGTTCGAGGAATCAAGCTGCGGGAGGAAGTAGAAAATATATAGCGAACAGGGAATCGCGTTCATACTTGAAGGCATATGTATACCAATTTCACGAGGATCTTTGATTGGGCGAACATGGTTTAATTGACTGCCGCTAATAGATCGATATTTGTTTTTGTAATAACTAGACTGTAGATCTCCATGCAAAATCAAAATTGTCTGCATCGATTGTAAGAGATAGAAACCAAATTGCATGTTATTTCTTCTTATATTGACATCTTCAATTTGAACAATTTTCCAACAATTTTCAATTTCATCTACTCAATTTTCCTATAAATGCATAAAGATCCGTAGTCCAGTAATGACCTTATCGAACAACGCGAAGATCTTATATCGACACGCGCAAGTTTGCATTATCAGGTAAGAAAATCGTTCAGCAATTCAATCACTTTTTTGGCCAATTTAAACGTAACCATTACAAAGCACTCCCATCTAAATAAATAACTATGGTTATTAATCAATTCGATCTTAATCCACTTTAAAAGACTTTTACAGCTATCTGTACCTGTTTTCCAGAGTTATTTTTCTATTTGTACATCTTTCTCTTGCCGATTAATAATTGTGTTTTCCCGAGCTGTTTGCTTTCCGGAGACTCGGTAACTCCTGAATTAGTAATTAATTTATTTTTCGAGATTCGAAAATTCCCCTCGAAAATTCTCAAGAATTCCGAGATTCTTAAAGAACTGTGTTTATCTGTTTTAAGTAAAGAAGAACATTTGCTGTTTAAATAAGGGAGCAATCTTCTTGTTTTTCAGTTATAATTATGTTGAAAGTTTAATTGTATTGGAAACCGGGGTTAAAAGTAACAATTTGAGTTTTGTCTATGATTGCGCAGGAGGAACTATTACATTTCCAACAAAAAGTTGTATACCAAAATCTATCGAAGTTATCTGGTATTACTGTCACAAAAGTTTTGTAAATCGATAGTAACGTTACATGTTTCTTTTTCATTCAAATATTCATTAAACTAAATTATACTAGTAAATGACAGCAGTAAGCAAAATAATTGTATTGATACAAAAGAGATTCTTTTAGAAAGTTACACTATTTGTATTTGATTATAGATTATTCGATTTATGCTTTAATTAATTATATTTCACATATTATTTATTTCAGTATATTGTAAACACCACATGCTACATTCTATATTTTCTATTTCCCATTTTTAAAGTGATCTCAAAAACTGTTAAGCTAGAAATGCTTTCGTAACAAACATTCGCAATGCTGAACAAAGAATTCTGAGTAAAGGATTTCTCATACCGTAGAACTTACACGCGGTACCTCGAAAGAGTTTTCTTCCGATTGTTTCGACGGTGTCCGTCATTTGTGTGTCGGTAATAAAATTTCCTATTGCCCGAGGCGACGCTCGGCCCAATCAACTTTGCAAAACTCAAATCTAATTACCGCAGCCTTTGAATCAGGGACAAAGGACGAAGGAAAGAGGAGTCTTTTCATCTAGCGCTCAGGACGCTACGCGGTCCACAGAGGGCCGCAAGGTCTAGAGAACGAAGGTACCCAGACTCAAAGGAATTCTATTCTATACCCACGGTCTGGGTAACCGAAACGTCAGAAACTATGTTTCGATGCTATGTGTAACCAAATGATCCATTATCAACTACACAGTGTTCGAATCACTAAATCGCATAATGTTACGAATTGCCAATCTGGTTGGACAAAAGTCATTTTGCTAATTATCAGAAAATCTTCTAATTTCTCATGCAAATTGCCGAAGATGGTCTGGAACCTCAACTGAGAAAAATATCTATAAATCCTATCATCGCTACGATAATAACTGCAAGTGTGGCTACGAAATGGAGGACCTAGACCATGTCTTGTGGCAATGCTGCTTGTTCGACGCACATAGAACTAGACTAACTGATGATTTGCGCAGGACGGAGTTCTTTCTGCCCCTCAGGGTCGACATGTTTTTTGCCAGACCCAACATTTGGGCGTGTTTGCGTATTGTTACTTTCTTGAAAGAATGCAACCTGCGCATGTAACCAGATATGCTAAACAATAATGTCGTTCAAACTGTATTCTGTAATACAATGTAAATTACGTCCAGCTGTATAGATCCCACTTAGAGGTCTGGGTAAGCTTAAATAAAAAAAAACCTTGGTACTTATCCAAAGTTGACCTCCATCTTGGGGGCCTGTCTTATGAAGTAACGCAACCCCAATTTGTGATCCAAAACTTACTGGTAATAGATTTGATATTTGATGTCGGATATCTTTTCACAAAGTACATACAGTCTGTTGCTACGTAGAAAGGACTAAGGAAATTTTAAATTTACGTTATATGCAGATATTTTTATGCAAGCTAATTGATGTATTTTAAAAAAAGAACTAAATCAATCGAGATGAAGAATTAGGATGACAGCGAGCAAATTCACTCTAGATTAAAAAATCACTATCGGCGTAAATGAAGTTAAAATCACGACCATGATCGTGACGCCGTGATAAATCACGTTTAGTGATTTTGTACGCCATCACTACTTATACTTAACTTAATTCGTTGACATGTGCTCAACAATCAATCAGACCCGCATTCCTTCCAGGTAACTTCTTTTCAACCATGAACAGTACTTTAAGATACAGTAAACAATAATACTTCATTACGTTATAATATTAATATTTTGCAATACCAAAACTTTATAGAAAAATATACAGGGTGTTTCGTCTAAAACAGGCCACCTAAATATCTCCTCTATCTCTGATAATACAAAAAATGTTTCTAACGTAATCTAAATGGTTTCAAAAGACGAATCAGATGGAAGAATCGTTTTTTATATCACGATGGGTGTCCAGTACACTTTTCCCGTATTGCAACACGTGTTCTCAACGAAAAATTTTAGAGTTCACGGTCATTTCAAGGTCGTGCTATTAAACATGGATGAATACACAATAATGTTTGCTATAACATACAACAACAAAAAATGTGTGTATATATGTAAAAAAACACGAGTGACCTTGAAGAAACGATTAAAAAATTACAATTCATAAAAAACGATTCTTCCATCTGATTCGTCTTTTGAAACCATTTAGATTACGTTAGAAACATTTTTTGTATTATCAGAGATAGAGGAGATATTTAGGTGGCCTGTTTTAGACGAAACACCCTGTATAAGTGTCATTCTAACGATTTATGTATGTCACCTTTACGTAAACCTACAAAATGCTGTTGGTAACCATTGGAGTTTTTAATAGTATTTTAGGGGGGGGGAGGAACATTATCTATGAAATATGCCATATTCTAGTTGCCAAGAAGTGTCGTAGATAAAGATACTCCAACTTTTATGACGTGGCATTTCGTTGCTTCATACGTAGCTCAGGATACTTAACGTATTCCTTTCTGATTTCTTTTCCACTATTTCCAATGACTCTGATTTGTTATCAAATATTCAGCTAATTTATAGTTTAAGAAAGTTAAATTCTTCCGTACATGCACAGAGTGTCCCAGAAAGAGTTTAGGAAAAAGGGCAGGATTCCTGAGCACCCTTGCCAATTCGACCGAGAAATTCTTTGTGTTCCAGTTATCAACGAAAAACACGGATAAATCAGAGCACGGATTCAGTGGACAAATTTGGGCTCGGCCAACGGCAACGCTACACTCATTATCAGCAGGACCTGTCGCCGAGTCGGAATCCGTTCGCTATAGCCGCGCTCTGATTGCCAAAGGGAAAAAATGCTTATTAGACTGCGCATGTTTATGCAATTTTTAATTTTTGTAGGCAAATTTTAAGAAAGTGGAATGACTTTCTTATCTTATTTTCAGTGATAGTAGTCTTTGTAGTTTGTTTTGTCGCGAGCGCGTCGTTTCGCGATTGTACTGCCCGCCAAATTAATATTGGGCAGCCGGTTCAATGGGTACGTGATCACAAGACAATGATTTATTTAGGGTAACCGAAATCACGTTAAAGGTCCGTTTAGTTTAGCCAGAACATCACAGTTCAGAATTTCGAATGCCTCTGACTGTCCGGCCAGAAATTGAGGCTAGAATTGCCTAAGGAGTTGTGGAGCCCATAAAAACCTTTTTTTTTGTGCCACGCACAGCAGAGTTCCGGCAACCGAGATTCCGGGTCGACACGAAACGAAATTTCGTTGAGATGTCGGGCCGAACTGCCGATGTCGGACTCCCTATCCTTAAGCATTGGTGCACTGGCCGGACCTGGCTAAACTAAACAGACCTTTAAGGAGCGTTTCGTCCCGAACCTGCTAGGGGACTCGTCAGTAAGGCTAATCTAGCAGGTCCTGCCTCAGACGCTAGCGCACGCGAGGAATCTCGAATAATATGATCGCGTTATCATCGGTTGTCCGAATCGCTAAAGAATAAAATACCGGAATACGACAACTTGCAACTTATATGAATGATTGACAAGACAACGGCCGGTGCGTTGTACTTGTCTACCCAAGAACTGAATGGTGTTGCTTAGTCGAAAGCTAAGAACGAACTGATTGAGCTCGACTTCTCGTCTGAACGCGGTGAGAAAGAAAATGCACTGATTGGTTCCTGCCGAAAGTTGCATTTACCAATCAGCACATTCTTGATTGTTTAGACCTTCTTCCGGTTATCTCGGGAAAAGAGTGGGGCGATACTTGGCTTGTCAACGGAGACGTTCCGTCACTTGAAACCGCACTTATCGGGCGAACAGGATCCCTCGCAGGGACTAGATTTATGGTGCGTTGTAAAGTCAAAAGCGGAAAGAAACTCTTTTGGGCCACATCTGGAGTGGTCACCAGCTCGAAAGGTCCCTTTGTCGCGAGCTAGTCATAAATTAAAGGTTCTGAGGACCTCGGTGCAACGGTTCTTACGCGACGAAACACGTTTCCGCGCGACGGAACATAGTTCTAAAAAAAAATATATAAAAAACTTTTTAAAAACTACGCTTACATTAAAGTGCACTAGAAAGGAGAAAATAATTTTTTTAGACATTAGCGACAATAAATAAAAGCGTGGAGCGCTAAACTATATTGACGCAATCTTCGTGGGCGCTTCACGCTTTTATTTATTGTCGCTAATGTCTAAAAAAATTATTTTCTCCTTTTTAGTGCACTTTAATATAAGCGTGGTTTTTAAAAAGTTTTTTTATATATTTTTTATTTTCTACTTTTTAGTCCGACGTCTCTTGATGAAGTCCGGAATGGGACTGAGTTCCTTCGGTGCGAAGTGGGTCAGTGGAGTGGGGATGAGTCGGAGTGCGAACGCGTAGTGGAGTAGGGAGAGCTGGCGCGCGGAGTGGGGATCGCTGAACGCGATGACTCACTACCGTGGGTCGCGCTGCGAGGTGTGTGACGGTTAATATTTCAATATTTTTTTTCTCCTAAACGCACAGTCTTTTTCAAAAATTTTTTTTTAATATTGCATTGTCATCCAGTTCTGAGCTGTGTTTAAAGTTTCAAGTCTCTAGCTCATCGGAAAGTGGTTTAAAATTCGATTTCAAGATTTGACGCATACAACAACATCGACAACGACAACAACTCGGCAAGCTAATATAAGCGTGGTAATAAATAAAAAATCGTACTAAATTCTGTGGAATTTTATATTCTAGCATTTTTTGACAATTTTTAGAACCCATACAGGCATAAAGATCCGCAGTCTAGGGCCTACAATCACTTACACTAAAATTATAAATTGCTGAAAATATGTTATTTAATTAACAAAAGCAGAGCCACTTTTAGTGAACAACATGGTTATTATTCCTACTCGATTTGACTCGAAGAATATCAATTAATAAATATCGCAAACTTGCCCATTTCGAATTTATTCCAGATAGATTGGCAATTGCGTAACATTGCGCGTTGCCCTAAATTGACTTAAACTATAGAAGGAAATAGCATGGATATCTTTGGAATTTAGGATGCCAAAAGTTACGTAAAAGGTATTCTGTGCAACTTTAATTTGTGGTTAATTACAATTGTAATTGCAATTAGAATGAGTACCTGATGTTGCCGCGCTAGATGGAAGGTCATGAAGGTTTTTAAATAGAAATTTTATTTTATGATGTCATTTAAATTAAAATAATAGTTATGATCAGTGATGGTTATGGTTATGAACTATCATCATCATGATAGTTATTATCTACCCTTTGATCTGGTAAATGGTCACCTGTGAGTTCTATTCGGAGGAGTCCACAGATACAATGCAATTGTGACTAAAACAACTTCGTAATTGCTAGGATAATATGATCTGACGTTACCAGACGTCCGCCGAGAAATTCAGCAGAAAGGAAATGCTTAGAATTTAATTGGAGCGCACTAGATATCCAAAAAAAAGTCCGACTAAGAACGAAAGAAGGTATCGAATGTGCCCAAAAGTCGGGAGGGTAAATCCAGGGGGCGGTTTAACTCAGGTGAGGGTACACAGATGAGCGAGCCATGTCAACCGTGAACCGCGATTACGCTTTTCGTGGTCGCTCAAAGTTGGACGGAGTAAAGTGGCCGTGGGCTGTGAGCATTACCGCAATTAGACCCAATGAAGTCGTCCGTCCGGGGACTCTGCAAACACCCTGCATATTTAACCTCGCCGCTAGAGTCCCTTCCCTCGAATATATACTTCACAGGCTCGCCGGAAGCCTGTCTTTCTTCTCTGGAGGCTATCAAGCAAGCGGGGATAGACCGGGATCGATCTCAAAAGATGCCGCCCGGCGAAATGGAAATTAAAGGCTCGCCAAATGTCCTTAACTTCATTGTTCCACCGTTTTTCTCGACTTTCGTCCGGCCGCCATTGTTCTCCGAAATATGACGGACAGTTTAGCAACGACTCTGAAAGCGCGATTACGCCCACTCGAATTCGTGGCACAAAACGGGAACACTTTTCTTCTTATTTTCTTTTGGCTCGCCTGTAGTCTAGAGTCTTCTGAAACGGAGGTTAATCTACAGTCTTCCCCACAAGAACGTACTGATGATGTCTTGGAAAAATGATTATACATGTGTAATGCACAAAATTTAACCCTTTGCACTCGGAGCTAATTTAACTCGATAATACCTCGTACAATACCTAAATGTTTAGTAATCGATTAGATACCGATATATTTAATAATGTAAACAATATTTTGAATAATGGTACAGCAATTTTTAGTGGCGCCGCAGAGTCATCACTCGAGAGTTACTGTTAAGGGTTAATATGGATCGAAAGTAAATACAGTATGGACCTCGATTATCCGGACCTCTGATGTTCGAATTCTTTATCGTCTGAATACTTCCCACTAAGGGAAACATACTGCACACTTCAATAAGGATTAAGCTTAGCACTGAAACTATGTAATTGTTGTTAATTAGCACGAATAATCGAAGTTCTACTGTACATGTACAACATTAATAGGCATCTTAATAATGGATCCAATCTCCTTCATTATCGATTATATCTTAGTGACGTTTCAGCTTGATTTCTATTAACTTTTTGTACGAAACTGGTAGTGACTTCAATATTTTTAAGAAATATGCTTAATTAAAATTCTTAACTTTAATATACGCGTCTCTTGAAGTTTGTGCCTCATAATTGAGCAAACTTGTCTTTATGGGGTTTGCATCGGATGATTAAAATAGTAAATGCAATATAATGATACCACTTTTTTACAGAATCTATTTACATCTGGTTTTGTTAAATCAGTGCAGGAGCATAGATATTAGTATTTCAAATGTCCCTCCGATCCATATTACCTACATATTACTACGATCCATATATTGTATATTTGTAAAGATATACCAGTACACTTTCGTAAAACAGACCGTAGTTACGTTACCATGTTCTTCAGTTCCATATTACAATGCTATCAACAATCTTTATGTGAATAAAGACACAATAAGCCCTGACAGCCGACGTATTTAGCCTCCTTAAATAGTCCAAGGCACTCGAAGGTACTCAACTTGTGAACAAATATTGAATTTTGATGCTTTCTTGTGACTTTTTTCTTGCAATGCTGTTGAACTCGATTGGAGCAAGTAACGTGAGAAAATATATCGAAGAAAATTTACCGAACATTTTGAACGAGTATTTTCACAATAAATATTATAGTTGTTATATCGAGAGACGAAGGTATGTAATTTGAAAAAGTTCTAAGTAGGAAACCCAATTTAAAGGTTTAATCTTGAGGGTATTCCGTGTGCCTTTTGTTCCAAAAAGATACCTCGGCTCGATACCAAAGACGTAGGTACGTCTTTTGAATGAAGTCCTCGAGGAAGAACGGTTCTATCGGATACGAATTACTTGCTCGCCGCAAATTCGACGTCCAGGCATTCCAACGGATTCCAGCGTGTTACGTGGTAGACCGATATTAATGAACCGCAACCATCGGATGCTAGGACGGAGGTGAATCAGTGCTAAATTCCGTTCGGTAATAAATAGCCTCTCTGAACGGCACGGTCAGCTCTTGGAAGAAAGAAGGCAGGGAATCTTCGCATTCCAAGGAATAAACAGTCCGACCGTTCGATCGTTAGGCTCATATACCGAACGAATGATTAAACAGATCAATGGAGGAACAGTTTCGTCCACTGATTCATTGTTCGACGGATGCTAGCGGTAGAAAGCTACGAGACAACCCATGCAAATGAGAGAACGATAGAGCAAACGATCTTCGTGCAACCAAAACGGAAGAGGAAGGAACGAAGAAGACAGAAAGCATAGCGAGTACAAAGATGGGCACGGCTGACGGATTCTTGCCGGTGGAGGGGGCCTAAGGGGGTCTAAGGGGGTCTGGGGAAAAGAGCAGTTAGTACGACTCGCTCCGTTGGTTCCTTAGACGAAATACCTTTTCTCGATCCTGCGTCTGCTAGCCGTCTCCGTTACGCTTTGCTTCCTGTTCCCTCTTCATCTTCTCTACGCGATTTTCCACCTTCTTGTTTTCCTCCTTCGGCTTCATTGTTTCCATTACCGCTTTTGTTTCGTGATAATTTTATAACTCTCTATACTCCTTTTTTCATGATTAAATAGCGATAGTACAACGGTCTCGTTGTCAGAAAAATTTGCTGTGAAGTCTTTCGAACGCTCTTTGTCTCTTGTTCGATGCCTTTTGGTCTCCTTTTTTGTGTGTCGTATTCTCGTATCGGTACGAGCTTCCTTTGATCTTTGCACTTCTCTTTCTAGATCCACAGTTACCGCTTTCCGCTTTTCGGTTTTCGCGTCCTCACATCGAATCTTTATTAGGTCAGGTCTCCCGTTCGTATAAGTTGAAGTTTTACAATTAGTTCAAGGGAAAGTTATCATTATATCTATCGATTTCTTAGCATCGATACTCCGTCACAGACCAAAATCAAACCTAGTCGTTGTTCTGCGTAATTATTGATTGTTCCTTCTAATTATTAGACAATACCATAATATTATTCGATGATACATATTATGTAAAGTTAATCGGAAAGTTCTATTATTCTCATTATTTTTCTCATTATTTTTCTAACATACTTGTTATCGCCAGACATGTTTGCCGACTACATTCTAACTGCAAGTCACTTTTCCACCAGTCTTACTATTGTATATAACACACATTCTGCTGGATAGATGAAACAAGGAAATAAAGTGGTTTCTTTCACAGTTCTTATTATTATTATTAGTGATTTCTTTTCCAGTTCCTAATAATAATAATAAGAAGAACTGGAAAAGAAACCACTTGGCACGAAAGAAAGTTTATTCGAATATTTCCACTTATTGTTCATAAAGAATCTACGAGTCCAATTTATTTTTTGCAAAGATTATGCAACTTTCATTGTAAGTTTTTTACGCAATCTTATCAAAACGGACGTAGTGAATAAACATTAATTTTCTCGTGGGTTATATTTTAATTTTCTTCGGTTCCGTCACTTGTTTCCATTTTTAAAGCTTCTTTCCGTTTCATTGGTGCGAATCGTCGTCGACGGCCTCCGGAGACGGAGGCGCAGTTACATTCGCCGTCAGAGGCAGCTCACAATCAGTCCAGGCACGACGTTTCCCCACTGTCCGTCTCTCGTGTTTCTGTCACCAGAGGAAGATCCGTCGCAACCAGTTCTACAGCCTACTTCGATCTCCGGAGCCTTCAACTTCGATGGTTAAACGAAATCTTGAGGAGGCGAATCGACAACGCCTGCAGGACCGTCAGATGCATGTGGCGAGGTTCTTTCTACCACATTTACCTTCGATTCGACTTCGTTTAGTCCACCTGCGATTCGCTTCCACCTAACTCTAAACTATCCTATTCGAATATCCTATTATTTACGATTATATTATTATTTTCGAATCTTTTCCCTTTAATAATCGTGTTCGTTTCACGTAATACGCAGATATAATGAAGAATGACGGAATTTTCTACAACTTTTCTACTGGTTATGGCACAGAATTGTAATCAAGTAAAAGACAGGACTTAAGTGTTCTTAATACTTTCTTTCTATCACATTTACCTTCGATTCGACTTCGTTTAGTCCTCCTGCGATTCGCTTCCACCTAACTCTAAACTACCCTATTCCAATATCCTATTATTTACGCAAAGCATTCGAATTATTTTGAAATCTTTTCCCTTTAATAATCGAGTTCGTTTCACGTAATACGAACTTTCTACAAATCATCCTTGATTATGGCACTGGATCCTAATCAAGTAAAAGACTGTTCCTAAGGTGTCACGTCTGAGTTAGAAAACGAAGTAAAAGCTTTTAGATGATAGTGCATATGGTTGTGAGAAATATAGCGTGTACTATTTATATGTATAATTCATCCTTTTCCTACAGGAAACAAATACATAATATATATATTCGTTCATACATGTCCGTTAATGTATATATGAATATTCCAGTTCATTAAATACAAAATATGTACTGTATCATCTAAACTAATGTGATATTAGGCTGCATTGCTACATGTAGTAGACAGTGAGTATAATCATGTGTCGGGTGGTTTTAGCGCGTACGAGAGTTCAGATTGCTTGTTAAAACGTTCTATAATTACAGTATCCATGAAGAAAAAACATTTGATGAAAGAAAGTGTTAATAAAAGTTAGTGTACATGTTGTACAGTGCAAAATACTAGAAAATTAACTTAAAATTATCCGACCCTATAGTAGGTGCAGGTAAATTTCGACTTCGATGAATTTGAGTGATTTCAAGTGTTCTCACTATTTCTGTTCGGAAACAATATTTGAAATTTGTAATGTTCAGGAGATTAAGCTTCTTCCATGACATCTAATTTCTATACTAAATGACACGTATAAAATAAATATGTTTCTATTTCTCGGTCCAACTTCAAGAAGAGATGGCTCTCACGAATTCCCTAGCCCTACCACAGCCAAAAAACGCCGAAGCGATCAATTTCTTAAAACGGTCACCCTAAAATTCATACATTCGGGACGAGAGATATGATAATAACTTGTGAGCTCTCGAGAAATTGCATATTCAACTAGAATCATCGAATGTACACGTCCGATCCATGCAGCTGCGGAGCCATTTTGACAGCAGTGAGAAGCGTGTCCTCGTAAGGGGAAGGAAATATCGGTGGCTAGGTGTCTTCTGGGTAACGTCTGGCCCCAAACGACGCAGAGACGTGTAAACTCGGAAGTTCTCGAGTGCGGCAAGTTCTTACGGGAGAAAATGGAATTCGTTCTCCCCCGAACGATCTTGAACGTCCATTGCAACGGAGACAGGGGACGAAGTAAAGGGGCGGTTTATACTGCGATATCCAAATGCGATCGAACGAGAGAACGAAGGAAGAACTGAAGGAATGAAATAAAACAAATACACGGTGATCCGGTATTTCTTGATTCAATGAATAAGTAACTCGATGTAAATGTTGCATTCGTCATCTAAATATTTTCGCTAACAATCCAAAATCAATCTGCTTGCTGCAGATTTAGAAAGCAATGAAAATTTAGAAAATTTAAACGGCATTTTGCAAAAATTAGAAGCAAAAAGATTTCACAACTATTCTACATAGATCAAGAATGTTTAAGCGATCAATAAGATCGGAAGAAATTTGACCAGAGTCAAATTTATACGCGTAGTAACCGAAGAGGAGTACAGCCCTTAGCGGCAAAAATATTGGCATGTAATTGTAGTACGATAGTTGCGATAAATTTTCGTAAAGCAACCTTCCGTTTTTATTAATTGGACGGCTTTGCCCTGTTGTGTTGCTAAGATTGTGTTGCCAAAGTATAAAACTACACGCGAACTTTCGAGCCACCCTATATTCGCAAGAGGCAAAGAAAAAACGAAGAAGACCTTGTCTGGGGTACAACAGCGCCAGCCGCACGTTTCCTCATAGGCTGCAGCGAATCGAGAGCTGGAACAAGTAGAGATGAGAAGAACGGAGAAGACGGTCTGCCATAACTTTCGATCCTCCGGCAATCTCGGTTTATAGGGAGCTGCTCGCATGACAATGCGGATGGTTCGGCAGGTGGTGTGCTAGAAGCCTAATTCGAGCGGCGGCACATGCCGCTCGTAAACCACTAGGACGAGACCTGGAGCAGCTAGTACCCCGGCTTTTATCATTTGTACACGTGCTCGAGCCTGCGAATCTAATTTCAACAAATTGCGAGACTATAATGTCGCTTCGTGATTGACGAGAAAACTGTCCGCTACCAGGGGATGCGGAATAATCTGCAACGTCGAATAGGAAATCCCATGTAACGGCTCGCGTGGCAATTTTCCATAAACTTCGCAAGCCTCGTTTGCTGCCACCAGTCCCATCGTTAAACCTTAGCGACGTTATGCGGCGTTATGCAGCGATATCGCAGCACACAATTTACTTAGACGCGAGTTTGTCGACGATTCTTTCGTTCGCATGAAACGATTAGGGAATCAAAATTCCGTAATACACAGATTCATTTGTCGGTTCACGATGAGACAGTTTTTCAAACCAAAACTGATCATTTTCGTAGAATATAATACAGTCGAACCTCTCTTGGTATCTCGAATCTCAAGGGAAGAACTAAAATCTTCGAGTTATAGAGGTTTCCACTTATCGAAGTCTTCGAGTAAGAGAGTTTCATCCTACGAAAATTCAACTTACACGGGGTTCGCATAAGAGCTAATAATTTGCTGATTGTAATAGTTTTAATGAAAGAAAAGTTGAATTTTTGAAGATCAGTTATTTATTATATACATATAGTAAATATAATCTACTAGGCTCTTACATATTACTATTACTAGACTGCGGATCTTCATATATTTATAGCAAAATTTAGTAGATGAAATTCAAAACTGTTGAAACATTTTAGAAATTGAAGATGTCAATATATGATTTCTCCTCTATTAAAATCCTTAAGGGAAGAAATAACATTCAATTTAGTTTCTATTTCTTGCAATCGACGCAGACAATTTTTATTTTGCATAAAGAAATCCGCAGTGTAACTATTACATATTAACCCCTTGCCGTATTTTAACGAGTCAGATTCGTGACGAAGATTTTAACAAAGTCTAACAAATATGACTGTTACGCGTTTCTTTTTAGATGAAATAAAATTTGATTCGTTTGTAATCGATATTTAAGCATTCAAATAAAAATGTAGCCATACAAAAAAAATAAATTTTCTTTTCTCTTCTATGACACTTTTGGGGATAAAAATGTTTTAATCACTGTAACTGTAAAAAAAGAACGGTACGGCAAGGGTTAAAGAAATCTGTGATTTTACTCTGCGTCGATGAATTAACAGATTGTTGATCCATGGTGTTTTCAACGATAACCAAAGCAGAGAATACATGTTCTTCAATATCATCGTATCTTTCTACGAAACTTTGTAGAGCATTTACTATTGTTTCGGCCTGTATGGCTTCCACACTTGTGGAAAATAATTCGAGTTAAAGGAAGTTTTATTTCGAGTTAAACAGGTTCGAGTTATCGAAGTTTGACTGTATAATAATTTTTTTAAACTAGAGCAGGAGTTCATGATCCGCGTGTAGCTTATCCGTCCAAACTTTGCGTGTTTATAGTACATATTAAAAAGTTTACTCAACATACAAAACAGAATGTATGTTGAAATCAAATAGGGACTATACATAGCTGTAGAGAGGTCCATAGCCACGACAATCCCTTTTATAAACAGCCAAATAACATCGTCTTGAATTCAATGAAAATCTGATAAATATCGGAAAATCGGCGATTAAATAAAATAGGAAAAATAATTTTTATTTACGGGCAATACTCCACTTGAAAGCGATAAAAAATCGCTCCGTTCTCGGAATCTCAAGTTATTAGTATTTAGCACTTGCTAAATTTTTGAAAGATTAAAACAAAGATGTATCATTATCATTGAAATTGTAAACGTTGTACTATTTCGCTGTTGGATCTTAAAATTGTATTGTTCCTCTTGTACATGTAAAGGAAAAATCAGGTAGGCATGTACACGAATTTCCGATGATCAAAAGATAATCTTTCGGCATCATTAACGAAGAACAAATGCGAATGAAACACAGAACACCATATTCAAAAGTGCTTTTCCTTTCCCTCAAAGTGCGATTACGAAGAGACAAGCGTAGTGGCTTGATAGGAGTGTAATTCGATTCGAAGTTAATCGGATGAACATGCCGCTCGTAAACTAGCGAAACAGGAGGTAGGATGTTGTAGAAACGACGATGTGATCCACTCTACCAATGCAACTATTCTTAGATTTTAATTCTTAGATTTTTAACTTTCCTAATTGTTGGTGGAATCAACGGGGATACGGTACTTTACGTAAAAGTAGATCAATGATGTGAAGTAAAACATTTCCGCACGATCCGTTTTTTTAAAACAATCGTCTCACTAGAATCATTTAACTGTAACTCGCATGCGAATTATCTCAAATCATTTTGTGTCAACGTGTTCAAATGGCGACAGTGGTGCAATAGTACTCATTTGTCTGAATAACAAACAGATAGCGTTTATGATATATGGTAGTAGTTGGCACTAGACGCGCATATTCAAGCCAATCATGCTTCGCAGAGCATGTGCTCGACGAATTCTTGAAATCTATTTTCATGAAAATATTTATACATACATTTGTACAAAGTTCGTTACACATTTTCGCGTTGTTTTTACACTGGGAATTGTCTTTTCAATTGTCTTATGAATTGCACTCCATCCAGAATATTTCATTTAAATCATTTAAATAAGAACGATGATGTTAGATGCCAATACTGTTATAGTCCACTTTCCACAGTGGTATGTATAAAAAGATATAAAAAACAGAAAGAGAGACATATGCAAGAGATGTGACTTTGGCTACACGACAAGTTCATGAAGTATGAGAAAAAAACGATGACTATTGGGAATCTATATAACTATTTTATCGTAATCACTAGACTGCGGATCTTTATGCATTCATGAAAAAATTAGTTGGGTGAAATATAAAACAGTAATAGATTAGAAAAATTCAAGAATATTGTAAGGTTGTTTTTAACGTAACAAAGTCAATAAAGGATGAAATCAATTTTTCCGATTTCCAAGATCCGGAGTGTAGTAATCACTAATTGAAATAATTGTAATAATGTAAACACTGGCATGGATTATTAGCAAAAGGATCCTAGTAAATAATTAATTCGTTATATTACCTATATAATAATTTATACGTAGATTAGTTTCATAGATAAATGGTTAAAAATATAAAGGAGCTTGGCAAAGAAGAATTTTCAAAAATGTGAATAATCGATGTAGATCAAAGAGTTCTAAAGATATTACGAACGTGCCTACTCAAGTATCTCAGGAAGCCATGAATTCGGAGATCAGTGTACTAACCAATCTACCAACCAGTAGAATCATTTCTGACGAACGATTATCCGATCGAATCACAGCAGCTAATAAAACGATGTTCAATTTCTTGGCTGGCCCGATCGTTTGCTGACTCTCAGCCACAACCTTTGCTGGGATGATAACGAAGGAGGGTCTCGAGTGTCGTTCAGAACGCACCACAAGCACGATTAAAGAGTTCGTCATCCGAGAGGGAACTAGTCCGGCGACAATTTGACGTGCAAAACTTCAATTTCCCGTAAACTCGACGTCCCTCTAACTTTATTGTCGCGGAGAGTGCTGACGAATGGGAAGGCTAGAAGCGAGGGAACAAGTGAAGAAGGTCGGGGGACGAGCGAGGGCCGAGGATGAGGCAAAAAGAAAGACTAGCTGGAAAGGTGGTCGCTCATTCTCTTCCAGTTCCAGAGGGTGGCGAACCTGAGTCTAAAATTCTGTCACGTACGCGTCATAAGTCCTTCGCGCCTTTAAGTAAGAAGTAACGCCATCCCAGCATCACTTTCCCCGTATACCTACTAGGCGACCCTAAGTACTTTAGACTCGATGTGCAACTAAGGCAAGCCCGTGGGCAGTCGAATGTCTCTGGAAGTTAACTTGTTACTCGAAATTACAAATTCTTCCAGGGACAACTTCGTGTTGTCCGAATGTAACTGGAGTAACTGGAATCAAGTAGCATTCCCATTGGTTACTCGTAATTCACGGCCAACAACGCGCTCGGAGAAGAACGCGCTGAAGTATCTTAAAAGAAACATCAAATTTCTATCTAATATACAATATTTTAAATACGATAAAATCTGAATTAATGTACAGGAACGCAACGATGACTGATTTTAAGTAAACAGAATGGTAAACAGAGAGACCATTTCAAGCAGTAAAAAGATATGAAAAATGTAAGTAATCCTTGGTACAATTGTACCACCAGGGTTTTAGTGGATCTTGGTACATAAATCAAGAAAGGAGAAGCATCCGTTTCGCCGAGACCAGCCGAAAGCTAGTCCCGCTTCGTCCAGTCCGAAGTGTCTGGCTCTAAAATTCCGTCACGTGTGCGACATAAGTCCTTCGCGCTTGTAAGTAAGAAGTAACGACGTACCTTCTCACGTACGGTCGCACAGGTACTCGAGTTCGTAAGTTCTCTAGGCTCGATGGAACACGTTGGTGGCCACCACCACCGCCACCGCCACCACCTTTACCACCACCACCACCTTCACCTCCACCTCCACCTTCAGTTACAGCAAGGGGCTTTAGCGCTCAGGAAGTCGCTCGCGGTGACCGAACCGGCGACATTCGAGGTTCCTCGAGACTCGTCGAGGTTGCCAGAGGTCGACGGAGGTCGAGGGGCGGTTTGGTAGCGCCTTACGACGGAGTTCACTTGACGAGGACGTGGTGTGCGGCGGTCAGGCGTGGCCGGCATACGAAATCCGCGGGGTATTCTGGTCATGTAGCAGGTACGGGGTCGGGGGAGGGGGATGTCCTAGCTTTTCAAGGGAGATACTTCCTTCTCCCTTCCGCAGCCCTGTTTTACTCGTTCGTAAGCTACCGCTCGCCAGTAGGTGGGGGAGTATTAATTGGCTTACGAGGCGACACTCATTAGCACTTTGAGTACGGGGGGCTGAGCGGCAAAGGGGGTGAGACACCCTCTGGAGGCGTTACTCGAGACTGTCCCGCGTCACGCGCCTTACTCCAGATTCTCCCTCCACTGCCTACCTTCTATTTCTCTCTTTAATCTTCTCTCCAAGGAACTTCTCGACTTTTCCGCGACGACACGTGAAATTAGAATTACTCCGGTCGCACTCCAGATTATATCCATCGATTCTTTATCGCTACATTTTGCTCGGGTCGAAATAATCCAATGTATCCTACGATCGTACTTCATTACTTTGAAGACGGTCAGAGAAAAATATTATAAAAAGTTAAACATAATTCTCGTTGAAGGCGTTGTATATGTTTACCCTGTAGCACAGTGTTTCTACATCAAGGCTAAAGAATGAACTCCCGATATAAATACGTTAATTCGAATTACAAGATTTATCGAAATAAAACAAGAAAAAAATGACAAAACAGGAAAATTTATTCAAGAAGAAATATGTAGAAAAATTAATTTTATTTTCATATAATAATATTGTTTTAATCTTTCGATTACTTGCTTTTTTCTGTTTCCAAATGGACCATATTTGAGAAGCGTACGCCGTGTAGGCGCGTACGTTTATGGCTACAAATCGAGTCGAGTCGACTTCCATACTGAAATACAGGTAATCATACTTTATTTATTCCTGTAATTCTATGCCATACAAAATCTCAGTATAGGCGGGTAAATATACATGTATTTGTATAATCAATCTTCAAAAGATTGTGTTGAAACTTTTATCCCCGACTCTACCGCAAACAAGCCACAGTTTCGTAAACGATAAGCCCCTAGAATCTAGAGCCTAGATCCCTGTAACACGATCCTCGAGTGGTACCAAAGAGGGTCGGACATGTTTGATGTGTCATTGATCAATCTTAATTAACTGTGAATTACCGGACGCTCTAAATGCAGGCCAAACCGAAGAACCGACTGTTCGAAACGATCCTCGGTGGTTCTGTTGCAAGCAATTTCTTTCCTTCTAACGTTCTCTCCCTTCTATTTGTGCGGCGTGGCGCGGCGCGTAGATTGTACCGGGTTGGGTCCAGCAAATTGCATTTCGATTCATCGATATTATGTAAAGTATCCTGGGCGTAATGTCTATCGGCGTTTCCCCGGAAAATATCGCGGCAGTTGGTTTGTGGGAATGAGACAGGATTGTGGCTGGGGAATATTTCGTGGTTCCTGTGGATTTGCGCCGCTGCGGTCGACCCGATACTCCGAACTCTCAGTAGATCCAATTTGATCGGAAGACCGCAGCGTCTACGGGCGACCTTCTATAGAAACGGACAATGTGTGTACACTATGCACGAGATTACCACCGCTCTCCTCCACTCCCCATCAGCCCCTTTCCCCTTACCGACTTTGATTCGTTTACTCTCGTTTCTGTCTCTACGCTCCGCCTAGCTAGCGCACCCTCCGCTTCATAGACAATGTTGCTCGATACGGTATTGTTCCATCGCGGTCTTCGACTATACCAGACCTCACCCCGGTTACCATTACATGTCGTCGTCACTCTCTGCAACCCTCGTCTACAATTTGCGCCCTCTCCGACACGTCGCGTCTATCTCGCCGATAGCTTTCGCAGATGAACATTTCCGTATCGGTATACATTACGCGGATATGCAGGTTGTTGCAAACACTTATGGGGGTAGACTCGCGTTTCCAGGATTGCAAGGGAGCGGAATGCGCCTTCTCATTTCTCAATAATGCAAACATGGGGTTTTTCAGTAGTCAAAAGTGCTAGACAAAAGATCAATTTAGGCCGCGATCGCCCTCAAAAGTCCTATTTTTACGTTTACCAGGTGTAATTTGCATTATTCGGAAGCTGCCATACAGCTGCGCATGTAGCTAATTCATAAAGCTGCGACAGCTACATGCTGCCGAATAATGCAGTAAACGTAAAAATAGGACTTTTAAGGGCGATCGCGGCCTAGAATGCCTAGATTGATATTTTATCTAGCGCTTTTGACTACTGAAAAATCCCATTTTTGCATTGTCGAGAAATGAGAACGCGCATCCCGTGCCCTTGCAATCCTAGAAACGAGTCTACCTTTTCAATTTCTTTTGCATTGTGCATTTAAAAAAATGAGCACATGATTTTTTCGAAAAATCGGTATCTTTCTATTCCTTTGTACGTAACTTATACTGTATGTATAGTATATAATTTTTCATTCTTTAAACAGGATTACATATACACGCTATATCGTTTAGTAGCGACTTTGCATATATTGATGAGTATCGAAATCTCTCCACGCAAATTCTAAAATCTCTAACTACGTTCAGAAATACACAGTCGGCGACAATATTAAGGGGACACTCTTAAAAATTTTAAGATGTTAGACCGGCTAGTTTGCTAGAGAATGAGTAAACAAAAATTTGTTTAGATTGCAATTGATAGAAATTATACAAAGTTTAAAAAATGATGTTTTGTCAAAGTTTTTATGTAAGCCTCCAACGATAATGTAAAAAATGCGTTTTGTAGATTTCCATAACTTATATTCATACTGAAAGTTTTATCAAAATCTGTGACGGGTGAATCTGCTAAAGGGTGAAAGTCGCAGATTTTCAGCCTTGTCAAGGCATTTCGCCTTTACATGATCATCTTTAAACGATTGTAGCTCATTGCAACATTAACCGATTTCGATCAAATTTTCAGTATGCATATAAGTTACCGAAATCTACAAAACGCATATTTAAATTATCGTTACAGGCTCAGATAAAAAAGTTGACAAAACATGATTTTTAAAATTTTGTATGATACCTACCAATTGCAGTCTAAACAAAAATTTCTGTTTTCTCATTCTCTTTAAAAAAATTCAAGTCCTTTGGACCAATTTTTAAAAAGTTATGCGATTTTTAAGGGTGACATAATATTGTTGCCGACTGTATGTTATCTATCGTGTTTAAGCGATTAATAGACTGCGGATTTCTCTATGCAAAATAAAAATTGTCTGCATCGATTGCAAAAAATAGAAACCAAATTGGATATTGTTTCTTCCCTTAATGATTTTAATAGAGAAGAAATCATAATATTGATATGTTCACTTTTGAAAATTATCCAACAAATGTGAATTTCATCTAGTCAATTGTGCTATAAATACATAAAGATGCGCAGTCTAGTGATTAATTATAATTCCATGCAAGTAAAAAATGAAGAGGATTCTGACGTCATCTGTGGATTTACAAACGTATTCTCCGTGCAGTATTGCATCACACCTTGTTTCTTCGGTTCCGTTTCCGCTCTCGATATAATACATACAAGCACCCGCGGTTGGAAACGGTTTCTTGAGTCATCGATGATTGTAACTTGTTGCTGAAGGTCAGCAGGTTCCTACAATACATGCAATATCTCTCAGCGGTTGAGCTTTCGAGGAACAAGCATCGATCTCCAGCAAAATAATTGTCACGGTGCATATTCGTTATTCTTCTAAGATTATTCTTAACGAGCTACGCTACGTAAATATACCGATGAATCACGAAAAATATCTTTCAGTACAGCTGCATAGATAATAGAAAGCACCTACTCATAACGGTCTTCGCATGGATGACCGTGTTAATTTCAACTTCAACTTCAATCGTCTTCGTTTTGTCACCTCTGATTTTCGAGCTGATGTAAATTGTGTTTGTTAGCGAAGCTAGCGGTAGAATGTAGTACAATGATAATTATTTAGTACTTCAGCGATTCTTCGCCGATTTTCATGGCCGCCATTATCGCCCTAAACAACTTTTCATGTGCAAAAATATTGTTTTAATGCATTTTATGTGTGAGTTAATTTTGAATTAGTATTGACTTAGGTTTGTGATAGATTTAGCATAGAAACCATAATATGAAACTCTATTTTCAATCAGTATTAATCAAACTTGGAAAAATGTCCACTATGGCCGATATAATGCTTTTCCCGGGTCCACATTTAGATTTAACCCAGACTAATCCAGGAACAGTAACATGTAACCGCGTATGCCTAACTCAAATCAATACAAACGTATCAAAAATATTAAAAATAGATTGCAGATGTTTATGCAATTTGCAATTTTTGTAGACGAATTTTAAGAAAGTGGAATCAAATAAAACCATGTTTTCAGTGGTAGCGGCCTTTGTAGATCTGAAATAAATAAAAATCGTACTAAACTCTGTCGAATTTTGTATTCTAGCATTTTTTGAAAATTTTCAGGAGCCATAAATGCATAAAGATCCGCAGTGTAGTTAAAAGTATCATATATTAGAATAGTGAGCCTTAGAACGTGTTCCAAGCTCATCTAAATCGCGTGGGAAAATTGTCTTTAATCAAATAATTGTTCTGATATATTAAAATTAGAATACAATTCTTATAATTTTAGATGTCAGTTTTATTCATCTCTTTTCATAAAGCTCAAGTGATAATTTTAGAAAGATTTCACGGTACAGAATTTGTATGATTAGCTTGCAAATCAGGATTTGAATTCGGAAATGGTGATGACTGATAGCAGTTATTTTTGATAACTTATGAACGATTTTTGTGTTGTGTGTGTGTGTGTCATGGTTCGAGGTTTGCTACGATGACTAATACGGCTATGAATTCTCGCAATTCGAGTTGCAGATAATGAGTTGAAGCGGTCAAAAACATATTGCTATTAGTATAAATAAGTAGTGATTCAACTCATTGCTATGAGCTATAAATGGTTAAAGATAGTGAGAATTGCAGTTTTTCTCGACTTTCGACTTATAACTGTAATAAATCTAAGGATTCTTACATCTTTCGATGCTTGTCGTTCATATTTTTATTAACCGATTTTTATGAAATTTTGACACTCTTACAAATCGCATAACTTTTTTATAATTGATCCAAAGGACTTGAATTTTTTTGAGATGTAAGATCGACTAGTTTGCTAAAGAATAAGTAAATAAATATTTTGTTTAGGTTGCAATTGGTAGGAATCATAAAAAATTTAAAAAATGATGTTCTGATCCGTAACGATAATTTAAAAAATGATTTAATTTAAAAAATTTTGTAGATTTCGGTAACTTATACGCACACTGAAAGTTTTATCAAAATTGATCAACATTGCAATGAGCTACAAACGTTTGAAGACGGTCACATAAGGGCGAAATGCCCCGACAAGGAAAATCTGCAATTTTCTATTAAACTATTATTAGGATTATTCTAATCCTGCCGAGTGCTTGAAAATTGAAGTTGTATGGTCCAATTTCTAATAAATTATTCCCATTTAAAGAGTGTGAAAATATTGTATAAATAAATTTCGAAATCTGCTGGCAAGAAAAATTTCAGTCTATGGAAAGGCACTGTATCATTAGGGGTGAATCAGAGGCTTTCGAAAATAAACAATCTCTGTGCAACAGGATGCGCATCGACGATATGTATTTTACAATGTCGGCGCGGCGGACCGAAGCCTAGATCTTCGACTAATTGAGCCATTCGTTCCAGACACGGAACGTTGCTTTATAAACAAAATATTTAAGAGTTTTCTTTGCCGCAGCTTGGTATACCTGCATCTACTGAAATATACAGGATTGGAAAGAATCTTCAATTCCACGTAGAACGGTATGACGAACATGTTACGGGGAACAGCAGTTTCGAACATTACATATTGACGAGTCCGGCTGCTGGGTTTTGCGGTGTGCACGAAAGGAAATAAGAAAAGAGACGAACGAAAAGCAAAGGAGAAAGAAAAGTCGCTGGGTCGGAGAGAATCTTCCGTAGTGCGGCCACGTAGCCGCCGTTTGTCGATCGTACCGCAATAATTCCTTATTGCTCCTCCAACCCCTAACCTGACCCTAACCCTAACCCTAACTCCTTCCTCATTTCTTCTCCCCTTTCTCCTCCTTTCTCTTCGTCCTCTTTCATCCCGATTCGCTATTTTCCCTTGCGATCACCGCCGCTCCGCGCGCCGCGCCGCACCGTCCCCATTCCTCTCGACTCCTCCCCTACCACCGCCCAATAATCTTCCACTTCCGGAAGGAGTTTTCGGAGATTAACGGGAAACTATTAAATCTAGCTCAACCGGAGGATCAGTCGAACAAACCGATAACGTGGTTCCGATTGACGAATAACGATCTACTGAATGAAACCGGTGATCGCTATTGTCCTGGATTCTTGGGTCTGTTGATTTTCTCTGCTGCCTTCTTCTATTCGTCGAAGTGATTTTATTATGAGAAGATGACAATGGTATCGTGTTCTCCGTTGTGGTTTATCGACTTCGTAATAATCGTTTCGATATCCTCGTAGCAGGTATTGTGCAATCAGCTGACAGTAGGCTTTGCTTCAAATTTAAAACCGGACAAAGCAATGCGGAAGTAAGCTATCATCCAATAGAACGATCACAGAATCGTGTCCACTGTTGTGCAGTAGAGTAGCAAAGGTACAACTGTGAGAATGTTGGAAAGAGGATTCATATCTATTTTTAGTGATAGCGAAGATGCCTCTTTTATAAATAATCGATCACATATTTGTCGAAATCGTGAAAGCTTGTTATTATACTGCGGATGTTTATGCAATTTTCAATTGTTGTAGGCAAATCTTAAGAAAGTGGAATCATATAAAATCTTATTTTCAGTGGTAGTAGTCTTTGTTGATCCGAAATAAATAAAAATCGTACTTTTTTCTAGCATTTTTCGAAAGTTTTTAAAAACCATAAATGCATAAAGATCCGCAGTCTACTTATTATCTTGCTATTATCTTGGAAAATTTGTCTAATGCAAATTGTCCGTTCCGAAGTCTTAACTCGAAGATGAATTGTCCCGGCCGATTAATACGTTGACTGGGTAAGAGGGTCACTAATAACTGACGCACGACTTGTCAATGGTTCATCGGGGTCATTGGCGTCCGGCAACAATAAACTCATTTATATCAGTTAATATAATTACACGATAAATTTCGTGGAGTTTTCATTACGCCAATGGTGGAAGAAAATAGTGCTGCCGATAATTATTATATACATATATCTCGTGTTTTAGCAATATAAATGTTTTCAGCCTATTGGTACCGAAAATAACTCATTAGAATAATTAACTCCATTTTTTACCATGAAATACCTTGTGCTTGGATTACATATTTTACATCACAGTTGTTGGATTCATCAGCTATGGGTTACAGGCGACCATGTTCTTTACCAGGAAGGCAGATATGCAAACAAATTTGCACAACATTGACAATGATAGATCAGTAAGCAGAATAAAAAAAATAAAGAAACCAATGAGTGTACTTTCATACAATTACAGTAGTGTGCGAATTAATGTGAATACACTAATATTTTTAATGTCTTATTAGTTTTTGAAATTTGACGACATGGCTATGTCAATGGTAGCGGCCATTTTGTTGAACGTTTGATGAACTAGTCTGTGCTAACTTGTTAAGAGGTATTGACGTGTTGTTAGTGAATAAGTCTGTTACAAATTACCTTTTAAACCGTTACGAGTTGTTGTATACTATTTCGGAAAATGGATATAACGCCAAAAAAACGATAAAAGCCAAGGGGGGCCATATCTTATATTAAAAGAATTAAAATATATACCACTTTGTATTATGCAAAATAAAAATTAACTGCATCGATTGCGATAAATAAAAACTAATTTGAATGTTATTTCTCCCCTTATATAATGATTTTAATAGAAGAGAAATCATATATTGACATCTTCAATTTTTAAAATTTTCCAATCATTTCGAATTTCATCTACTCAATTTTGCTATAAATGCATAAAGATCCGCAGTTCATTAATGACCAATAAATGATAGTTTTCGATATTTCACTTCTGTTCTCATTAATTCGCACACTACTGCAAGCGTTATTTTAATGAACGTTGTAATGAATGTAGGTACACACACAATCTATAGCCTTGCCATATGAAATGTTATTGAAATAATTACGTACGGCGCAGTATATACTTTGTGTAATGAAAAGTTTGTTGTTATAACCAAGTATAGGCACATTATCGACATTCAACGGGTTAAATTATTTTCAAACTATGCGTCGCATCGTGATTCGAAAATCCGACGTTACGACGTTTCGTAACTCCATATGCGTCAGACCTATTTTTCAGCAATAAACTCCAGCTATCGAACAAAAACTCGTATCGATAGATCCGCAAGCTTATAGTCGCCGATAGGAGAATTCATCGCCACCTTCGCACGGCACAGAGAAATCGCAAACGAACCAAACTGTTAAAATATTGGGCAGAATCCGAATTCAACAAAACACACTATTTTTGTATAGACGCGTTCGATTTCAATCAGGGTTTGTGATTAATTTCGCAATAGTCAATGTTCAGAAATATCTAGCGTCGTCAGCAAGCGTAACGGGATTTACAAACCCGCGAAATTCGGCATCGGATTGCGGTGTTCGGGATGTAACACCATTATTGACGAAACTGATACTAGAACTACTATTGTCTGGTATCCTGTGTACCCTAACCGAAACCTCCGTGTTTCCCACAGAATAGCAAATTTACAAATACGTGGATCTCTATTCCCTTTAATTCGACGACGAAGAGAGAATGCCCGAATAATTACAACAGTGTCCATTCGCCATATTTTCGTAATTGGAGGACACGTGCTGGATTAACTGTTGGAAAACGGTCGGAAATGAGTTCCGTAGACGAAGCTAGACGAATGGATACAAATAGAACTTTTATAGCGATTTTGACCAGAGATCACGGTTTTGGACGTGTATTGAGGATACACTGTACTAATATACAGGCTGGTTTATATAAGGATGAATGGTTTCGAGAGATACATACTTTGGTGTTGTGAGTTTTTGTGTAGGTGGACGCGTAGAAGAGATATGAAGGTCACCAGTATTTTTTTAAAATGGGATCGTATTATTAAAATGGGAAACTTCATATTCTCTACAAAAAAATATTAATATCGAAAAACAATTAGTTAAGAAGATATTTCAATTTTAGTGTTGTTATGAAATCACGACTCTCTTAATAATGTCGTAATGATTTTATTCACAGAAAAGGTTCAATGTGGCGACCGTTTACATCGCGACATTTTCTGAATCGAGAAAGTAATGATTATTTTACATTATGTAAAAAAACTAATGGTATGTTATGGCATTTAGTGATGATACTATCTTTCATATCAGCAATTATAGTCGGAGCCTCAGCTTATACTTTACTTTTCAAGTAACCCCATAAGAAAAAGTCAAGGGGTGTTAAATCAGGTGATCTTGCCGGGAAATGAATGGGACCACCTATCCAACGATTCGGAAATATTTGATTTAATGTATTTCTTGTTATTCTTTCATAACGTGCAGGACAATCATCTTGTTGGAGCCACATTGTTTGTCGAATATTCAATGACAAATCATCTAAAAATGATCATAAGGTATTTGAATTCGTAAGATTATCAAGAGATTTGTGATTTCGTAACAACACTAAAAATAAAATATCTCCTCAACTAATGACTTTTCGATATTAATATGTGAATACTGTTTTGTAGAGAATATAAAGCTTCATCGATTGGCGCAGGAAAAAACATACGATCCCATTTAAAAAATACTGGTGACCTTCATATCTCATCTACGCGTCCACCTACAAAAAAACTCAACACCAAAGTATGCACCTTTCGAAATCATTCAACCTTATATAAACATTCTTCGCTACGAATAATAATAATGACGAAAATCGAGGTGGTAATATCTGGTGAACCACTTTGTATATCCGTATTTTAATCCGTATTTTAATCCGTGTACTTCTTTATACACGGGTACTGAAGTAAACGTGTACACGTGTATCGAAATACACAGATAACACACTGGTACACGTGTAACGAAATAAACGGATAATACACGGATATCTGTTATTTTCAATACATGTGTGTTATCCGTGTATTGAAGTTCAACGTGTGTCGATATAAGGTTTGATGTAATGTTTGTGTCATGAACTGCCGCCCTGTTTTTCTGTAGCAACTAATTAAGACTTATTGGAAAAGTGTACTTATGCATGTATTCCAAGAATTGATTTTAGAAGCGTTCCAATCTGTTTACGAACGGAGGTCTGTACGATCCGTGTATCCGTGTACATGTATACACGGGCACACGTGTATTTCAGTTCACGTATATCCGTGTATTAAATAGTATCCGGACTTCTGCACGGATGTATCTGCACTAGAAATATCTGGTTTCCTTCTGTCGCAATTTTTATACAAACTACACATTCTATTGTTGGATGAGATTTTTTCTGTGGGTTGTATTTTTGTATATTAGATTTTCTACATCGATTACTCAATTATTCCTCTGCATTCCATACAAAATAAGCAATAAAAACTCTGATTGTGTAAAATATAGAGTATTTTATACTTATCATCTTTAAGCACTTTCCACCAACATGTCTTCAAAATCGATTACTTGTGACAAATTTTCAAATAAAATGCTTCATATCAATAATAAAGATACACTCGTCCATAGCATTGTACGACGAAATCGTGATGACGAGATATCTCGTCCATAGCATCGTTCTTTCGACATCGTGGAAACGAGATATCTCGTCCATTGTAGTGAAAGGGTTAATTACACGTGTATTTTCATTCAATACACGTAAAATGGGTATCTCTAGTTTGGGCGAGCTGGTCTTCGTTATCCGAAAGTTTCTAAATGAATTCGATAAGATCCTCTCTCGCCAAGCATTCCTTTGGAAAAGGATGACTCAGCAGCGGTTCGTATGGGGATGATAAAGATATCTTCCCCAGGTTCGAGTATACACTTTTTCCTATTATTTTTCACGGAACTTAAATGGAGCTTGTAAATTAAGATGGCTCCGAGACAACGTACGAATCGTTCTCATATGAAAGCTCTTACGCAACCACTTCTTCCCCTTCGTGAACAGAAACCTACCCCTACTACCAGCTTCGGGCAATTTACGATTGCATAACGGACCGTATCTGCAGATGTAGTACAATACGAGCAGTATTCGGACCGAAACATTTTTTGGATCGTAATTGAGTTACCCGGCTATTTAAAGGACCGCTAATAGACTGATACGGTAATCTAAGTGACCCAGAAATGCAACCAATTGCCTGTAGGCGAAAATTCACATTAACCACCCACGCGGCGCCGCGCCAAGCGCCGCGCGCCGCGTCAATGACGTCGAATACGGAGAACAAGTCCGCCTGACATTGAATACAAATCGACCACTTGACCAGCCTCGATGATCGTTAAGCACTGTTCTCATGCTAAATACTTTGTTACTGCTATGATGCGTTCTACAACCCTTGGCCGACAACAATAGTCACGTTCACCCATAAATATATTCATGAAAGTGACTATGAGATTGGAAACACTTCCATGAAGCCTCTCTTTCTGATTTGGGTCCCATGGAAATCACCGACACAGTTTTTACCGATTCCAGATTGGACCGACAATAACTTTAACTGACAACTTCTTTTACCGACAATTACTTTGACCGACGAGTTTAGTCGACGACAATATTATTCGATATTAAGGAGGTGACTAGTTTCTAGAATTGTATTATTTCTCGATAATGCAAAGATGGGGTTTTTCAGTAGTCAAAAGCTCCAGATAAAAGATCAATCTAGGCCGCGATCGCCCTCAAAAGTCCTATTTTTACGTTTACGAGGCGTAATTTGCATTATTCGGCAGCATGTAGCTGTCGCAGCTTTATGAAACTAGCTATATGCGCAGCTGTATACCCTAAATGTAAATGTAAAAATCTCAAATCTTTTGAGGGCGACTGCGGCCTAGATTGATCTTTTTCTAGCGCTTTTGGCTACTGAAAACCCCCATCTTTGCATTATTGCATCTTGAGAAGGCGCATCCCGCACCCTTGCAATGCTGGAAAAACGAGTCTACCCCCTTCTTATAGTGTAACAATTATATTCTTATACAAAAGTAAAAGTATCAGTGCAGAATAGTTAAAGACAAAAATGTCAGCACCATCTTTAGAAACGATGTTACTATCGGATAATACTGTCGTCGCGTCCACTAAAATCGTTGTCAGTTAAATTCGTCGACGGTCAAAGTCGTTGTCGGTCAAATCTGGAGTCGATGAAAACAGCATCGGTGAAACCTGTGTCGATGATCTTCACGGGACCCTTCTGATTTGTCTCGAGCACATTTATTCGATTCTAGAGAGTCCTAGAGGATTTTAATGTTAAATAATGTGTTGAGCTCGAACGAAAGGTTTCGTTGTCGCTCTAGCTCGTTCTCGAATTAACGAAGGCCGAACTTGATTGAGACGATAGGAGACGAACGTGGGTTAGCAGGAAAGAACGATAGTACACCGTTGTGTTCACCCGTTTATTTCAAAGCATCGACTACGTGCGCTGGTATGTACAATGTGCGTGTTTCAACTTTTCGTGCTCCTCGTTCGCTCCGCGATTTGACTTGATTCGTGATTCTGTTTCGACTGACTCTTCGACTCTCCTCTCCCGTAAGGTTTCGGCGACTTGGGAGGAGTTTCCAAAAAGAAAGGAAAATGTTGCTATTGGTGGGTCCAACGACGACGCCCTTGTCAGTGTTCACTTTCAGGTACTTAGGCGCCGAAAGCTGTGGGGGTGACTCGAATATGCCCGTTTCAGGCGGTTCTCCGGACGAATGGCCATAGCGGGCAATAAACTGGGGAAGCGCTTGGGATCTGGTAAAATATACCTGGCAAAGTATACGGAACGTAACGACTAAGAGTAGGAGGGCTGGCAAACACATGGGCTGGTCCCGAAGTGAGCAAGGTATGGAAAAGTAAACAATTATGTCCCATGGCTTCGAAAGTCTATTGTCGCTATGTCATAAATAATGGTAAATGATTTGATGAGTTTCGGGGTTCCTAACGGACCTAGTGCGAAAATAGCAGGTAAAAAAAACGTGCCTGCGGACCACGTGGTGGCCGAAATACGGTACGCGTCCCGTGGAAAGATGTTATGGAGGTGAAGCGTCGCAACATAATGAAAATATGCACGATAGTGTCACTCACGTTAAGGGAGCTTCGCAGTATGGAACTGACATTGACTTACCTGAAACAAACAATAAGAAAGCATTTATTAAATTGTTACAATGGACAGTGTTCTATAAATATTCAGTGCGACATACAAGTACATAGAAACAATGTAAGTAAAATTTGCTTCTATATATATTTTTACCGCTCCTAATCTTTGTACATGTATAAAATACAGATATTTTTAAAAACATAACTACCAGTATCTGTCGATCGAGTACGATACATATGTATTACAACATTCGGGAACAACATTCAGACGAGATCTTCGGCTAATGGAAAGAGATCTTTAAAAAAGATTATTGTGAAACACATGTCCCCCCCCCCCTCCCGTAGAGATTTACTTTTCACATTTCGAATTTTGCAATGTCGTCCACCATTTCGGACACAGTTTCTGAATTATCCGGAACTCCGAACCCCAATCGAGGAAACAGTATCAGGCATCGTTACGTAATACGTTCCACTGATTGCGCTTTCGTGTTCGCACACTTAACCCTATGGCGAGAAGTTATTGCAGGAGAAAAAGGCCGGTTCACCGACAGCATGAGTGCTCCTTATCGAAGTTCCATGCAGACAGAAAAAAGATTCGAGATACTTTATCGTTTGGAAAAGATAATGAACGATTATGCGAAAAATGATAATCGTGTCGTGTTAGACATAATTACGAGTCAACCGAACATTTGCATGTCTTTTACTTATAGACAAAGTTCACGAGTTTAGTACATATTCCCCTCGTTGATTGCTAATCTGAACGTGTGAGTTTGTTAGAATGTCGATGACTCGTACGTTTCTGCGTTCGGGATCTAGAAAATTAGAAAGTGGCACAATGATTGCAAATGCAATAATTTCACAATCGTTTTACTCGGTTCAAGAGGATTGTCTGATATCGAAAGGCTCGGCTGAAATCATTGAATTCCTTGTTAATAATAGAATATATCAGAATGTACAAGAATATACCAGAATATACAGGATTATACTAGAATATACCAGAATATACTAAAATATGTATACCAGAATATACTAGAATATACTAGAATATACCACAATATACCAAAATATACCAGAATAAATAGAAATATACTAGACTAGAATATATCAGAATATACCGGAATATACTAGAATATTATTGGAGAAAGGATAACTACTTTTAAATTAACTTTTTGTGTGTTTATTATATTTTAGATATTAAAATAGTTAATCGTTAATCTTCTTATTTCTCTGTTTAATGACATTCACATGGTAGCAAATATTAGTATAAATTCATACTTTTCGAAGCATGTTTTCATGATCGAATGGTAAAGTATCTCCTTTTATAAAAATTTTCATCGACCTCGAAGAAATTTGGATATTTTGTAAAATTTGATAACGATATTTTCGTGTAAAATTCTTTCTGCGTGCAATAAATGTTGAACGACATTCAGAATTGAGAATGGTTCGTTACTTCTATGATCTTCTCGACCGAATTTCTCGAAACAGAGATTGAGCATATTGTAGAATTGATATCTCTGCCATCGTGGAAGAAAGAAATTAAATTCTTCTTTAGTCTGAATCTGACCTGCATATCTCGAAAGAATCCCAAAATGAAGATCCGACGGGCGTTAACGAGGTAAAAATAAGCTATTCGGAATACAAAATAGATCAACCAGCGAGGTCGCACGTTCGCGTTGTTCCGTATATTGCTGTCGTGTATTCGGTCGAATACATAAACGCGTTTTGCAACCTGTGCAAGTAACGGTGACATTGTCGTATAATTCTGGAAACGTATATGTTGCTATATTAACAGTCGGAACTACCAGTTAGAATTACGGCGCATGATATGACTCGTTACGATGAAACAGATCTCTCTTGTTTCTATTCATGTTTCTCTTTTTTTTCTACTACGAGCAATTGATTTTTCGTTTTTCCTTGACTTATAATTAGTATAAATTATTATTTTCAATATTTGCACAAGTAAAAGTCAAATTATGCGTGATCCATCGACGCTGTAACCACAAACTTATTAACACCTGCCATAAACAGTGTCGCCAGATCAAGTGGGGACTTGTGTCGACACCATACCTTCCCCTTCTACAACACCATTCCCCACGCTTCCGCCGCAGTGGCCTAGTCACGTGATACGTTTCATCTCTGTCATCACTTTTTCAATAGGTATCGAATTCGTTTCTACCCAGGCACAGAGCGGCAGCGCTACTGTTTGTTAATATTCGACATTTGTTATATTCGACCAAAAAATTACCTGACATACGTGTCTACATATAGTCTATGCAAAAGTAAAACATTAATAATCTTGATACGGGAAACTTTGTTTCAAATAATTTTAGAACAAGTTTGCTACAGAATCATATTATACAGGGCATTTTCACGTATGACGTAACCTCGAAAGGCCGAAAATATAAGTCGGAAATACAAAATAAATATTTTGGACAAGAATCAACTGATATGTCGCTTTTTTGGTTGGACCATAGTTTAAGAACATCCTGTACAGATGATGCATGTGTGACATACAAAATTTATATGAACCACATTCAGTCCAGGACTAACAATAAATGACGCAAAAAATAAATGGAATCACAAATTGTTGATCCACAGTATTTTGTATACCAGTGGTTTTAATAAAGATCAACAAATTTATATGGAGACCAATATTATTCTTGACAATACAATTTTTGCAACAATTTTAACAATAGTTTTAATCCTTATACGTTCCACAGGAAGAAGGTGAAGATTCGCCCATTTAATATTTTGACATACTGTAAAATAATTCATCTCTTTCCGTCTGTGTCGTGAACGCATTTCTTTAAAATATAATGGTGCTATAAATAAAGCACAATTATTTGATTTAAAGCGTAAAGAAAAAATGGGTGAAATGTTATTCAAGGAGGGTCAAAATGATTCTAAAACGACATCACGCTTCTAGAATACATATGTACGTATGATTTATTCATGTTTCGTATAATGTTATAACTAGACTGCGGATCTTTATGTAAAACAAAAATTGTCTACACCGATTACAAGGGATAAAAACTAAATTGAACGTTATCTCTCCCCTTAATGATTTTAATAGAGGAGAAATCAAGTATTGATATCTTCAATTTCAAAAATTTTCCAAGAATTTTTAATTGCATAAAGATCCGCAGTCTAGTTATAACATTGGTATCTAATGCAGAAGCATTTAAAATTACTACAAAGAGAACTAGAAATCAATAGGTAAGTGATTTATTTAGATGCGATGCATACGAAATTTCGAAATGTTTACGATTTCAGAAAAGAAAGAATGAAAAATGTAAAGTAAAACTAACTATTTCTAGGGATTTATATCAGTTACCGTTATTTGGTTAAATGTTCAGTTTAATAAAAAAATATCATAATGTCCCAGACATTTTACTGTCTCTAGCAATTAAATTTTATTTTCTCTTTTTTTTTCAACGGCCGTACATCGTCAATAAAACAGGGGGAGGATATGGTAACGGTTCGGTATATGATACATTATCAAAGCAAGAGAGCACCTTCATGCCATGTGAAACTGCGCAGCACACGGGCAAACTTTGCCATAAGCTTCATTGCGTAATCCTAAAACATTTTATTGCGCGTGGGAACGATGTACGTCATGTACCGCATTGGTTTTAACAAGGATAGCGCTAACGTAACTGTTTGCGTCCGTGTGTCTTTCAATAAAACCGTTCTGCGATTTATCCTAGGTATTCGAAGCGAAGCGAACTGTAAAAAGTATAATGTACCTACCGGTGTACAATAAAGATTATACACCTGCTATTGTACATTTATATCACCATCAGACGTCCAACCCAAACGTGTTTCATTACAAAGGAGTATCCATATGCCGAAACAGATTTTTATTGGAAAAATTTGTCTCATGCGGTAATGACGATAAATTATTATAGCAAAATTGCCACTCGCAATAACGGTGTGTTTACTGGAACACGCTATATCCGAGTTTGACCTCGTATAAAAAAATATAAAAAAATGCCTGCAAATATTATAAGTATCCAAAAGTGAACGAAGCAATAACGAGTAACTTATAAAGAGTAATACAAACTTTTTACGCGCTAACACTTTGTATACTAATATTCAAATTTTAAGCAATCAAATTTTAAGCAATCAAATTGCTAGTAATAAGATGATATTCGACATTTCATATTACATGACTTAATAGCGATAATATTAATTTACTGTATTTATACAATTGCCGGATATTGATCACCTCCACTACAGATTTTTGTAAATGGCAATAACGATATAAATCCCATTTAAACGATATCAACTAAAAACAAGTGAAACATTTAAATAAATTCACTCAAATATCTGCCAAACTGATGATGATACAAAGAAAATGTATCAAATAAAAGTTGAATGATTACAGACGCCACATAATTAGTTGTATTGTAAAAGGATGTGTATATTCATGCATGTCCAATTTTATTGTGTAGCCTCTAAAACTATTGAATTTCTATTTGAAACATTGTTTTGTATTGTTAATAGTTTGCTAGATATTCTAGTAGATTAATTTAAATGGGACACCTTGTACACGATATAGAATTGCACCTGGAGATTAAATTACCATAAATCTACGTATGATATTCAATACTTAACCCTTAGCACTCGAGTGGTGACTCAGAGAGAGAGAGAGAGAGGTGCGGGAGAGAGAGAGAGAGAGAGAGAGAGAGAGAGTCACCACTAAAAATTGCTGTACCATTATTCAAAATATTGTTTACATTATTAAATGTTAGAATAGAATTATTCTAGGTCGGAAGAAATGTTTAATTTTCCAGTTAAAATATCTCCGAGTGCAAAGGCTTAAAGACATAAAGGGCTCTAAAAAGAGTCTAAATAAAAAGTACAATTCTCGTCTTAACGTAAATGTACGAGTCATATTGTTATCCCGTTAGAATCAATTTAAAATAAGTATGCATTTAAACGGCAGCATCGAAATACGTTAGTTGCATAAAGTACTCAATTTCTTGTATCGTATAACCAAAATACCGAAAATTTAATAGCTTTTTGGTAGTAAAGGTTGTTATCTCAAATATTATCACTTGTCACTAGCCAGTGCTCGTTTCAAGCATTTCGACCCAACGACATCCACATTTTCGCTCTATCCTGCCCTATAATGCTGGGTCCACACGTTTCCCACAAACAGTTCTGAACGTGAACGCTGCAATTGGGCAACATAAACAACAGAGATATTTCGGTACTCCCATTTAAGTGCTCCACTCAATGTGTGGGTATATTCTATTCGGATGTATGCGAAGAAAACAGTAAACCAAACTTTCTACTACTTCCAATTATTAATCAATCATTTGGAACAATCTTACGAACGAAGATGATGCTCGTTCGCAATGGAATACTTTCGGGAAAGATCGAAGAAGCGATCCAGCAGATGTCTTGTCACCGAGTGGCTCCAGTAGCAAACAGAGAAAGATATAAAAAGTGGAGGGAGAGCAGGATTTACGGAGACAAAAAGTAGGGTTGGAGTAGGAGCGAATGGAAGAGGGAGCTTGATATAGCGATAATGGCGCGGTACTGGAGTGCCGTCCCATTACAATTTGCAATTATTGCATTTCCCGGTAAATGGGTTGTGCTTCTGGCGAGCAGCGCCCTATCCTCCTAGAAAGGAAGAGCTACGAACGTGATTGCATTGGGATTCCATTGAACGACATTAGAGGGCTAGCTATGATCGGGACGAAAAAAAATTCACTCGGTAGCTAATGATGTTGAGTAAAGAATCGAAAGATGCGTATCCACGCGACCTTCTTGTCAACAAAATAGCTTTGCTCGGCGATCTACTTCTAAAGTAAAAGAGAGAAACAAATCGCAGGAAGTGTGGGCTTCGTTAATTAGAAATCGTATAGACTGGTGAATAGATTATGTCCACTTAATGTAGAAAATAAAAGCGTATGCAGAGTAACGCTGCTGAACGTTGAATAATAGTTGGAGAGAGGCATAATTTGGTATGAATAGACTTTGCTAACATATTTTTAACCCTTAAGTGTACCTTCAAAATGTACTTTAATCCTTTAACTTTAATATATTTGGTTCTTCCTTTATTTACTCTTAAGTCGTATTTTTTAGTTAAAAAGAAATATAAGTTCCACGAATATAGATTACAACAAAGTTTGGGAGCTATGTTTAATATGATTAGTAAACAAAATTGTTAAAATAGGTAGCAGTCAAGGAACTGTCCTTTGAAGTAAATTTCAAATGAAACACTTAAAATAGTAGGGAGTTGTTGGCAACAAAATTGAAAAACAATTCGGAGTCCAAAGGGTTAAAAATGCAATGATTCAATCAAATTATATTTGATATTCATCTCTATCTCATCTCGAATTGGTGAATGGAAACGTAGTGAGATAGTAAAATTTCATCTAATGTTAATAGTTGCATATAAAATAATTAGCATAAATGAGTCGGCCGTATCGGTTCCAATAGTTCACATAAGGGTTAAAACGTACAAACATCAAGTTTGTTTTTCCAAACGAAGCCTATATGTAAAAGTATTAAGTGCAATGCTCCATTTTAATTATGTATAATACTATTGTATTCTGTAAGTGACGAAGACATCATTTAAAAACCACTAACACCGAAAAATCAGTTGGTCATTAAAAAAAATTGAAGAAATTTTATTCTTTTTTAAATTTCTTTTAAATTTACAAAAAGGTCGATATTATCGGCTCATAATTTTCTATACATACTCTATAAAAAATTATTAGTATTACTAGAATAGCTCTGGCAAAAATTATTCGACAAAATGCAAATTATTTTATAGATTTATAGATTATATAATATTTTATATGTCTACCACACTCGTGACCAATTTCGTTTCCAAAAATGTTCATAAAACTTAGAATATTCAATAACACGTTGTCTCTCGTTTTCTTCCTATTTCTATCTTCCTTTCTCTTACACATTCTCTCGCCGTCTTTCTCTTTCCCTCCCGACAACTTATCCGCTCGTACCTTTCGCTACTTCAACTCCCGGTAAATTAGATTAGCGTGAATTAGCGAGCCGTATTCCATGCCGACGGCCAAATTCCAGCGTGAGTCGCACAGAGCAGAAAAGGGGTGGTTTGGTTACAAGCTACCTATTGCCGGCAAGCCGGCTCTTACTCCGCCTGGCTGCTATTATTTCCGCTGTTATTGAAGTGCTAACATACCGTGTACAAGCTGATATTGGGGAGGAAATTTTAATCGTCACGTAGCACCGTTGTCCGAAAGGAAACGGTTCCTGTTGTTCCCCACTCGACAGAAAGTCTCAGAAATAAAAATTTCTGATCTGAAGAAATGCGTAGATACGTACCGCTTACATTCGTAAGCACAACTACTACCCTGTTCTCACATAGTACATGATACAGACTTGGCGATCTCGGTCTGCACACAGGTAAACGCGAATGTGAAGCAAAATGCTGTATGTTACCCGGATGCTATCCATTTTGAGATACCTACTCCTTCAGATTTTACGCCCACACTGCTATCTAGGTCTATAGTTCTCAGTAAAAGAGATCTTTCGATACGAACAACTGACGAGTAGATCAAAGCAGTAACTTAAGTTAATTAATTTTCTAGTTTGAAAAAACTCGCCTCAAAATGTAAAAGGGTTTCACATTACAGTTGAAACAACATATCAAACGGTTTTTGTATTTATAAATAGTTAAGAAGCTTTGTAAAACTTACTGTTATAATAATGCAAATCAGCTTTCAAATTATCTTTAAACGAACAACATACGAAACCATTATAAAAGTATTTGAATAAGCAATACAGATGTTTTAACATACTTGGAATTCTGTTATGAAATTCTGCATATTACGTATACTTACGCTGTAATGGAGCAGGTAAGTTTAACTATTGTTCTTTTAGTGGAATTATAATTTACCGCACGTTTCATATTACCATTTCTCCTTTAGTTTCTCCGTTCTTTGAGAAGGAAAGCTTCCTTTAGCTAAGATAGTAGCCAAGTTCTCAATTACATCGTAAAGTTGAAATTTTCCAATTTCCCAAGTTTACGATCTTTGTTAATTTAATCGTTTACGGTCTACAAATATATTTTACTGTGATTATTCGTATATATGTACATACAGTGACCGGCATAATAAAATGACCATCCTATATCGTATACAGGATATCTTAAAACTAATGTTTTTATTGGAAAAGGATCTTATTATCGGGCTTTTTGAAAGGTTTATTGTCACACCAAAGGTTTGTTATCAAAATTAAAAGAGTATTTGCAATAACAAGAACTTATAACTTTATTTTAACAAAATAAGCATTTTCATATATGACAAAAAAAAGTGACCGCCTTAGAATTTATAGCGTCTTCGTTTAATCGCGATGTGTAAATACGATGTATGCACGTAAAGTGTAACCAACACGACGACCTGTGACTAACAGTTCCTTTTTTACATGTCGAACAAAGCGCAGTAGTACATAGAAAAGTAGTGAATATGACCGGTCGACAAATTTCATATCAGGTCCGAAACCTGATTATCAAAGATTGTAAACGCGGTGTTTCGCAGCGGAAGATCGCTCAGAAATATGAAGTCAGCAAAAGCGCTATCCAGAAACTTTATAAAAAATTTCTGAACACCGAAACAGTGGCTGATCGGTCTAGAAGAGCTAGAACGCGCAGTACAAATTGGCGTGATGATGCAAATATCATATGAATGGTGAAGAAAGATCCGAGGACAACTGTCAGGAATATTCGTGAATCACTCAATCTGTCCATTTCCGACCGGACAGTGCGCAGGAGGCTGAGGGAAACAGATTTACAGAGCCGTTTCTCACGTAAGCGCCCCTTGATCAATAAGAGAAATAAAAGAAAGCGACTCACATTTGCAAAAAGGTATGAAAAACAACCCGTGGAGTTCTGGAAACGAGTTCTGTGGACGGGAGTAAGTTTGAGCTTCTTGGATGCAAACAACGACTCCGTGCGTGGCGGAAAACTGGTGAAGAACTTCAAGATCGTCACCTCCAGAAAACGGTCAAACACGGCAGGTAATATCATGGTCTGGGGCTGTTTTTCTTGAGAAGGCGTGGGTCAATTAATAAAAATCGATGGAATCATGACTGCTGACACTTATATCGATATTTTACGCGAGAATTTGGAAGTTTCGTTGATCCAATTAGGCTTGGAGAATAACTTTATTTTACAAGGTAACGATCCCAAGCATACCGCCAAAAAAACAAAGAAGTTTTTTAATTCCCACCACATAAAATTGCTTGATTGGCCTCCGCAGTCCCCAGACTTAAATGCCATCAAAAATTTATGGTCGATTTTGGACGGAAATGTGAAGAAAACTGGAGTCACAAACAAAAATAATTACTTCCATGCGCTACAGCGAGCTTGGGAAAGTCTCGATCCTAATCATCTACATAATCTGGTCGAAAGCATGCCTAGACGGTTGGCGGCAGTCATTAAGGCCAAAGGAGGCCATACTAAATATTAAATTTAATTTTCTTCCAAGAATAAATTGAAATTTATAAAGTGGTCACTTTTTTTGTCATATATGAAAATGCTTGTTTTGTTAAAATAAAGTTATAAGTTCTTGTTATTGCAAATACTCTTCTAATTTTGGTAACAAACCTTTAGTGTGACAATAAACAAAAAAGTTTCAAAAAATCCCGATAATAGGATCCTTTTTCATTAAAAACATTAGTTTTAAGATATTCTATATACAATATAGGATGGTCACTTTATTATGCCGGTCACTGTATGTATACGATATCTCTTTATCCGGAAAACTAAGTAAATAGATCAAATAAATAAACCAATTACAAAGTTTTTATTTTGAAGATAGATATCAACTGAAGTCTAGTACCACTGTCTTTCCAGATAAATTACTTTTTAGTGTAATTCATTACAATAAAATATTCATATCTTTCCGTTACAGCAAACTCGCAAAAGCCAAAACAAATGATAGATTGCCGCGATCGGTCAAATGACTTTATATCCATCGTAGTTCAACAGTGTCGACTTAAAAGTACGGACACCGCCTGCGAAAGAGACCCATTGAAAAGCTACTTTCTATCTACAAATCACAATAACGGCGACACGAAACAATCGGACAGGAATTTCATTGGAAAATTCCCACTCGTTCAGTAAACACTGTTACAGACAGATACAAACCAATAAGAAAATTTAACAACTCCGATTCGACTTCCTTACAACCAATCGTTACAAAACTGTACCGATGACACATCATGATTGACATAACACCATTAGAATCAATGAAAACTCACAAAATCGTGAAAGAAAACAAAAGTACGATATAGAACAATTGAAGACTATTATGTATTATTATGTATTATTCAAAATATGGTTTACATTATTAAATATGTTGGTATCTAATCAATTACTAAACATTTAAGTATTCTATCAGGCATCAGGTATTACATATATCAATTTCATATCCATACAATGAAAAAAATCATATAGAATGGAATTATTCTAGCTAGGAAGAAATGTTTAATTTTTGAGTAACAATAGCTCCGAGTGGAAAGGGTTAAAAAAGGCTGTAAGTATCAAAATAAAAATTCCGAGGAAAATCCATGTATATGTCTTGTAACCAATCGTCAGAGAATTTTCAGCATTATTTCATTGCATCGATGTTGGAACACTTACATCCTTTATTGCAGAAAAAATAAATTTTGAAAAAATGGCACTTACAGCCTTTTTTAATTCCAGTGTTCAATTCGAAATCACGATACATGCAATAAAACGCCCCAATGTCGCAAGCACAACACCATCAAACACAAACTTGAACAAACACGACAATCGTCGATTTTGAAAATAATGTTGACTCTATTTACATATTAATTCTTCTTAACGAGTAACGAGGCGTTTTCATTCATTTTGCATTCGCCAGCGCTCTTTAAATCTCGACACAAGCAATTTTCGATATTTGAAAACGTATCATTTTCACGATTGTATATACAGACTATCGAAAAAATGTCGTTTCAAAACCTTTATTCTTTTTGTCAGAATTTACAATATTTCTCGTTCCGACGAAATTGTTAAGGTTTACCACGTTTCTTGGAACTCTTTGTTTCCCTCTATTATTCATACTTTACCGATTGCGAAAGTACTAATTTCTTTGATAAAATATTTACTTGTAGAAAGAAAATAGGTACTTTTTAACATTGTGATACAGAACCAACGCGGCGGAGCGGTTCATTGCCACGACCATATCCCGGATTAGTACTGTTTGTTGAAAAACGGTATAAAATGTGCGACGGGAGAAGAGGGAAGGGTAGGGTGTAATTACCCCGAGTGGGCTATTTACTTATCTCAGATTTTCGTGGCCAGTGAAGAGGCCCACCTTGCAGAAGAAAGTATCTCTTTCTCGCGGATAGGTTTGCCCGCGACCAGCACACGGAACTACTATGGGTGCTGCTTCATTGCATTATGTGTGGAACGAGTGGTCAAAGTTGTCGGAGGAGGACTGTGTAAGCGGAAAATAGCGTCGCTTCTAAAGGTGACCGTAGAAGACTTTGCCATTACAGTTGCATTAATTAAAAAAGTTGAGAAATAGAGAAAGGTTTAACAAGGGATGCATGGATCAACGGAATATGTAACGAAAGAATAGGCATTTCGTATGGCTGATCATTGCTCAAAAGAATAGCACCAGAACGATCATAAAATACTAACTGAACTTTATTTTGAAATTAGACATTGAGATTATGATACTGATAATTCAAGGAAAACGAATGCATTTGATAGACTTCTTAATTATTTGGCACTAAAAATGTCTTGGGTTTACCACCTTAAAATTGTCATTCATCGGTGGAATGATGTGCTACGCATGTTGAGAGTTATTTGTTTCATACTTGAAAATACAGTCGAACCTCGATCTCAAGAGAAGAACTAAAATCTTCGAGTTGTAGAAGTTTCGACTTGCCGAAGTCTTCGAGTAAGAGACGTTTACCTTACGAAAATTCGATTTACAGGGGGTTTGTACATGAGTTAATAATTCACTAATTGTAAAAGTTTTAAAAACAGAAAAATTCAATTTTTGAAACGTGTGATTTTACTCTGCGTTGATGAATTAACAGATTGTTGATCAATAATATTTTCAACGTTAACCAAAGCAGAGAATACATTTTCTTCAATATCATCGCATCTATCTATGAAACTTCGTCAAATATTTACTGCTGTTTTGATTTGTTTAGCTCTTCCATACTTGCGGAAAATAATTCGAATTAAAGGAAGTTTTATTTCGATTTATAGATGTTTTTAAAGTATAGCGGAAGGGAATGAACAAAATTTTCGTCTTACAGAGGTTTTCGAGTTAAAGAGGTTCGAGTTATCGAGGTTTAACTGCACCATGTGCACGACGATCATCAGTTGTCCTAAACATAAAAGTAACGCGTATGACACGTTCACTGATATTGTTGCCCCGAAAGCAGCCGCCTAGTGAACGAGTAATACATTATAGCTTTACACTAGGGGTGTGCGGGCCGCCCGATTTTCGGGCGCCCGAATCGTCGGGCCGAGCCGCAGACTGTCGGGCGGGCTTGATTCGGGTGCCTGATACTTCATGAGGTATCGGGCGGCCCGAGAGTTTCGGGCTGCCGGAGAGAGTGACTCGACTTCGTCAGACGCGTTCGGAAATGATCGGACAAGTTCGGACGAGCGAGTTATCGCGATACCTGAGAACTGAGAACACAACTAGAACAACTCACAAGGACATACCTTCTAGGTGTATGTCACTCCGTAAGGATATTTTAATGATATTATCGACACATATAATATGCAAGTTCATTCGTAACAAATTCATCAGAATGCCAGAAATATTGTATTTTAAATTTTTCACGTGTAACGTGCATTATTTCAAAATTTAATAGAAATAAAGATTATGCACAAGTTTTCCAAATATAACTACTGTAATTATAAAAAAACCAAGTATATTAAAAATTACGTTATAAGTTATGGAAGAATACCATTATTAATTATTACCATTATCTATTTCATAAGAACGCAGAGTTGTTCTAGTTGTGTTCTCAGTTCTCAGGTATCGCGATAACTCGCTCGTCCGAACTTGTCCGATCATTTCCGAACGCGTCCGACGAAGTCGAGTCACTCTCTCCGGCAGCCCGAAACTCTCGGGCCGCCCGATACCTCATGAAGTATCAGGCACCCGAATCAAGCCCGCCCGAAAGTCTGAGCCCGACTCGAGCCCGATTTTCGGGCGGCCCGCACACCCCTACTTTACACAGAGATATGTAGGCTTATTGGAAAATTTTCTGTTTTCTATTTTTTTTGTTGTTAAATCGTATTTTATCTGTATTACACGATACAAAAGTGACAGTGAACTTTATGATATCGTCCTCTATGTTCAAAAAGAAAACTTTCGAATTACTTTATACTGAAACATCCGTTTAAAGTAAATAAGTACTTAAGTGTAAATATGTAGGTACATAGCACGAGACCCTGTCGAGTCTCCCGATGTCAAGTAACTATTGTTTCGGATTACTGTGTACGGTTTTGTCACACGTATCCGCGAAACAGTTACGAACATAAATGATTAATTACAAGACTGCTAATGTGCCACTTGTCGCAAAGTTTACGATGAGTGCTCATAATTAACAATTGAATATGACTCTCTACTTAGGTCACTGAAGGCTATGAAGTTATAAAAGCGACTGTAAGTTCTATGCTTTATATAAGAATGAAAAGAAAGTTCGGATACATATATTTCTCAGCGGGATTACACTGACTAATCATCAGCTGTGTCATTGTTTCAACAAATAAAAGCGATGCAAGTACACAACCGCATAAATAAATAAATGAACAAATAAATATGACAACAGCTATATTTGCTGAAGAAGGATTAAAAGAAGTGCGACAGACTACTGAAAATTCACAGGGAGCAAAAATCAGGCGAGTAAATTCAAGTAGCTGAGAAAGGGAGCGAAGGAAGGAAGCGAGGGAGGTGGGGAGGAATTCGTTTCGCTGAATCAGTTGATGGAGCGCACGGAAATGGGAACTAGGAAGCACGACTCTTCCTAATAACATTTCCAGCGTTTCCAGTGCGTTAAACGACCGCCGCGCTGTGATTTTTATCGCGTGGGTGTTATTTCTTTCGAGCGACGAGCAACGTTTGTTCGCCAGCCAAACGGGAGCACTAATTGCTACAGCTTCGCACGCTATTTTCTCCCTACTCTGCGAGCGAACAATCTTCCTCGAATCGCGTTAATGAACGACCAGGAATGTTTGTTGCTAGCCCTGATCCATCATCGAACACTGTCGATAATATAACAGAAGTTCACTAAAAACTTCACGCTCCTGAACGTAATTCAACAGACGAACCTATCGGAAGCTAAGAAAAAGGATATGAGTATTTAAAGATATTTATATGAACCTCATTCCACATGAAAATAATATACTCGCTTTGAAACGATGGCAACTGATGGATGCAATAATCCAATCTTCAGCAGCAAATAAAAATAAACTGTCGATACCTATTGCGACATCACTTAAATAGCAATGTTAAATGTGTAAGATATTGCTGAAAATCAGGTCTTCTTTCTAAATAATAATAAGTATTAACGAATAAGCTTTTAACTGGTTTTCTGTTCCTTTTCGTGTAACGTGTAACTGCTAAATATCTTGTGACTCTACCAATGATCGGTATCCAAAGGTTAATTTAGGTACTAGATTTTAGTTCTTTGGGATTATTTTTTAATAGAATATGCAATTAAGTTAATTATGTTTAATATTATATAATAATATATATAATAACACCACTTGTTTTTATTTTCAACAAACACGTATAATGCAAGCATGTGTCGAACGTAATCAAATGACAAAAAGTCACGTTGATACTTGATATGTACATTCGAACAGACCTGGCATGATCTGGAGAGCTAAAAATTCTACAGTAACCGGTTTTGGTTACGTTAATTCGCTTATTATGATTATTCTTTACACACAATCATTGTTGTGAAAAAAACGGTAGGCACCAATATTACGATTTTTACCTATTTTCGTTGTATATTTCCGTGCAACCGGCTGTATTCTATGAAATGGATGGTTATGAAATGAAACCTTTCTGCTTTTAACATAACCCTGACAATGAGTTTATATAAATAGTGATAAAATATTATACAGGATGGAAATTATAAAGCGTTACAGTCGAAAATCTCCGAAAATATTGATTATACGCAAAAATGTTTCAGATGGAAATTGTTCAATATCGAGGGGGACATCATGTGGTGGAATCTTTATTTTTCCCGGTGGACACACCAAGGTGAGAATGAAGGTCAACTTTCTTTTTTTAAATTGAACGATACGTTTTTTTATCCACCATCAAATAGTACGTTTCAAGACAAATTCAACGACCTATGACTCAAGGTCATTCAAGATCAAACTTGTAGTGAAGTTTTTGGTGTGAAAGTTCGAAGGCACGAAGTAAAGTACAAATAAAGCGATCACACTTTTTCTGCATTTCCCTGTGGTCCACAGATCCAACCCGTGCACAGAAGTATATTGCCACACCGTTTCGATAATTAAATGTCACCACAATGTCAGGATAATTTCATCTTTCTTGGCACTTTCTGTAGCGGGAATGATATGAAGTAGGTTCGAAAAGACCGCCAATTAAATTCTTCCTCCAATGCAGCGAGTGGTTCTTTGAAAAATGACTGTTCCGTCTTGTGAAGGCTGACAAGAAACACCGTCAATTATCCGAACGAAACTATAACACATGTCCAAGCGACGCGGTGCAGCGAAGCTCCTGTGAGCTCTAACGAAAGTCGGCGCGTTTATGAAATCACGGCTAAGGACACGTCTGAGGAACGGACGGGGAACAAATGGCGTAAGTGCGAACACGGTCTCTCGACACGGGATTCACCCTCGATTTTCTTTTCCACGCCCCGTGGCCGTCCTTTGCTCGAGAAAGTGGCGAAAAGTAAAAAAAGAGAGCAAGAGTACAAAAGACGAGAAACGAGAGCAAGCACGTTGGGAGGGATTCGTGTGGGGTGTGGAAGGGTAAGGGCGAGGGATGCGGAGACCGCTCTTGGGTTATCTAGCAAGTCACTTCATGGTATGTATCCACCGACTACGAGGTATATCCCTTTACAGGTTGGGTGTTGCCGGAGGAGGCGATGCGAGAGGTGTCATTTGTACACAAAAGAGGGAGGCGAAGCTGCGTTACGTGGCATGTGCATTTAGGGGTGGCGGTCGGGGGAGGGGGGGAGGAGGAGAGAAAGCCAGACGGGGACGGAGAAAAGAGCGGAACATATATTTACGGTCCCGAACGAACGTGCACGCGTACCACGCTGGTGTATCGAGGCGCGTGCTATTCAAAGGCGACGTGGAAAATCTAATGAAAATTTTGAATAATAAATACCGAGGCTGCCTGGTCCCCGCTGCGAATTATTTCGAAAATGTCTGCTGAGAGGCAAACCTAATTTTATTTCTAGGCTGAGCATGTTAATGCAAATGTATAAATTCACAGACTAATTTATAGAGAAGTCAAATTATACAGAATTTTATTCTCTAATTTTACAGGGTCTTTTCAATTAAGGTAGAGATACGTAATAGATACGAATGAAAAGAGCTATAAATACGTTAAATTTCACAGTTCGTTTCCTCTTGTCAAACTAAAATTAAATATCTGCAATTCACAGATGAGGTCACAAGGTAATTTAGTAATTTTTCCATTTCATCTTCAAAAATGTTTGTTGGGTAAATTCGTTTAAAAGGATAGCTTGACAACCGGAAGAGAGACTGTAGTGTGCAATGGTATGAATGTTGTATACATGGTAGCGTCGAACGGGAGGATTATCAATAGACAGCGGATTTTATGCATTTATGACAAAAATGAGTTGATGTAATTTACAACAGTAAAAACATTAGAAGAATTTAGAAATACTGTTATACATATTATCTTTAACCTAGTAACCACATTAGGAGAGAAAATAAATTTCTACTTCACTCCAGTTTGTTGCAATTCAGGTAGAAAATTTTTATTTTGCATAAAGATCCGCTGTCTGATTATCAAATTGTCGTTGTACGCGGATAATAAATGAAGTTTCTGACCACGAGCAGCCTGTATAATTAACCCCTTGCACTACGACCTATTTTACGGTTTTCTTTTTAAAAAAGAAGAAAATTTACATCTATTGCGTGCTTATATGTTCTCCAATAGCTGCACATTAACAAAACCAAAATAGAATTTTATTTCGGTTTAAAGGAAATTAATAAAATACATATGTATTTATTAAACTCTGTCTAGAATCTTCATCACGAGTCTTACTCGATATTGTAGGACAAGAGGGTTAGTAGTAAAGACATTACACCGGCCATTGTTAATATTTTAAGGTCGAAACAGGTTTCCGTGACCCATTTAGAAGAAATAAACGAATCAGTTTGTTGAAGACATCGCATTGAAAATTGATGCAAATTCTACAAGTCTAAAGATTGTTAATCGTGTACAGAGTTGGACAAAAATTTAATCAACGATTGACAAATAAATTTTTACTTCAATCGTTAATCGCAATTAACAATTGAACTCCCACTTTAGTCGTTAATTGCGGTTAACGATTACATTCTTTTCAATTGTAATCGTCAATCGGATAATTGATTAATGATTAACTGCTGAAATTTCGAAATGAAATACGGAATCAAAACTGTATGCATACTGAAAAAAATGTAAACTGAGTTTAGATATATTGTCATTTGGTCTATAATACGATCTCTATGTGCCTACTTATTACAATTTATGGATAGACCGTGTGACGATTAACTTCAACAATTGATTAAATCAGTCCCTGATTTTTCGATGATTTCTTTTTTTAATCAACGATTGACGATTAACTTCATCAATCGATTGAATCAATCGTCGATTTTTCAATGATTGCCTTTTTTAATCGTACACATTAATCAATCAATATTGGTCAATATTATAATCGATTAATGCCCCACTCTGATCGTGTAATATAGTTACTTGTGTTTGGAAGACAGGTAAGTTTATTTGCACTATCTTCTGGGATATAATAGATGTACCTACAATTACAGTACAATCTCCACCACATTATTTCAAGACATTTCAACGACATCAATTATATAAATATATATGATAATATTGCTATAGAGTAAGAAAGAATCGGACACCACTTCACAACCTCCGTAAGCACACTCCATCGACAGGGCGTTCTTTCGCCAGAGCCTAATTTATCGCTTTCCATTTCTATACTTGTCATAGCGTAGTTTCCCCAAAATTGACTCCCACTTCGACGATCATAGTAACAGATCAAAACCAAAAAAGACAGAACTCGAAACATCACAACACGTAGAACACCATAAAATCACGATAGACGAAGCCGTTCGTAAATTTTATTTCAACTAGGCGTTGTTAAGCTTTAACTTCGCCAGCGATCCCAAATATCGTCGCAAGCAAGTGGAGCGAGCTTTACGACCCCGCGCAATACGGTATACGAATTTGCGATATCATGGACGCGACACTATTATATTTAAAAACAAAAGAAAAAGGATACAAACAATTATTCATATCTTTGCTTTCCATTCGGTACATATTTTTCAAAAAATATTGAATAGGTGCGAATAGGTGTGAATAGACTGCGAATCTTTATGCAAAATAAAAATTGTCTTCATAAATTGTACAACACAGGAGCCAAATAGAAATGTAATTTTTTTCTCTAATGATATTAATTAGCTGAAACGAGTACATTGATATTTTTAAATCCTTTTAACCTGTCCACTGCTTTAAATTGCACATACTCATTTTTGCCAGAAATGCATAAAATCTGCAGTTTAGTAATGAATAATCCAAATCGATGATTCTGAATGCCGGCACAACTGTTTTGCAACGACGAAGCAATTTACTTGTTACTTTTGAAGAACATCGGTGAGCCTCCTTAATTTATCGACGCTGGCACGTAGGAATGTCAGTGAGATCTTGGAGGTAATTTGGCACATCCATAACGAAGCACACGAAGATTAGTGATTCAATTTTTTCCCTAATTCACGCTCGTTCGGTTTCAACACCGATTGAGCTCTGAGATTATTACCGGACGAGTGAAACTAAACCTAGTTAACCGACATTAATTGCGGTGAATCGGAGAAGATTGATTCCGCGCGCGCGCGCGTAACATATAATTGACTCATTTATTTCCAGCTCTTGCGTCACGCGTAGGCGCGATACTTGCAATGTTTCATTAGTTCCTAATGAGATTATCGGCGCGGAAATAGAGGAGAAGAAAGACTCGGTACCTGTAATTTTGTGAATGTTCTTTTCGAAATCGCTGCGCCGATAAGAGTACTTACCTCATTCAACAGAAAAAATTAGGGTTCTTGAAATACAAGAGAACGAATCGTGCGGATTATTTAAGCTTTCTTTTCTGCTAGAATTAAAATCGGCAAAACTAGATCTAGGACAGAGGTCACGAACAATTATAATGTATTCCTAAATGACGACTTTCTTTCTTAGTTTAGAAATGGCATTAAAATTGCGTAGTTCTATTAAATTTCAACATTTCAATATAATTACTTTAAAATATTAATGGAGCATTAAAAGGAAATATTTCAGATTATTGTATTTTCAGACTGCTAAAATATTTTGCAAAGAGATTAATATAAGATAAGATTGCAAAGAGTTAACGAAAGCATAATATTTACATAGTTAAAAGCATAATAATACGGTAATGTTTCTATAAAACTCATATACTTATTGCAGCGTTCAAAAATTAAATATAATACGTGGATTGCGGATCTTTATGCAAAATAAAAAATGTTTACATTAATTGCAAGACACAGGAGCCAAATAAAAAATGTTGTCTTCTTATAATTATCTTATTAAACTGAAACTAATACACCGATGTCCTTAAATCTTTTTAATATGGCCACTGCTTTAAATTGTGCGTACCCTTTTGTATCATAAAAGTATAAAATCCGCAGTCTAATGATAAGAGCAGTTAAAAGTAGGTAATTATTTCAAAAATGTAGCTCATTATCTCGGCCAATATAAATTCTGCAACTACTTCACTAATGATACTATTGTAAAAATGGTACATATACGTATACATCAAAGAGTAATGCTCTAAATATTTCCAACATTGAAATTATTGACTTTAGACTTTTTATTATACTGTTATCAATAAATATTATGTATCTTAATTTCTTAACCATAATGCAAAAGCATGTACGAGAAATAATAAAAGACAAGTTTCCATTTTAGACTTCCATGTATGCATATATTTGTATGAATCTTTGGTAAGTGCATAATTTCCTCAAATCTAATGTGCCCAATATCTATACAACTTTTTCTACACAAAATACAATATATAGTAAAGGTAGTAAAAGATATAGCAAAATATATTGAAATATCATTTCCTTTTAAAACTAGAACATATTTTCTTGCATCGAGAGTGATATGGCTGTTATCCTTCCCTTACTCGCACGACAATAAAATATTTTTTGAAGGAGGAAAATAAAAATGAAAAATGTGGATCAGTCTGAGGTGTAGCTAAGGCAATTGTTTTGAAACGCGGTGCGACACATGCAAAGTTGATTTTGAAATAAAAGATCGTATCACCCATTTTAGATATGTATACAATGCAGATTGCATGCAGAATTGCAGATCTAATTTAACACTAATAGATAAACACTAGAATGAAAGATAACACAGACTTCCTTATATATTCGTGATTAATCAGAATATATTTGAAATTCTTGGAGGAGAGTTGCTGTTTGTACAGTATGGTAACCATCGCCTTCTTCGAAGAACGTTCTCATTCCAACACCCTCGTTCACATAACCAAATAATTGATGCAGCAAATAACAACTCAGAAATTTAACGACGGACAGGAATGACAGTAAATTCGTCGCGAGCGTCGTTTCGAGTTCGTTGTACAGCGGTCGCGAGTATGCATACGAAAAGGGGCGGTATTTTCTGGCACGTTGTTACCCCGGATTATGGTACGCGTCTTCAACCCCGAGAGGTTATACAGCCGGAAGTTGAATGGTCTCTACAAAAGTTTCACCGTCGTGGAGCTCTGTCCTCGTTAATTCCAAAGTTTCGTGAATCTCTACCCTCTCCGCAGCATTCCCTCGTATTTTTTTCTTTTTTTTATTTTTGATAGGAGGAGTAACGCGGGGGTGCGGGAGAGAAAGAAGAAAAGGGGGAAGGCAGGACAAGAAAATAAACAACAAACGCACCCTTCGCAGTTGGCTTGTTCATGGGCTTCCATTCGCGCGAGAACGTAACGAAGAAAGAAACCGTCATAGTCGATAATAAGATGATGGTCGGAAACCCGTTTCACGTTCGAATAATCGCGCTCCAGCTTTATTAGGAGCCCCGCAATTACGCGTGATAGGTGTTTTCTAATTGCGCGAGAACGTGTTCGCGGTAACAAACAGAATAATTTCAATCTCATCATTTGTAATCTCACTGCTTCGATCATTTTGCTGCTTACAATTTCGCTTTAAAAATCCGATCAAGACAATAATGTACGTAAACTGGTATCGCTTGGAGACTTGAATGTCAAGCATTTACAAACGTAATCGCAAGAAGTAACGCTTATAACCCAGTCGTTACATCGTGTGACTCTTCATTTATTCGAAGCACAGTTTCAGAACAAGAAGCAAACAATACTATGCACACAAATGTCAAACTACTATGTACTTTTCAGAAACTACATTAAATAATAGAAGCGTGCTTTTTTCAGCATGGTCTTTCAATTTTCTATTTTCACTCTAAAATTAAACATTTCCTCCGACCTAGAATAATTCCATTCTATATGATTTTTTTCCATTTTATGGATATAAAATTGATATAATACTAATATTGATATAATAATTAGTAATGGATTAGCTAACAACGTATTTAATAATGTAAATAATATTCTAAATAATGGTACAGCAATTTTTAGTGGTGATTCCGAGTCACAATTTTCACAAGTTAATTGGGGAATAAAAAATAAGTTATTATTACATTTTTATATACATCTTAAACTTTCTCTTTCTTGGGTTTAAAATGTCTACATTTTACATTAATTTTTTTCTGTTGTTTTTAAGTACACAATTTAGTGATCACACGTTCCTGTCTTTTTTATGGAAGAATAAGTAGAAGTTCATAGTTATGTTAACAATTCCTTAATGTAACGCTGGTCATGCAATTGAACTTTAATAACTGAAACTGGCTATAACACTTTTCTAAGCGATGACCTAATTTCAATATTTCTGCAGACAGACAGAAGAATCGATTTCAAGGAGATATAGTCAGACAATGTATAGGTCTTGTTTAACCACTGCAGTTTTTACTAGTGTTACTTAGAAAAGAGTTGTAACTAGGCTTGGTTCCTGGAATCACGCGACATTCTATAAGGTGACCCGGAACGAAAGAATCGCGAAAGGATCAAAGAGAATGAAAACTTGTTTTATACATGGAATGTGAACACGCGCGCACGTACGTATACTCATTTTCATGCACAATAAGTTTATTAAATTATTAGACTGCGAATGTTTATGCAATTTTCAATTTTTTGAGCAAATTTTAAGAAAGTGGAATTGAATAAAATCTTATTTTCAGTGGTAGTAGCCTTTTTAGATCTGGAATAAATAAAAATCGTACTAAATTCTATCGAATTTTATATTGCAGCATTTTTTGAAAATTTTCAGATGCTATATAAATGCATAAAGATCCGCAGTCTATAAATTATTATCTTTGACAATGCTTCAAATTCAGAATGTATAACCGGGTGAAAAAAATTGTCACTGTATACTTTATTAACACTTTCCCCAAGCATTAAGAATCTTACTATTGAAAGCGAAACGCATGTGTATTTTTATTACGTTGTGATGCCATTGTTTTCTTGGTAACTACCTCAATATATACAGTGACTCCCACTCATGTTCGGACACTCTTTAAAAGACGATTACCTTTTTAATGTCGGACCATACGATTCGGACTTTTTTGAGAAGTTAGAGCAATTAGTTTGCTACACGACGTGAAACAAATTTTTGAAAACAATTGCAAGTTGTCGGAATTGCAGAGAAAATACTAAAAGTTGTATTTTGCAACTTTTTGATGTGGGCTTATATGGAAAATATAGAAAACACGTTTCGTAGATCTGTATCAATGAAACATCTCCTGAAAATTTCATCAAAATCGGTTGACGTTGCAATGAGCTACAAACGTTTAAAGATGGTAGAAAGTGCAGTTTATCACGATTTTCACAAGATTCTTTCATCTTTCAATGTCGTTTTTTTCCCACATCAAACAATTTCGATGAAACTTTCACAGTGTATACAATTGACGCAGAGCTACAAAACGAATTTTTTAAATTTTCCATATAGACCCACATAAAAAGGGTGTAAAATGCAACTTTTAGTATTTTCTCTACAGGACCAATTGCAATTTTTGAGAAAATATCTCTTCCCGCCATGTATTAAACTAATTGTTCTAACTTCTCAAAAAAGTTCAAACATTATAGTCCACTATTAAAAATGTTATCATTTTTCTACAGCGTCCGAATATTAATGGGAGTTACTGTATACTATAAATGACTTCGAGAGATACTTTTGGATGCGTGACAAAACGGCGGGTATAAAAATATGACGCTACCAAGGCAAAACTGCCGTTTCAATTAGTAATAAACTAATTGATATAACTTCTCAAAAAAGTTCATATCGTACAGTTCAATATTAAAAAAGTTCTCATTGTTTCTACAGCGTCCGAATATTAATGGGAGTCACTGTATATGTACTATTTTCGCGTTTTGTAAATGTATTATACGCCTGTACAAATATACTACACATTTGCTATTTTTCTCGAACAAACGACACTCTACGACATAAGAGACTCAAAGTGTATCAATATTTCCCAATCACAAACATAAAATCATAAATAGCACAAGAAATCCCTGTTGATCTGTGAGCTTAGAAATAGAGTGTGCATAAAAAGAACCATCGATTGCCATAAAAATTTTTACTTTATCTCCGGAGAAGGTGAAAACGTGGATCATGGATATATGCACATATAACGAAGCACTTCATCCCCGTTCAACGACTGAGCACATGGAGGGAAAATTTTTTTTTGATCCGACAATGCTCGCGAAACTAGTTATTAGTCATGCGGCGAGAGGCTGCAAGGAGGATAAGGATAGGGGATGAGAGAGAGAGAGAGAGAGAGAAAGAGAGAGGGAGAATTAGTAATAAACTAATTGCTATAACTTCTCAAAAAAGTTCATATCGTACAGTTCAATATTAAAAAAGTTCTCATTGTTTCTACAGCGTCCGAATATTAATGGGAGTCACTGTATATGTACTATTTTCGCGTTTTGTAAATGTATTATACGCCTGTACAAATATACTACACATTTGCTATTTTTCTCGAACAAACGACACTCTACGACATAAGAGACTCAAAGTGTATCAATATTTCCCAATCACAAACATAAAATCATAAATAGCACAAGAAATCCCTGTTGATCTGTGAGCTTAGAAATAGAGTGTGCATAAAAAGAACCATCGATTGCCATAAAAATTTTTACTTTATCTCCGGAGAAGGTGAAAACGTGGATCATGGATATATGCACATATAACGAAGCACTTCATCCCCGTTCAACGACTGAGCACGTGGAGGGAAAATTTTTTTTTGACCCGACAACGCTCGCGAAACTAGTTATTAGTCACGCGGCGAGAGGCTGCAAGGAGGATGAGGATAGGGGATGAGAGAGAGAGAGAGAGAGAGAGAGAGAGAGAGAGAGAGAGAGAGAAAGCACAGTGAAATAATGTGGCGCGGAACGTGGATCGGAGAGGGGCCAATGGAGAGAAATCTAAAGGGAAAGGGGTCACAGGACGCGGGATGCGGAGCCACGTTGGCTCGCAATTTGCGTAATTGAGCCCTGAATTATTTACACTGTCGGGTGCGTCATACTTCTGTTCGGTAATAACTGACAGGGCCGCGTAAATGCGAAATCGGTTGACACTTAACACGATTCAAAATTACGGACAGCAACCAACCAACGACATCGACCATTGCATGGATTACGGGCAACGAAATGCGGCTAGTCTCGATTAGACATTTTTATCCGCAGCATACTGAATCGATGGAAACACTTTTCAAGGGAAGCTCGAGAGGCCGGATCGAAAGTAAAAGTATGACTCCTCTGCAGACTGAAGATAACATTGAACACTTTGAAGATGATAACCGTGCGTTCAAGGAAGATAAGATCCTTTCACGTTACTGAATGAAGAACAAATAACCGAGACGCCGTACAATTTCAACGCGATGGTAGAATTCTTAATAAAGCCGCATGACAAGATTAAGGCTTTTAAGTTCCTCGTCCTGTTGCGCTTTGTCGGCAAAGATGTCCTCGATGAATGAATAGATGGAGAATACTGTGCTTTCTCGACAGTATATTTTCTAAAATGTTGCTTTGAGTCTTCAGAATGACAGTAGCCCGCTTGATGTTTCGTTGATGCGTGGACTCAAACACCTCTAACTAAATCCGACTCGAAGGAACAAAATATATATACGTACGGAGATGAAAAAGATCGGTGAACTCGACTTTTTCTCACATCTGTTACTCCTGGCTTGGTTACTTAAAGCCGTGGTAGGTAGTTAAGGGGGCAGACTCGTTTCTAGGATTTTGCAAGGATGCGAGATGCGCTTTCTCATTTCTCGATAATACAAAGATGGGGTTTTTCAGTAGTCAAAAGCATGTAGCTGTCGCAGCTTTATGAAAATAGCTACATGCGCAGCTTTATGCTTGCGAATAATGCAAATTACGCCTCGTAAACGCAGAAATTGGATTTTTGAGGACGATTGCGGCCTAGATTGATCTTTTATCCAGCACTTTTGACTGCTGAAAAAACCCATCTTTGCATTATTAAGAAATGAGAAGGCACATCCCGCACTCTTGCAATCCTGAAAACGAGAGTCTACTAAGCTTATTATATAAGAATACAATATACCTTCAAATTAGTGGGTTATCAAATCATTTCAACGAAAAAATTATTTCATTAGTTTTTTCACAAAAATTGATTTTTTTCAAAATCCTGAGGTGGTAGCGTGACGGAAATCTACAGGAAATGATGTATAGCATGTCGAGAAAAAAATCTATCCAGATATGGTATTGGATAAACCACAATTTTCTTGAAATTCTGCAATTTTAACACAGATTTTCAAGGTTAAAGAACATTCGTACCATAATCTTTCTATTGTTCCCATATTCTGCAATATTTCAGCTTTAATTAAAAAAAAAATGATTGCTCTATCTCATTTCTATCAAAAGTTCTTTGATTTTGACACAGAATTCATCGGTTGGTCCCACTATGCGTCGCTTCGGGCTTTTGAGCCTTCGACTCTTAGACTAATTTATTTCCTCTAGTCGGGTGGTCGAAGTCTTTGGAACTTGGTGTCGAATTCTAGAGACAGTTTCGTGAGTCTCGCATTACGTTACGTCTCAACACGTCTAGTGAAACGCAGTAAAGTCGCTAAATACTAAACACGATATAATTTCAATTGTATTTAGTGGCTTAATTGACGGTATGGAGTAACTAAGTTATGCTTCACATGTACAGTAAATATGGGCCAAATTGTATCTGGTCATTGTATCGGTGTCATTTTAATAAGAAATATGCCACAAATAAGTTGGTCAAAATCCTATAAAAAAGTAATGAAAAATGAAGAAGTTTTGTAATTGGATTAGAACTGGTTCACACCGATACGCTTCAGCCGCACGATCCGTGTTTACATGCTGTTCTTTTTTTATGTTCGGCTTCCTTTGTACTTACGGCGCGGTCGGCGCGGATAGACGCAGTCATACAAAAATACACGCAGTCATACAAATACACAGTCCCTACACGATTTCCCTCCCTGCTCGGAACTGGCGATGGGAAACAAATCGCGATTTCACTGTAGTTTTTATTGTTTCCATAATGTCGGCGTTCAGATATCACAAACTGATAATGTTCGTCATCGAAATGAACCTCTATCGACCACCGTCCATGTTTACATGCATATAATAGCATATAGATATGTACCTGCATGAATATACAAGGTGTCCCGAAACAGAAGACGAATTACGTATCGATTTGTCAGTGAAAACAAGACGCCCCGTGCGTCGTACGTTCGTGCGAGATTACATCGACATATTTGCAGAACGGATATAATGTTTACGCGCGTCCTTGAACAAGCCCGTGTACTTAGCGATTCACTTAACGACTCACCGAGAAGTGACTTCGCTTTTGCTAATCTGCCTCCGAGTGCGAAATATAAGCTCGCGATAATGCACTCGACAATCCCGTCGCGAATCAAGATTAAGGTGAGCTGTGGACGCTAATATTCGCGACGAAACTAAATATCATTCCCCCTGTTTTCCTCTCGACGCGGCAGTTTCTCTGCCATTTCCGCGGCTCTAATCTCTGCCAAACACCGTCGATGTTTTTTAGCGGCGTGGTGCGGCGCGGCGCGGCTACAAACGGTACTCGAAAACGAACATATTTGTATTTCGAAATAGAAACACCTCCATAGGGAATATACACGTGAAATCTCCTTTCCCCTCTGAACAAAGGGGAAATGAGTTTCCCGTCTAGAATATTCATCTCGCCTCATCTCGAGTCTACGAGGTACGCTTCGCGGAGATATTTCGGCGAATAAGGAGATAGGAGGCAAATGAACGGTGAATGCAACGTAGCTACAATCACACCGGGGAAATCGAAGAGGCACGGAAAGAGGGATTGGCGTGGCCCGGGGGGAGGGAGGTTGGTTGGGTGGGTGGAAGAAGGGAAAAACAACGCGAAGAGAAACACCGGGCATGTTGCTATAGAACACCTCATTTGCCGGAACGATTCGAAAACGAAGGAGGATGGGTTTGATAGCAAACGAGAAACGGCTTCTGCTGCTCGAGGATACAAAGAAATCGCATAGATCCGTCGTTCTGGAAAATTCGTTTCCACGCGGGATGAACTTCTCTCTTTTTCCCTTGGAAACTACCAAAGTAAACTAAACAAGCGATAATATGGTTGCTTTTAAATGCTTCCGATTTGGACGATTGTCGATGGGTTCCTACGTCCAAACAATCGAACGCACTAGAATTCATGGTATAACCAAATTTAGAAAATGTACACCACGTTTGCGGTTGCATCTGCTTTTAACCGTTTTTCATGGATGTTACAGTTAGCGCAGACCGCCAAAACTTTGCATAAAAGATGTTCAAATGATGCTCTACTACACGTGTTATCAATACGCTTAGATCGAATCAAAACTGAGATATCAAAATAAGTTGATGAAGATAAACAGATGCAGATCAGAACGCTACAATTGGCATAATAAACGATCCACAATGTTAATACGGCTATGAAACTTAAGATATTGACCATGTACTATGACAATGTCCCACATTTCAAGAACAGAGATCACAATTTATCAAGACATTACAAAACTATATCTTTTTCTTCCGCTCTCGTGTAATGTCCTACTCTCCAGACCTACGGTGGAAATAAAAGGTGTCCCAACAAGAGCGGAAAATTTAAATTTGGCGCCATTTCTGCTGCTGTGCTTTGAGAGTTAAACCATTATCACAGTTCAATGGTGGACAGTCTGCCATTATTAAAAATGGATCGCTATTCGACACAACAAAAATGGTGAAAATCTAGCGCTTTTGACTACTGAAAAACCCCATCTTTGCATTAGCGAGAAATGAGAAGACGCATCCCGCACGCTTACAATTCTGGAAACGAGTCTACCCCCTTAACGTCTTTGGATTTCTTTCTCTTGGGTTTTTAAAGTTAAAAGTTTATGTGAACAAGTCCACGATCAAGGATTAAGACCAAGCCTTAAAGGAGGAAATTAGACGCTGTATCCCTGAGATCCAGCTACAATTATTCCAAAATGTGATTGAAAATTTCGTTAAAAGAACGCAAATATGCCATCAAGCCAAGGAGGACATTTACCAGATGTGTTGTTCCATATATAATTCCGACGTTTACTTTATGATTAAATCAAAATTTCGGTAGTAAACAAAGAAAACTGTATTTTATTTTGAATTTAAATATTCCACTTTTGTTGAGACGCCCTTTATATAAACTGACCTACTCGTTTCTGAATGACTGTGAGTTATAGATTAAAGAAAAGAGTACATCTTTAAACTGCTTATGTAGTAGGCATACGATTATTTATAATTTGTATTGTATTATATAAAGTATCATAATGTATTGAAATGTCTGTACAGTACTGCAAAATAATCTCTTCCTTGAGGAGGAAAGAACTGTGACGCCGCTATTACAGAGAGTTTTCCCCATGGAAAGTTTTATTGTAAAGTTTTATCATGGAGAGTTTAAAAAAAAATTAAATTTCAATGACATTGGCAACATTTATTTTATTAGTGGTTCTTAATGGATCAAAAGTAAGAGGTAAGCGGTAATGGTCAGTCTCAAAGTAAAAGAGTAGGGAAAAGACGATTACTTTTCATTAGGTGTCCTTGGGCAAAACGCAGAGAACGAGCGAATAACCGAGGTCGGTCAAAATTGGAGATACGAATGAAAACGCTCTGGCGTTGGATCTTTAAGTGGACAGTTAAATACGACACGTGAATTCCCAACGAGTCAGAGCCGTCAATGAAAGCGAAAAACAAAAAAGAAGACCGGCCGATTCAAACGTCAGTCGAAATGCTGATGAAAACCGCACCAACAGAAACGAGCTCACTGCAAATGGCGTAGGAAATTTGTTTCTGTTATCGCGCTCGGCTATCGCGACGTCACTCCTCGATGCGTTGTCAAAACGAATCACTGTCTACAGTCTACGGGATCGATAACCCATTTCCTCAACAGGGCTTCCCGATTAACCGGCTACGGACCAATGTTTCAACGGATCCAGGAAAAAAGACAATTATGATACTAATTCATGAATCCAACTAATCAATTCCACGGATTAGTAAACATCATCTCGGAATTGTAGTAAGTCTGTACCTGTAAGTACATATATGTATCTGTTCTCGACACTTACGTTTGGAGAATATTATAGGCGTCGATCTATCGATAACTCACCTGCAACAAAAAATAGAGAATTTTGTTCAAAAAAGGAGACAATAACAAGTGTTAAAAATATTGGTCTATTTATCCCATATTTTCTTCGCTTCTTAAATTATTTGAAAGCATAAAATAATTTCTGAGCTATTTTCTAATACCAGTGGTTCCACGAATGACGATATTTTATTTTAATTTAATAGTATTTTAATGCAATTTTTCGATCAGTCAGTATGTCATATTTAAATTCAAATAAAGAGCAATTTCTACTCTATTGTTATCAATAAATAAAATTATTATGAAGTATGATATCTAGTTTTATTCAGTGCACCTAGTTTTAACCGACTTCTAAAAACAAGGGTCTTGTAAAGAAATGTGGCGCTCAAAAGAAATCTAGATCGTTGTATGTACTACTGCTGATATTTGGCTCTTTCCACTAATGAGTTTGCCGACCGCTGCGTTAGACAGATGATATTTCATTGAAAGTTTAGAAGACGATAAGAAAATCCTGATAGAACAGTAAAACCAACTGCTCTCAAAAATCTCGAACACACACACACACACACACACGTCAGCTTGTCCGATTCCGGTTGCAGTTTTCCATCTTCCATTTCAGTTTCAGTACACTAGTATGTATGTACGTGCTACCAAACTTCGTAACTATCGTTAACCAACGTTAACGATTATCGACCCTCGATATCGGTGTCCACATAACTACCAGCTCACTGGTACGTGTGTGCACTACGTATTACTTGCTTGGAATTGAGGCGTAACGTCATTTACAAACTACCTGTAATACATAGAAGTTCCAGAACTCTCCTCGAAGATTAGGTTACACGAGTATACTTGTTACAATTTTTCATTTCACTTACGAATCAACGTTCAACGACGTCTGACGACCATATTGATCACCGCACAAAGGTAAATCAATTTCTATTCACGACCCGTTTAAATATTAATTTGCCGATTCTTTATTTTCGGACGAAATTTATCGTTCGAAAGGGGTCGGGGAATTTTATACTGATGTAGACATAGAAAAGGGTTTTAGAGAACCCTTATAGTCTGGTCTATCCGCCAAATATAAAATAAGTCTTTAAATTAATCGAGAATGGATAGAGAGGAGGGGTCGATCGTACGAACACCTGCTTTCGACCTTATTCCACCATTTTACTATGTCTCTGTTTCACTCTCCCCTCTCGTCGCACCCCTTTTCGCCGCTAAGCAAATGATTTGATTAGAGAACAATGGCTTTCCATTAACAATCTCCCTTCACCCTTGCTGACCATCCCTCCTCCCTAACTGCCTGTCAGCTGACTAACCCCTCGGCCGAACGCTCTCTGACATCGGTCGCGAAGCTCGGAGAAATCTGTTTAAATATGTACCGGCTGGCAGAATCGTGTGAAAATTGTAAAAATCTTTGTTATTTAAATGTTCAAAATCATGAAAGAGTAACAGTCGTTCCACAGTCCATTTGAATAATTGAAATGTCAACGTAAGCTCTATGTTCGCTTCATGAGGTGGTTATCAATAATTGATAGCTTTCCAGAAATTTATACTTATTCCTTCCGTATCAATTTTTATGTCATAGAAATTTCATAGAAAATTGCCATAAATTTAAGATTCCTCATTGTGATAGATGGATTTTACGTTATAAAACTTTACACCGAAGCAGAATGTTTAAGAAGCCCCTTTTGAGCAAAGGCGAGATAGATACAAATAGAAATTTTGTAATATTTTACAAAAGTATTAAGCAAGCACAATTTTTTCATAAAAATTGGGTCGGCGGCAATAGCTCTATTTGTAAAAAGAACAGTATATTACGCAGATATACGCAACGAAAACATTAATCCTTTGCACTCGGAGTTATTTTAACTCGAACATGTCTTCCGACCTAGAATATTTCCATACGAAATTGGTATAATACCTCATACAATACCTAAATGTTTAGTAAATGATTAGATACCGACACACTTAACGATGTAAACAATATTTTGAATAATGGTACAGCATTATTTGAGTGCTAAGGGTTAAACGTTCAGTAATGTTCTATATTTGTTGGGAATATCGCTCGGGATATTCTTCTACAAGTAAAGAATCAGAAATTGATCTTCAACCCTAACTCAGGCTGCCTAACAGAAAATAGTAAACTGAAAGAATTGATTAGTCTGCAAAATATTGTCACATGAAGTCTGCGCGAATTAGCAAAGCAAAATGCAGTATATCTCTCAGCAGCGTCTCATATTAGAAGGCTCTGTAATATCATGTTTCTAGCCCCACCATGCCATGGCGTACTCATCAGTGCTTAGTCATTTTAAGAAAATGAAATAGCAGTGACCTGAGTGAATAGAGTGAATAGAAAGCCTGCGAGTCTTTATAAATATGTGGTATGTACACGTGTGTATATGTTCCTCGTTCGTATAACCATAAGCAGTCACATAAACATTCGAGTTCGTGTCGTTATACTCTCGCTAGCTCGGAACTATCCCTCGTCTGCTAAGCAACAGTACAGCATCTCGTCGTGCCGTGCCGGCCGAGAAGAGTAAAACCAAAATACATATACATAGTTATGCCTTGTTCAAGTAGAGTGATTTCTGGGACACAGTGTAATATGGCAAATAAGTGACGTACCTATTACATATTACATATATGCCCATAATTATGAAAGTAGTCTGAGTCGAAATTTAAAAAAAATGAATTTATCAGTTATTTCACATCACATTATTTTAAACTAAATTAATTCAATGTTACTATAATTAATTCAATTTTACGATATTGTCAGAAATGAACCGTTAGATAGTGCTTGTTATTTATGCATGTCCTTTATGCACTTACGGCTTTTGAAAATTTTCAAAAAAAGATAGGATATAAAATTTGACAGAATTTAGTACAATTTTGATTTACTTCAGATCTGCAAAGGCTGCTAGCACTGGAAATAAGATTCTATTTTACTGCACGTTCTTATAATTCGTCTACAAAAATTGAAAATTGCATAAACATCCGCAGTCTACTTAGACCACTTTCATAATTATGGGCACATATGTTATAAATGACTTCGAGAGGTACTTCTGGATGCGTGACAAATCGGCGGGTATAAAGATATGACGCTAACAAGGCAAAACTGCAGTTTCTACTAAGTACTTCCACTTGTTTTACTCCTGAGTCGCGTGACGCTACAGAAAAAAATACTATAGATGGGATTACGAAGTGATACAATACACACATTCAAGGTAACACCTGCAAGCAGGAGAGGTGTACTGGAATTGTTTCTCTTGTAGGCGTTATGACACGGTGATAGTCATAGTGCGTGTTGGCGGCTACAATCCGGATAGCTCAAGTTGATCAAAACATTTGCGCCACGAAAGAAATATGTCTCCAGGTTCTTCTACCGGTCCGGTATCCTATTAGACGATCCATTTTCTCCTCCATTTCATCGTGCTTTAAACTTACAACTAAAGTCCAAACTACGTGTTCTAAACAGCTAGCTTGATACACAATATATGAAAGCGTAACACCGTAGTACCTATGTACCTCGTCTGCCAATACCAAAAGAACTCGGTAATCGTTGAAACACGGCAACTGTTGGTACAGAACTTCGATACGGTGGTGTGCCGAGCGCAAACTTCCATTCGAACCGTTAAAACGGGACACAACATAAAATCCATCCGAAAGAATCAGCGGGGAGTCAATGACACGATCATAAACTCCCAAGTTGTTCTAGGTCAGTGTTTTCGAAAGTTCCAACATCTGTGTACCCTTTCTATAATTTTCGTAACACTGAGTACCCTCGTTAAGAAAAATCGGTAACACTTTAATTAGCAGGCGTGTATGTACATACTAGTTAACAGTAGGCATGAACTGCTACATTTGGATCACTCGTGATTCGATCACGTTAGTTCTCATTCACGGTGATTTTCCACAGCGATTTGTGATTTTAAAATTAAGTGATAATAAAATTAATAAAATCGGAAAAAATGGAAATGTTTTAGGCTGGAAGAACAATTCGGTTTTCGAATTAGAATAGCTCCGAGTGTAAAGGGTTAAAAAGAACTAATTCAATCGAGATGAAGAATTAGAATGATAGTGAGCAGATTCACTCTAGAATCTAGATTTATCTAGAGTGGATAATACATAGCATATATACTTTATACATAGCATATATGCATACATAAACATAAAAGAAATTATTTGCAATTTTATATTGTACTATTTAAATAAATACTACGATTTTTTGCTTTTTTAAATACGGGAGAAGAAGCTGTTAAGGCTATCAAACAACTATATGTTTCATTTACCTGTGACCTATTGCGACCTTATGAATTATCGCCATTTCCGTAGTGACCGTAACGTTCCGAAGTAGCGAATTTGCCCGAAACCGTAAGGTGCTTCTTTGGTTGCATTTTTGGCTATCTGGAGTCATCTGATAATAATCTGTAATATGTCTCGAAAATATTCTATCACCAAATATGTATTTGTCGAAATCAAATAATTTTTTCGTATACTCGTCCGTCATTTTGTTTTTTGTAACTTTTACGTCAGATTCATATTCCACGGTCCACGACACAAGAAATATGGGAAAACTAATTTTCAAGAGAGTCCAATCATTTTTTGTGTTACCAGAGTATCAATTTTGAACTAAATTGGAGTACTCCTTCCTATTTTGGCAACATTTTGGCGATTTCCGACCACTATGAGACGCAGTGCATATCCAGTCCAAACTCTTCCCGTATCCCCAGGGCAGGGGTACGCGTACCACACTTTGGGAAACACTGTTCTAGAATGGAGTCGTTAAAATTCGAGAATGTATGTATTCCAGACTTACATTAGTAGGGCCGATAGATTTTTAAAAGGTCTACACCGATTCGAAGAAAGAAATCACACGATTCGAAATGAAAAGTGGAAGCGTAGTGCAAACTATGCCGGCGACGTTCCTAACTACGAATCGCTGATAACAAGAGCGCCGATATCGGCGAGTCGATAATCGTTAGGCGATGCTAACGGTGGCCGGAAGGGTGGTCTAGCGTCGTCGAGGAGCTGTCTCGGCGTGATCGAAGCGAAAGGAAAGAGGTTTCGAACGAGACAAGAAGAGACAGGGCAGAAAATGGGCGCAAAAGACTCGATGGGGAAAAGGGGTGGCAATGACAGCATGGAGGATGTACAGTTGATGACATGAATTCTTCTCGGAGAAATAGGAGGGAAATAGTTGTTGGCACGAGCAGTTTTGACTCCGTCAATGACATAATAGGTCGGTGTACATGAAACTGTCAACTGCAGGTATGCAACAGTTTCCTTGTTTATCACAGGTATATGTACATTAGGAAACGTTGGAACGGGTATTGAAGCGTGACAACTGATAGTGATAGATCGTTTAAAAAATTGCAACGAATATTGGTCTCTTGCGTAGCCACGTGTTACACGAACAACGCCGCGTAAACTACGCAAACGGCTATAATTAGTTCCGCTCCGTTAACCGCATTCACCATAAGTCAACTTTTCATTTCATCTGGAATTTCAGTGATTTGTTCAGCTATCGACTGTTCCGAGTTAACATACCTAGAAGAGAGCGTTAGGGGGTATCGTTTTTATCAAAGAGCTCAACGGATGCCGTAAACGTGTAAATGATTTGAAAGATATCCTATTTATATCATAAGCTCAGTTAAAGCTACGTTTTGAATAAAACGAACACTTTCGTTGCTTTTAACCCTCAGCACTCAAAATGTTGTTTAGATTATTAAATATATTAGTATCTAATTAATTACTAAACATTTATTGTATGAGGTATTATATCAATTTCATATTCATACAAAGAAACAAATTAATATAGAATGGAAATTAATATAGAATTATTCTAGGTCGCGAAAGAAATGTTTAATTTTGGAGTTAAAATAGTTCCAAGTGCAAAGGGTTGATTGATTGTTAAAGGAACTGATTTCTTTGAACGTAGGTACTAAAAAAAGGTAGGTACTCCTCTTCGACGGGTATGTAAACTCTTGACCCAACTACATACACTTAAGAGTGACCGTATTATACATATAGCAGACGTCAGCGTTGTCGACGGTGCCGCCGCGGCGCCGCGCCGCGCCGTGCGACGTTGTCGTAGATCGTCGCAGTCGTCACTCTTTCTCGCCAGCTTAGCGTGGGAAGCCGAGCAGCACTCTTTAACGATCGACACGCGCACGCACGTATTTCGACGAGCTGTATGCTCATGCAAATGCAATAAAATGCAGCAGGACGTTGAGCGTACGGGGTGAATTGTTTCAGCGCCGGCTACGTTCATGAGCCGACCTGTATACGCGCTCTACGTATGCCAACCACTGGCCGCTGACACGTACCGACCACATCTGTCCGATAATCACATTTCGTTCGTGGATAATTATCATAGAATCTCGATGTAGATCGCATTGATTGACCGTCCAGCCGGCTCGTTTTAAATATTTCATTGGCCGGCGCATTATTTATTCCAATAGTGCTCGTTTCCCAGCACCCGGATAGTGCTTTCTGTTTGTTATACCTCCGTGAGAGAGTTGTCAATGATGTATGCAAGTTTTTCTGACCAACCTGAATGTAAACGTAGTCCTGTTTACACCGAATGCATCTTTTGCAAAGTGCTTTAAAAAACTTCCTCTTCAATTATAAACAGGATCGACGGGAAGTTGAAAAACCAATAGAGTCCTTTAAGGCGAAATCAATGACTGAATGAGTCACCTTCGGAACCTTTTATAAACGATCTAAAATTAATTCAAATGATTCGATATCGTCTACGCTCGAGTAACAAAATTAATTATTACAGATTCCGTCACAAACTTGACCTTAATCTCTAAATAACCACAAATAGTTTGTTATGTTCTACGAGAACCGTACCTACCGTTCGAGAGGCAATGAAATTTAACCCGTGAAATAATTTACAGTCTTCTGTCCGATATTTGAAAGCAAACATTTCGTGAGATTCCGTGAAACGATTTGGAGCATGGGTTCACTGTACACCGCAGTTCCGATGTGGCTGGCTAAATATATGCACGGTCGGTTTACATCAGACCATTCGAGTTCTGTTGCACGAACAATTTACCGTAATTTTTCGAGCGCACCAATGACGCAACCAACAGCTGTCGACCCGATAATGTAAGCGTTTACCGAGCCGAAAGGGATCATTCTGCGAGTCGAGCTCTCAGATTCACGACGCGATCCTTCGATCGCGTGAAATCAACTTTCGAATCGGTAATATCATTAGCGCCGCTGCCGAAATCGTTTATCACCAAGATCGAACGTGATTAATCTCTCGCTAGATGCGGCTATCGGATCGTGGCGGCGCGGCAGATGGATTGGTATCTAATCAGTCACCGCGCGATGAGTCATAGCGTCCTCGAAATGCTTATAGATCCGATGCATGGTAGTCGACGCAACGCGACGCCCGATGCTTTCCGCCAATCTTTGCGTTCGATTCGAAATAGAACGGAAACGTATTCAAATTGGTGAAACGATAAATACTAAGTAGAATCTTCGTCTACCGATCGAAGAAACGTTTCAACCAAAAATCACACGAAAATGAAATTTAAACATCTAAATGGAAATTTCAGAGGAGATTTATCTACCGCCACTCAATTATTGCCGGATAAAGGTTAGAATTTCGATGGATAAATCGAGGGCTAAAGGGTATCGAATCGTTGGCCATGACCTTTTTCTTCAATTCCCAGGCGTACCCGTCGATTTAAATTCAACGCCCAACACCGCCACGGAAGAAATCCCTTTCGCGCCTCATATTCCTCGAACTTAACGCTTCACAAAGGCGGCTTCATCATTCTTAACAGACGGAGCGTGAGATCTCCTGGTGTAGCGCCAGTGTCCTCGAAACCCATTAACCCCCGCCTTCCCCCACAATAACTCTAGTCACCCACCTTTGCCGTGGTCCCCTCTTAATTCACCCTGCCTCCACCTCCTCTTCCTCCTCCTCCTTCTCCTCTTTCTCCTTCTTTCCTTCTACTCTGCCGATTCCGAAACCATTCCGTTTATGAAACGACCGAGCCAACTAAAATACACTCGGATATATTCTAATTTCTATCTAATAGTCGACAGAATGAATCTAGCGAAAGAGTACTGTGATTTCCGAAAAGATATACGATTTTGCTATTTCATTATTCTACCTTCAACCCTTTGCACTCGGAGCTACTCTAACTCGAAAATGAAACATTTCTTCCGACTTAAAATATTTCCATTCCTTACGATCTTTAAAATTTTATAAATATGAAATTGTTATAATACCTCATACAATATCTAAATGTTTAGGAAGAGGTTAGACCTCAACATATTTAATAATGTAAACAATATTTTGAATAATGGTATAGTAATATTTATAAATTTTTTCACACCCCAATTTTGACCAAGGATTCGTGCCGGTATTATACCGATATTTTTCGGTTGTACCTTCGTAACCTTCCTAGAAACCGAAATACCGGTATGACATCATATCATCATATGAAAATACCAGTATATGTAGTGATATCTACCGGTAATTTTTCCAATTTTCTTACTTTATTTTTTTACAGAAAAATGTTAATAATCTTTTTAAATATAGCTTTAAAACCGAAATATGTACATGACACTGATAGTTCTGAAACGAACTAAGATTCGGCGAGAATTATGACATAAAAACTTTAATAACACAAAAACTTTTCCGGACCTATGTCCGGATATAACTTTTTTTTCTTCTCTAAGCATTAGGAATCTATTCCTACAGTTTTGTCCTGTATTTACGAAACACCCTGTATAGGTGTCGTACAAACGACATTGTATCGCGGGATACAAAAAGAGACCTTTGTCCCTGATTTTAACTTGTAGAGTGTCACGTGCACCAAACTCTCTCAAGAAATCTAATGAATTCTTTAATTGAAATCGTAATTGAAAAGTCAAGATTTATTGTACATTCTTTTATTTACTCCACCGCGTCCGTCTTTAATACAGGCCGGAACATGGTAAATTTGTCAACGCTGTCTCAGTCCGATTTGAAGTCGTTTGCGTTATATCACGGATCAGGGCCGCACAGTGATTCGAAACCGCGAAAACGCGAACTAAAGTCGAATTTTCGACCTCGCGAAATTTTTTGAAATTTTTGATATAAATTCTTATATGTCTGAAGTAAATTTTGACATGCATGCGGATAGCTTTAAGTCACTCAGAATTTTTTTCCACAGCGTTGAGAAGAGCGAAAAAAGAAGGATTATATGACCAGCTGAAATTGGCGTACTTGGCCTCACTATATTTTGTGATTGATTGGAAATAGCTTAAATCTACTCGTGTAGATGAGTAGTAGTGTGGAAGAGCAGCCTTTTAGCTACACGTATGCCAAAGATGAAAGTAATAACAATAATTTTAACCCTTTAAACAATATCCTTTCCTGAATCCCTTTTATTTCCTGCTTTTTAAGATTCCACTGGACCTACGAAACGAAATTAACGATAAATGGTAACGATAAATCTTGCACAGATGTATTCATTAGAACCTATTGAAGGTGACTGAACAAGAATTTTGTATAGCCGCTTGCAGCTACGAAAGTTATAACAATATATGTGTAGCATAGCAGGTGGGATACTGACAACGACAAATCATTGTAAGACACTGAAGGCTGAGATGGTATGTAACATAAAATAATTTTTTTAAACTTTATAAACTTTCTCCTTTAAAGTTCTCCATACATAAAGGCCAAGTGGCGTAAGATTCCCTATTTTTGTTAATAACTTTTTAATAAAGCGTTGAACAACCTATGTTTATATGACATTTTTTTCTTATTTAGGTCCATAGAATATACTTACAAAGTTTGGCACTTTAAAATCTTGATTACCATGTATAAAGGTAGTTTATTTATCGTAGTAAAAAAATTACTCGAAAATCAGATTCCACGACCCAAGAAACCCCTAAATATGTCCTGTTCATAAAAAATAACGTAAACATAACGCTATGAATTTAGTTCGCGTTTTCACGGTTTCGAACCACTGTGGGCTAACTCTATGCAATGGTCCAGACCAGCTGATCGGACTGCGCATATATAGTAGCATGATCAAATCAGCTGATCCGACTGATGTTCTGTCCGTATGCGGTGTTGCCACGTTACATGTTCCGGCCGTGACTCTACGCATTACCGCACGAATTAAGATTAAATTCTGTTAAAGTAAATAGACAGCGATCTATTTTATATGTAATAATATATGTATATATTTATAATAACACAAAAATTATACTTTACATATCAGCGAACACGTGTCTAAAACCATAGATCGATCAACTCAATAATCAATCTGTAACACGCACACTCACACTATCTCCTCTCGGCCACACTAGAGGTCGGCACACAAATTCTAAGCAAAGAATTGTGTCAGTCATAGGTAACACGTGACAGACAAAGTGTTGAAGCCTGTTTTCATTCCTTTAATATCAACGCTGTCATATGAAAAATGTATCAAACATTTTTATTACGAAATCTTTCACCATTCATCAAAATCGACAGATGTCATTTCAATATTATCCTTTATCAATGCTACTATAACTGCTTATCGGTCTGCAAATACTGGGCTGCTGCGCTTTACTTCCGTCTACATCACTTTGGTAACTAGACTGCGGATCTTTATGCAAAATAAAGATATCCTGCATTGATTGTGGGAAGCCGGAATATTCAAAAGAACATTGCAATATTCTTAAATTTTTCTAATCCTTTACTCTTTTATATTTCACTCAACCAATTTCTTCATAAATGCATAAAGATCCGCAGTCTATTGATAACACTTAAACAAATTATTGAAGTCAGACTACATCAAAAATTTTACTCTATATGTAGCAGTATTTCCTGGTTTATGAACGGAAAGGATCCAGACGCATAGCAGTTTGTCGGAAACTCAGTCCGTCTGGATCGCTAACCAGACACGACAGAAAAAATGGCACGAGCGCTCGGTTTCGTATTTGGTGTCTAGCAGTCTGAATACATTGTTAGCCGCAATATATCAGCACGGTATAAAACGACGCTATTATCCTGGCGATATCTCTTGGCGTCGCGCAGCAACATATCCAAGCGGATCGCCCGAAAATTTCGCCGTTGCTCCCTTAAATGTTCCCCGGCGGCGTTCCAGGGAGGGTTTAACTGCGATCGTTTGCTCCCGAAAATGCTTCGTTTACGGTGGGCGAAACGACGATTGTAAATCTCCTTAACACTGCCTCGGAAAGTCGGCGACGAGGACCGCGACGAGCGGCGACAATGTTAGAAACTTGACGCCTCTATGAATTGGAAAATTGGTGTGGCAAAGTTTCGACTATACTCGCAAATGTGCGCGACGATTCTTCTTCTAAGAATTGCAGTGGCCCAGTTTCTTAGGAAGTAATACCACATTCGATAGGTTAATGCACTCTTGTCGCTTTGCGTTCCCCGCGAATTAAGGGAGTAGCCTCGTTTCCAGGATTGCAAGGGTGCGGGATGCGCGTTCTCATTTCTCAATAATGCAAAGATGAGGCTTGTCAGTAGTCAAAAGCGCTAGATAAAAGATCAATCGAGGCCGCGATCGCCATCAAAAGTCCTATTTGTTCCGTCGTAAATCCTTCTGCGAAGGGACAAGCGCACGACCGTGAAGGTCAACCTACCTCTACTAGCGATATAACAATCGGGACCGTCGTAAAGGACGAATAGCGCACCCAAAAAATAACCGTAATTTAAAATATTCGACAAACCATAAGAACACGCAGCTGGCGAGCATATGAGGAACCGTTTTTAGCATTAGCCTACCGAGATCATAGTTTTACAACCGTAGCCGTCAGTAACCGTAAGTACCTCTACTCCTACTCTTCCTAATTCCGCTACTGCCACCACCGACCAAAACACACCCTCCAGCCAATCATATCCAACCTCCCAAGACCACCCCTACCTTCGAGCCTTTCCTAATTTTCTACGCGATCATAACAAGACAGAACTGTTTCGACTACCGATTCATCGACAACACCAAGTACAGCCGAGTCTGACTTGGAGACAGTAAGCCGAGTCTTACAAACTAGCAAATAAAGAAACGTGTTCTTCGGAGTTTGATCTTACACTCATTCGCCGTTCACCTAGTCGTAATACGTATCCCAGTTTCGGGATCGATTCGACACCACACTATTTTTACGTTTACGAGGCGTAATTTGCATTATTTGGCAGCATGTAGCTGTCGCAGCTTCATGAAAATAGCTACATGCGCAGCTGTATGCTTCCGAATAATACAAATTACGCCTCGTAAATGTAAAAATAGGATTTTTAAGGGCGATCGCAGCCTAGATTGATCTTTTATCTAGCACTTTTGACTACTGAAAACGCCCATCTTTGCATTATTGAGAAATGAGAAGACACATCCCGGACCCTTGCAATCTTGGAAAAACGAGTCTACTTCCTTAAGACAGAATTTTGATTCTAGTCCTAACCGGTGCACCTACACAACATCTCCCGATTGTAACGCATACTTTAAACGAGGTGTGTTAAAAAAATAACGGGAATTTTCATTTTTCAGAAAAAAATTTTATTCATTCGTCTACGAATGTTGTCCCCTACAGAACAGTCTCCATCATTAGATGTTACACGCTTATGCCAGCGCTTCTTCCAATCCCCGAGACACTTCTGGAACTCAATCTTTGTTATAGCCTGTAGCTCTTTCAGCGAAGCGCTTTCAATCTGATTTATTTTTAAGATAATCGAACCAATTCTCAAAAACTAACAGAGATATACTATATTTCTTCGAGTCAATGGACTTCCTCTTTCCAATTGTTTCGTCAGTTACAAAACGAATTACAGTAAAGACCCAACTTAAGCGCGACAGAGGTGACCGTTCTAAGTCAGTTCGCCTACCCCTTCCACTGGGGGGCAACTCTTCGAGGAGCCAAGAAGCTCGAGCTTCCTCGGTCGCCGAGCATATTGGTGTAAACCGCTACTAATCCAACTACAAAACTTCTTTATTTTTCATTATTTTTTCATGAGACTTTGACCAACATATTCGTGGCATTTTTCTAATGATGATGATACCAAATATGATATAATTCCGATGATATGTGCTTGTGTAATGAACAGCGTGAATGGGAAAACCTTTGAACTGTGCCGGCGCGCCGCGACTTTCCACGTCTCTTTCTTTTCCATAAGCAGTCCTTCTTTGCGTCGCAAACTTTCATCGTCCATTACACAAGTAAATATAATTGGAATTATATCATATTTAGTATCATTTTCATTAAAAAAATGCCACGAATATGTTGCTCAAAGTTCCATAAAAAAATAATGAAAAATAAAGAAGTTTTGTTATTGGATTAGTTATGTTTACATTTCTCGGCGACTATGATCTATGTCACAGCATAGAACCGAGAAACGGCTTAGATTGGGAGTTTACTGTACAATCTACTGTAGAACAAGAATTCTTTATCCACTTGCCAGACTTCAATCCTTTTTTCATTCCCCGCTGCAATCACTTGACGTCACAATGAAAATATACCTATACTGTTGCAACATGAATAACATTCATGCCAATTCATACCGGACTTAACCGGACACTTCTCGCATCGCGCATACTCCATTCATCTGTCATTACACGAACTATCATCGCCATAACTCCAAGACGGGATTTCATCGCTTCGGAGCAGTCGGGTTTGTGTGTATCCATTTCGCGAAACAACAAAAATGGTGATAAAGGGGTGAAAAAGGGGGTGGTTTCGGCTGGGTTTCCCCCCCATTTTATAATAACAGTATAACCCTGTCCAGGGGTCGTTACAGTTTGCAAGAGAGGGAGAGAGGGGGCGGGAGGTGTCGGTGAGCGAATCGATAATGAAAATACACGACCGAGAAATTTCGTGGCTCGAATCGAGCTGCTCGTAAACCCTTCTTTTTCACGAATACCGTTCAGCGGCGGACTGGACAATGGGTCGTTATCGACGCGAGAAAAATTTCTCCACGGCTCGTCGCCGCGTCCCCGCCTTTCGCGATCTTTACGACTTGTCGATGTAATAATACCCGACCGCGTCCTATTTTTAGTGAAAACCTTCCCTGTAACGCTTGCTCGCTCGCTCGGCCGTTCGCGCTTTCTAGTTCGAGCTCGCGGTGACGCCGAACCGGACCGAGTCGAGCCGAGCCGAGCCGCGCCGCTTCGCGGTTCGAGGACAGCCAGAGAGGGGAAGAAATGAGCGCGACGAGCTACGACGATGAGGGCTACGACAGCGGCTACAGCAACGGCTACAGTGCTACAGCAACGGCAACGGCAACGGCTACGGATACGGATACGGCTATGGCAACGAGGCGAACGACAGCGAACGCGGCGCACACGGAGGAATCGCGCTCGTCCGTGAAAGCAAGCGGCTTACGCTGCACAGGCATAACAGGATTTAAGCCACTGTGAAACCGGTCCTCCCACTGGATACCGCCGCGAGAGCACCAATGGCCAATGGCGAAAAATCTCCGCCGTTTCTGTTCGTGTCGCGTCCCCGAACTTTCCTGGCAAAAACGAGGCATAGCGATGGGACTAAGGCACGCTTTGGTTAACTGTAAAAGTATTTCGTCTTTCTTCCATCGCAGAAACTTCGACCGTTGATTCGAACGTAACGTAATTTCAATCATTTTTACTGATTCATCTACGAAACTTTTACTTGCCGCGTAAAGTGAAATGGTGGCGGGCATCGCACGTTTTAATTATTTCATACTTTCATAGTTGCTTCGTCAAAGAAAATTCATACGTAACATTTGGAATAATCAGATAATTATGAAGACGTGAAATTCCATTTTATACTGATAATAAAAACGAACTGCAGAAAGTATTTCGTAGAACACTGAACCTGTTACCATCGAAGCTTGAACACACAGACGTGTTAAACCAAAAACCAATAAAATACGTTAATATGTTATTACCACACGATAGTACAAACGAAAAGTACAAACAATGGCACGCTTTGATATGCGGTTAACTGTAAAAGTATTTCGTCTTTCTTCGATCGCGGTGACTTTGTCCGTTGATTCGAACGTAACCGTTCACGAAAATACGCCACATAAGAATTGGATTTAAATCATTTTTACTGATTCTTCTCCAAAACTTTTACTTGCCGCGTGAAATGAAATGGTGGCGGGCATCGCAAGTTTGCTTATTGTTTGCACCATGCCCTCCCGGCGAAATTTAATTATTTCATACTTTCATAATTGCTTTGTTAAGGAAAGTTCATACATAACATTTGGAATAAACAGATAATTATGAAGATTCGCGATAATTGCGAAGAGTGTGAAATTCCATTTCATACTAATAATTAGACTACGAACCTTTAGGCATTTATGAAGAAATTGGTTGGGCGAAATATAAAACAGTAAAAGATTTTTAAAACCTAGAATTGCTTTTAATGTCACAAAGTCGTTAAGGGATAAAATCAATTTTTATGTTATTCCTGCTTCTCACAATTAATGCAATACATTTTTATTTTGCTTATAGAACCGCAGTCTATTAATAATAAAAACACTGCGGAAAGTATTATCGTAGAATACTGAACCTGTTACCATTGAAGCTCGAACACACAGATAACGCACGTGTTAAACCAAAAACCAATAAAATACGTAATATGTTATTACCACACGATCATATCGATAAAAGTACAAACAATGGCCCTTCGGTGCATATAACAACGCAATATATTTACCGATCAATACATAGCAATAAGCTGTACAAAATTTGAAAATAACCTGACTGTGCTCGAATTACAGATACAAAGATACTTTTTATCAACGACAGTGGAAAACACCATTGTCGCACGAATACACGTCAATATCAGATCAAGTTATTTAACCTTTTGACTGCGGCACACTCTCGCAAAGAACCATCACTATAATACGCCGCGATATTCGCATATCGGTCGCTGGGGCTGGCTGTCGCATATCGTTATGCTCATTGACCAAAATGAATTGAACATTGAACACATATTTCGTTCAAACAGGTGCGCGATATGTTCATAAAGGAAATATAAATGTAATTAAATATAAGGAAAAAATTCGAAGTTGCTAATAGTTGGTTCATTTCTTCACCTTCCCTCCTACTTATCATGTTTACCTCGTTTCCTTTTCTTCGGACCAAACATTTTTAGGGTACACTATATTATTTAGAAAAATAACGAATGAATAAAATTATAAAACTGATCACAAATTGAATAAGTTTATACGAGTCAATTCACGATGCGATTATACGAGAGCGTATCTACGTACGTACGATAATGGCGAAATTGAGACTGAACGGTATTAATAAAAACGTGCATACATTGAAACAGTTGCCGGTATTCAGTTATTTGCAGTAGCAATGTTACATGAAGCGATAAGTTTTATGTTACATCGCCTTTCGTATACAGGGCGACTCATAAATGTTGTACTTCCTTGAAAGGGGTGATTCCTGAGGTCGTTTGGAGTAACTCTTTCCTTTGTGAAAATATACTCCGTGTGGACCAAGCAGAGCATGTCTACAGCGGAGTGGATATAGCCGTCTCCTGATTGGTCCGTGTTATTTGTTAATTGTTATTCCTTAACAAAGCCGCGAAGAACATTTTCGCATAGGAAAAAATTACTTTAAGTGACCTCAGGAATCGCCTCTTTCAAGGAAGTATAACATTTTTGGAAAACCCTGCATCCGCCTTTCGTACTGAAAGGGATAAACAAAAGAAACATTGATATTGGAAACGTGCATGGTTTCAAAGAGAATTAAACCAATATTACGCGAAGCAAACTAAAGCGAGTTTAACCCTTGTGTAGCCAACCGGGTACCCGGGATCCATATTTATAAATTTATATCATATCAAATTTATAAATTCATGGAGACGCATATTGAAATAATTCAAAAACTCACGAGACTTGCAACTAACGCATGTATACACTGATCGCTACTGGTCCGCACTGGACCGCACATGGGTCATATTCGGATATATGGGTTCTTGCTTTATTCTTGATTTATTTATCTAAGGTGTAGCTCATTCGAAACTATGGCAGCCTTACATTGCCACGGAGCGTGGAAGAATACGTAAAATTCAATACAGTATTAGCAATAGTTTTTCGCAAATATCTCGGAAACTAAGACCGAGCACCGGGTAGTTGTAATGACAAAAGTTGTTCAGAATGTTGTCCTCGACAACATATGTCAAGGTCAAGGTCATCGGAGCTGCCTCTCCTAAACGTAAGTTTTACCCTTTCAACAATTTGTTAATGTTCCTCTAAAAATATTACAAAATTCCTCTGAATGTCCATTCTTTGCTTCCTAATATATTAATTTATAATCTCAAAATGAGAATTTGTGCAAATATGTTAAATGCAAAAGTTTTAAATAGTCTACATTTCGGTTGGCTACATAAGGGTTAAAAAAGTATTATTTTCTAATACATATTCCCCCTCCGTTTTACAGATATTATACCGTCCAATGCGACACCCTGCGTCAATATTGACAAATAGATACAATTAAGACGTTGTAACAGAGACGGTACAAAGCTTTGGAAGGTAATCCTACATTTGGAATTGTCAGTCCCTGAAAAGTCAGTCCCAGAGCATTTATTTGCTGTCTTTATAACTCGGTGGTTAATGCGTCTAACTGTTTAAATCCAATAAAGTCAATGCGGTGGCCTTTTCTGAGCACGAAGACTTAATATTTGCGACCAATTACGGACTGTTCCATCTCCCGATTTCCTAACGATACTAAAACCATAATATTTTCCACCTAACATCGAGTTACTCAAGAAAAATTAACAAGTCTCCCACATTATTCCTATATTAAAAAATTAATAAGATTTTTACAATACGCCTATATTGAAAATTTAATAAGAAAATATTGTCATGTTTTGTACTTTATGAATATCTTAAGTAATTGCACGTTTACTATTTATGACCAAATGTAATTTAAATAGCACATTCTAATACAATCATAGTCAATCATAATCAAATTCTTTTTTTAATATAACTTTCAACTGTACATAACGATAATAGTAATACTAAGAAAAATAGCTTATTAGTATTCAGGAATACTAAACCGATATGCGGTTTCCGGTTTCATAATATGAAAAATTCTTTACTTTCAAGTTATTTCATTCTAAATCGGATAACAAAAGGGATGCAAGGGTTACTAAGAAACAGATACAAAGGCTAACTTCCATGTTAATCAAATGCAGCGGCATTTCATTCAAGTATTATTATTGGCAATCTTTCAAAAGTGCGTAATTTAAATTGATTTTATAAAGTAAACATCGTTTGGTAATTAGTAGACTGCAGATTTTATGCATTTATGACAAAAATGGGCACGCACAATTTAAAGCAGTGGACATGTTAAAAATATTTAAGTACATCAATGTATTAGTTTCAGGTTAATATGATGATTAATAGAAGAATACAATTTCTATTTGGCTCCTGTATCTTGCAATCAATGCATAACATTTTTTATTTTGCTTAAGGATACTCAGTCTACTAATTACTAGACTGCGGATCTTTATGCATTTATGAAGAAATTAGTTGGGCGAAATATAAAACAGTAAAAGATTTTAAAAATTCAAGAATGTTGTAATGTTGCTTTTAATGTAACAAAGTCGTTAAGGGATGAAATCAATTTTTATGTTATTCCTGCTTCTCACAATCAATGTAAAACATTTTTATTTTGCATAAAGATATGCAGTCCAGTAATTATATCAATAATATTAATACAGTGTAGCATCAGATCTGCAAAGTACGTGGTATACTTATCGGTGACAAGGATGATTCTGGATTGTACCCATCGCTACACGGTGCACCTATCCCGCTCTCTCATCCCTGCCCTCCATTCTTCCTTCAACAGCCGCTCTTCCTACCCGTCCGTCTTCGGTGCGGAGCACCTTGCCGATGTAACGAATCGATTGAATTCTTCGTTAAACTTTGATTGACGGTTTTTTAATTGCGAAGGTAACGAGCCGAACGTGGTTTGAATCTCGAACGAATTGAAATCCGCGCCTGGAATTCTTTTTTCAGATCGAATAAGTTTCCGTGGCGATAGTGATCGCTGGAAATCTGGTAAATCAGTGCGGCACGTCTGTCTAATTTCAAAATTTCTTTTCGACGTGTAAGTATACGTATGCATAATTTTCATATGCGATGATGAGACTGCGGGTCTTTAAGCAATAAATAAATAATAAATAAAAATTGTCTGCATCGATTGCAAGAAATAGTATTTAATTGAATGTTACTTCTTCCGGTAATGATCTTAATAGAGGAGAAATTATATATTGACATCTTCAATTTTGAAAATGTTTCAATAATATCGAATTTCATATACTCAATTTTGCTATAAACGCATAAAGATCTGCAGTCCAGCGATAACGATAGATGTTTTGCGATAGAAAAATACTTCTTTTCTCAAAAACCAGCTATAAATACAGTTATTTGATAGTCATCTAAACATGCGTAATGACAACGCATTAGAACTTTCAAATGACTGCTAAGACTCGAATAATTGAAATGTTAATTTTCTACACATGAATTTACATGACGAATTAAAATGTATACATATTTATAAACAGTAAGAAGATTTAATGCAGTAAGTTCGACGCTGTCATTATGACGCAATCCAATGAATGAATCCATCTAATGAAATGTGATATTCGTGCAAAGTTAACTCGTGCACGAATGAAGCTTTGAATTATTAGTTATTAAAGCTACTAGAACCTCTCTTCTCTGAAGTGAACGTATATCCCAGTGCTTCTCAACGTGGGGCCCACGTCCCACAGGGGGCCAATTCAACAATTTCCCAGTGATTTCTTCCTAAAACCTACCATTTAAGTTTCTTCAGTGAACAATTCAATTTTTGGATATTATATATAAGAATGTTAGAAGGGCTTAAAAAAAGGTTGGGAAACACTGATATATCCGATTACCAAATTCTCCTGTAAATTATCCCATAATCACGCATTGGTATCCATGGTCTAGCAATAAATAATATTTTACTGCCTGATTGTTTAATCTATCGGGGCGAGAAACGCGGGGATGCTTCTATTTCTTTCGCTTTTCGCGAGGTCTCAAAAAATTAAGGTGCCGTCCGTCGAGATCTGAGAAAGCGATTGTGCATCGGTTACAAGGAACAGTTGCAACGGTTGCCAGTGGCTAAGCGCTGGAATCGAGGGAATCAGACCGTTCTCCTCGCTCTGCCCGATATATTTCAAACTCTGCGAAGAAACTATCCTAGTCTGCCCGTCTCAATATAGCTCGCGCTAGCCGGGGATAGAGTTCACGAGCCGTAAAAGTCGAGAACTCGTGGGTTGTTTCCAAGGGGGCAGCACAATATTGCATGGTAACTGCATAGCAGTGCTCTGCTGCTTGCTGCTTTGAAGGTCACGAGTCGACGACTTCAAGAGAGCCTCAAGACCGGTTTCCTCGCAGGCCCACGTCGTCGTCTACGGTCATACAGGGTGTTCGTGAAAGTACTCCCGTGGTTTTGGTAATCATCGAACCTTGCGATCGATCCAACTGCCAAGTATATATGATAGTATCCTACTCTACAGTATCTACCGATTGTTCGTCTTTCATCAACATAATCATTTTAGAATCACTTGAATTTTAACTCCTTGAGAAACAATCGAAACTTGAGGTATGGCAAAAGAAACGAAATTTTTAGGGACCATACACTATTTGCATCCCATTTGTATTAATTTTAGTATCCTAGACTGACAATCTATGTTAACAGTAGAAATTATAACTAGACCGCGGATCTTTATACAAAATACAAATGTTCTGCATTTATTGTGGGAAGCAGGGATAAAATAAAAATTGATTTCATCCCTTAATGATTTCGTTACATTAAAAACAACATTTATTATTAGGTATTCTTAAATATTTCTAATCTTCTGCCGTTTTATATTTCATTCAAGCAACTTCTTTATATTATAAATGCATAAAGATCCACAGTCTAATTATAACATTGTCACGAATCCATCCCATTTTACCACGTTTTTATTAATTGTACCATTTGATCTAATTAAATAATTACATCCGATACTATAATAATTGTATACAAAAAAGTGTCTGACCACCAAGGTGATTGATCATTTATTTCTAACACGCTTAATACCATTCGTTTCTTTGTTTACGAACACACACACACAGACTTCATAATAGTGTAGATATTTGTGTCCTCGCAATAAAAAAAACTTAGGCACCGCTTCAATGATCGAACGAGGAATTAATTTTTAAAAGGTACGTAACCAGAAAAAAGGTTAGGTTGTGTAACAATATTATTGCACCGTGTTCTTTACAGACGCTACGAAGTGATGAAGTTGTTGTTATTTATTCGAAGTAGACTGCGGATCTTTATGCAAAATAAAAATGTTTTCCGTTAATCGTGGGAAGCAGCAACAAGGGCCTTGTTACATTAAAAGCTACATACAACATTCTTGTGAATTTTTAAAATCTTTTACTATTTTATATTTCGTCCAACCAATTTCTTCATAAATGCATAAAGATCCGCAGTCTAATTCTAAAACTTAAATGAATGTATCAATGAAGACCCAACAACAATCTGGAAATAGCTTTCCAATGAAACCTTGAAAAACTCTGTTATGCAATTGAATATTTGATTCACTTTCGGCTCAATTCCTGGACGAGTCAAGCTAGAACGATATGTACCAGCGTTCGGATTCTATTTTTTTGTGCAATATTTTTTTAAAAGTATCGCCGTCGACAGACCGAGCCTTTTACAGAATGCACTATCTGATGCAATCTTCTCGAGCTTCGGAAGCAAAAAATCCTTCAGCCCTTCGTTAACCATCGCTTCACAGTCGGCGCTTCGTAAATGGACAGTTTTCCAAGTGTAATGTTCCGCACCTTTGCAAACGGCCCGCAGAGTTCTGCTACACGGTATTGATTAAACTCGTTTTCTCAAAACGAGACGCTCCGCGTTGCACATTTCGCCGGCGTCTACCACGGGTGTCGTAAAAGAGAAGGAGGCGTGGAAAGATGCTATTAAAACTACATCTTTCCGCATCCGTCTAATTTCCTATTTTTACCGGCAACAGTAATAGTTTTACAACTAAAGTCCATCAATAAACTTAATGCTGACGTTCATACTTGATTACAAAAACGAATAGGTGTAATTTAAAATATCAGATCGTTAAGTATGAAACTTGACAAATGTGTTTAAAATTTGTGTTTTATTTGTCAAGCTTCATACTTAACGACCTGATAGTAAAAACATTAGAAGAATTTATAAATACCGTTATATCATCCTTAACCAGTTAAATATATTAACACTAACCGTACCACGACCGGTCAAATGACCGCTTTCACATTCTTTATTTTTTAATTATTGAATTTATGAAGATGCTTCCATTAGAAATTATTCAATAAATTTCTTTATTCGAGTACGTATTATTATAAAAATTGTGAAGAATCTAAATAAATTCAGTCTTGTAATTTTTATAAAACAATATATGAACGACACATTTTGTACCCGGTACGATTAGTGTTAAGAAAGAAAACAAATTTCTTTTTCACTCCAGATTGCTGCAATTCACGTAGAAATTTTTTTGTTTGCATCTTTCGCTGTCTAATTATAATTTTCAAAGACGATTTTATTAAACACTGGACCAAGAGCTCTCTGATATTCTCCATTTGTCATGCCGGACCGACAAACACATTATCACCGGACTGATTGTGTTATCGTTTTGTTCACCAATGAACCGATTAGTCCATTAACCATAATTATTACTCCACGAGCAAATCAATTATTGTACCCCGACAGCTTAGGCGATATCATCTTTCCACTGTCTGTCACATCGTCTACTATAATTACCGTAAATTACAATCTCTAACAAGGGTCAAATTCCAGCTAAATTTATTGCACACCCGGTACACCGATCGAGTTACACGAGTCGTCTGCGTATATCATAAATATTTTTTTTGGAATCTAGAATACATACTAAAAATATATGAAATATACATACCGACACTCGAGAAGGAAAAAAAGAGGTAAGGCTACAATGTTTTACATTTGAATTACTTACACGCCTGCGTACCTCTTCGTTAATTGTGTAAACTATTTTCTACGCCTTTAACAATATGAAAATGTAATTTAAACGGAACACTGGACTCCAGCTTCACGTTGAATTACTGTTCTTTCTCTCGTTCAAACTGTTTTGCCCTCTTAAATTTATTTCTTAAACGGAACGGTACGTTAGGAAAGCTTTCTGGAGCACCCGGCAGAACAAACAAACTTTCGCGCACAATTGAAAACTCTAAATATGAATAAGTACTTTGTAAAAATAAACGATTCGGAAAAGTGATAAGAAGTTTTGTTACACTAAAACCAACAGAACAAATCGTTTTTGAATGGTACACAAATCTTAAAAAAGAAGTTCCGTGCAACAAGATCCGATCCGTTTTCCCAATTCAACGTCATTCACAAAATTCGGCCTTTGGATGTTTATCTCATGTTTTATATGACAAGCGTTGCGATGAAAGGAGGCATCCGCTATTCGTTACAGAATACAGGATACAGAATACAGAATACAGAACCAACCAAAGCATCGAAATCCTCTTTTGCCGATGAGTCAACCGTAAATAATCGCCGATGGGAGCGTAATCGGTTCGAAATAAATGACTAAATTTTCACACAATCCGAACACGGTTTGTTAATTAGAATCTGTGCATGTGTCTACGGCTAGCAATAAATTCATCGAGCACGATCGTCGTATATTAAACTACAAATCCTCCCGAGGCCGAAGGTAATTTTGTTCTGAAAAATGATAGAGTCCCGAAAGAATGTTGCTGGAAAAATGGCAACAATCTGCGAGTATTATATAAATCGAAATTAAACAGTCAGAAATAACTGGAAAGATCGATTCCTCCGATGGAACTGGGGCCGCGCCGTAAACGGAAGCTTTTACAAGCCTTCCCCTGGCAACATAAACCCTCTAAATCCCACACGGACGGAACCTTCCGTCGTCGTGTGCTGCTGGCTGCACTGGCGAGTTTAGCAGCGTGGCTGCAGTCAGGACTGCAGCTGTGACTCGATCCGTACTACAGCGGGCGCTCGTTGCAACGAATGGCAGCGTGCTGAGCACGATGAAATTTTCAACGAATTTTTTCGCGAAAACCAACACCACTCGGCTTCCTCCTGTGTTTCGACCGAAAAATTTGTAAGGAAACTTCGTTCGACCACTGCGCAAACAGTACTACCGTGGCTACCATACTCTGGAATGTGATTATATGGAAGTTGTTTAACAGGAACCTTTAATATGTGAGACCAAAGTCGGTGCTTTTGGTTCAAGATGAAATATTCAGATCCGGCCGTTTTGTCGAAATAGGTAAACGGGTATATTGTATGCATATAGCGTATTCCGCGCAACCGAGCCAAGATATAAATTTGAAATAGCGCAACGTAAATAAAATGTTACTTGGCAAAATTAAATAACTTTGAATAATATATAGATATACATCGCTTCGTGAATCTTCCTAATCTAGAAATGAAGATTTCAATGGCTTTAACACCACCTTTATTTTTTAAAAGGAATCTTCGTATACAGTTACTCGAATTAATATTCGGACGCTCTAAAAAAGACGATAACTTTTTTAATATTGTACTATACGATATGAACTTTTTGGGGAAGCTAGAGGAATTGCTATAGGATGTGAAAAATTATTTTTCAAAAATAGCATTGATCGGAATTGTCGAAAAAATACTAAAAGTTGCATTTTACAACTTTTTCATGTGTGTGGGCCTATACTGAAAATTTAAAAAGTACGTTTTGTAGGTCTGTGTCAATTATATGCACTGTGAAAGTTTCATCGGAATCGGTTGATGCGGGGAAAAACGACAGGCATTGAAAGATGTAAGAATTCTTAGATATAGGCCGAAAATCGTGAAAATCTGCAATTTTTACCATCTTTAAACGTTTGCAGCTCGTTGCAACGTCGACCGATTTTGACGAAATTTTCAGAATATGTTCAGAATATGTGATGGCCAAAACGTATTTTTAAAATTTTCGATAGAGGTCCACATAAAAAAGTTGTAAAATGCAAGTTTTAGTATTTTTTTCTACAATCCCGAGAAATTGCAATTTTTGAAAAAATTTCTTTTCACATCCTGTAGTAATCTATCTGCTCTAGCTTCCCAAAAAGGTTCAGATCGTATAGTACAATATTAAAAAAGTTATCGTCTTTTTTATAGTGTCCGAATATTAATTCGAGTAACTGTATATGTTTTTAGGCATCAATTGACTGGGACAATTATTATTTAAAGGGAAAGGATTTGCAGTACTATAAAACTGCAATAATCAACGATACACGTGTGTTTGTGTATTTGTATCGTATTAATATGAAGATCAGAGTAATTGCAAATTCTGAAATAACATTGAATAAAATAACTTTTACAGATAATCAGATCACTGTTTAGTTTCTAATATACAAGGTGTCTCATAATTCATGGTACAAATTAGGTCAGGTCGATTCTGTGGCTGGAAATAAGACGAAAATCAAGAATAACGAAATTGCGTGAGGCGCTTCGTTTTCAAGAAAATTAAATCTAAATATCAGTTGAGTACATACACACGTCCTTAACCCTTTCGCTGCTGAGTTAGGGACGATGAACAGTACCCAGAACCTAATTAAAAAAGAAAAAACGTAAATTTACGGGAGTAGCACATAAAATAAAACAGATTTTGAAAAAGGTATATTTACGGACGTAGCAGCGGAAGGGTTAATACCCTTTCCAATTCGATACGAGTCGGGAATAATCGTATTCTGATGGTAAACAAGTCCTGACATTGTACCATGTACAAACACGGTCGCAATAGCATCTTGTAGCGAAATCCGTGACATCGGTTATTTATTAAGGACGCGTGTGTGTGTGTATGTATTCGACTGATATTTAAATTTAATTTTCTTGAAAAGCCTCCCACGCAATTTTGTTATACTTAATTTCCGTCTTATTTCCAACCATAGAATCGACTTGACCTAATTTGTACCATGAATTATGAGACACCCTGTATGTATACAGGATAGTTCACCAGATATTACCACCTCGATTTCCGTCAATATTATTATTTGTAGCGAGGAATGTTTAGATAAGGTTGAATGGTTTAGAGAGATGCATTTGGTGTTGTAAGTTTGTTTGTAGGTGGAAGTGTAGAAAAGATATGAAGGTCATCAGTATATTCTAAAAATGGGATCGTATGTCTTTCCCTGCGCCAATCGTTGAAGCTTCATATTCTCTAAAAAAAAAGGTATTACATAACCTGTTAATATCGAAAAATCATTAGTTAAGGAGATATTTTATTTTTAGTATTGTTACGAAATCACAACTCTCTTGATAATGTTACGAATTCAATGTGGCAACTATAAAACAATCATTATTTTCTCGATTCAGAAAATATAATGTAAACGGTCGCCACATTGCACCTTCTTTGTGAATGAAATCATTACAACATTATTAAGAGAGATTTCATAGAACACTAAAATTAAAATATCTCCTTAACTAATGGTTTTCGATATTAATAGGTTAATACCTTTTTCTAGAGAATATGAAGCTTCATCGATTGGTGCAGGAAAAAACATATGATCCTATTTAAAAAACTACTGATAACGTCCACCTAAAAAAACTCACAACGCCAAAGTATATGCTATCTCTCGAAATCATTCAATCTTAAATAAACATTCTTCGCTACGAATAATAATATTGACGAAAATCGAGGCGGTAATATCTGGTGAACCACCATGTATGCAAGTGACCCTGGCATCATTGAAACGCTTCCATTTGTGAAGTTTCAATGGATTCATTGAATTAAACTATTCAATTTCTCGCAAAAAAATTTCACTTATAAACTTTGATTCACTAAATAAACTGCCAACATTTTCTGTATTTCTTTGTGTAGTATACACCGCTGCAGCTTCCATAGTTTTTCGGAAGAAATTCTGGAAATAGCAAAAACTCGTTCCGTTCGCCGTTCGGCGCGGCGAAATGTTCGTCGAAATGCGCGGCGCGCGGTTCGGCGCGCTGTTTAGGTCTGTACGAAGCCTAAGAACAAAGGTGGAACTGGCGGACAAACGAGATAGTTCGACGTGAACATTTGTATAAATATGAATAAGGCACGCCCCAACAGTCCTGTCAACTGTCAAGAAGCAGTGGGTGTCGGAAGGGACACGTAAGAATAACAATGTTGACATTCAACTGTACACTGTTATACAAGAGTCATAATTAGTCGCGACGTAGTTATGAAGTTCCAATAAGAAGTTCCCAGAAGAAATTCCAATAAGAATAGAATAATTACAATAATATCGTTTTTCAATATAGTCTCCTTAATAATAAACACAACTCCGGCGATATGTATAAATCTTATAGGGTACAGTGTTTTCTGTGTAACATCGCTCTTTTGAGACCCTGTCGACGTCACATTTTTTATCCCTATCATTTCATTACACAGGCAGCAATGCACCGGCCTCCGGGAAAAAGAAGAAGGGATGAACAAGTGAAGCAGAATCAAAGCAAGCAAGCTCTCGTGTACAGTGTGTACATATACTCACGCACTCGCTCTGTGTTATCCCTTCCACAGCTTCGATTGCGAAGGCAGCGCCGTCGCAACGGCGATTCATCAGCCAATCAGGGCGAAAAGAAACTTTTTTCCATCCTCTCTGGTGTCGCACTGTGTTTCTCGAATTATGCGACGCCACGGAGAGAATACTGTTTAATATACAACAATGATTTCCTATTATCATGACGTATGTACATACATTGAACGTGAACACCCGTGAGCATAAACACCCATGTACAGTGCGTATAGAGGCACCCTATTATTTTAACAAGAATGTATCTTCTGATGAATCTTTGATTGATTTTTTTGACTGTATGTTTAGAATACTTTGAAAAATTATGATTACTACTAAAACTATCCATACATGACACTGCAGGACAAGAATTTTTAGCCAAAATATTGTTGTTTGAAAACGAAAACGAAAGAGAAGTAAATAAAATACGATTAATTAGCAAAAATTTCATTATGTTACACTAGCAATAGTATATTGTTATTATTATTAGTACTGTTATTATTTACGAGTATTATAATTATTACTGTGCATTGTTATTTGGTACCGCGACTGAGTCTGAACACTTTACTAACTTTACTCTTATAATGAATATAGCCACTAGTGTACGATATGAAGTTACAAACAATAAGAAAAGAAGTGCGTCTAAACTTCTGATACGGCTCTTTTTCATATTTTTGCTAAAAATTCTTCCCTGCAGTGCCATATATGAATAGTTTTAGTAGTACAGTAAAGTCGCGATCTACCTCCCATCGCCTGTTCCGAGCAGGGACAAAGATCGTGCAGGGAAACTATTCTTTTATGACTGCGTTGACCGCGCCGATCGCACCGAAAGTGCAAAGGATGCCGAATGTAGAGAAGGACAGCATGTAAACACAGACCGTGTGGCAGCTCGAGCTTCTTGGCCCCTCACGAGGATGCCCTACAGTGGAAGGGGTAGGCAAAGGGATAGTGATCGTGGAGATCTTCAAGGAGCTAGATCACGACTTTACTGTAATCATAATTTTCCAAAATGTTCTAAACATACGATAAGAAGAAATCAATCGAAGATTCATCAGAGGGTACGTTTTTGTTAAAATAATAGGTTAAATAGTTCACTGTAATCAGATGATTAGCGCTTGTTCTGTTTCTAAAAGACCTATGTATATGTAGTAGATACGACATGATAATAGGTTTATTGTTATATATTTGTAGGGTGGTGACGCCGGTGGTGATGCCGTTGTGAACTCCCCTGAATATTTGATATTAGCAACAGTAACGACGCGACGTCGTTACTATTATTTATTGATTGCGGTTTTTGTTTTGTTTATCAATTGCGATTTGGAATGTGACGGTTGAATGAAAAAGACGTGTTTCTCAGACGGAGATTTCATTAATTCAGCGCTCTTGTTTGATTGTATTTGACGGTGAGTTTAAAACATTATACTTTTCTTGTTGTGTTATTGAGTTATTTCATATCGACGTATTTTATCCTACATTTTAAATTATTATTTTTTTCATTGTTATATATTAAACAGTCTCTAATCAATGAAAGCAAAGACGAAACAGCTTCCACTACTTTCGAGCGTCCTGCCACCTTTCTCAAATGGAAAGACGATACAGGGGAAAATCCGGATAATGTACTGGATAGAGCATCTAAACGGAGATATCTTAATGCAGAGGGGGTACGTTAACTGAGCGTGGCTAGAGATCATATCTGGTCAGCTATCAAGAAAGATAGTGTTCTAGAACTTCTCAAGTATGTTTTTCCTGCATTGAGTGCGAATCAGATACAGGTCTCGGTCACGTTTGTTTATTCTAGATACATAACGCTCACTTCGTGAAGCCGATTCCAAGAACTAGGGGAAATAACGATGATTACCCACAACGAGGCAAAATCACGGTCACTTAACATAGCACAAGCTGTATCTCATTATTGGAGGTCGCGCGCAAAGACCCCTGAAAAGGAGTACATATTCCCCTTTGATTTTATGTCCGTGTTTTTTCTTCTCCTTTTTCTTTCTAGCTCTGATTAATTTTCACTCGATTACGAAAGTGACACGACTACGATTATTCAGATTTTTAAAACCGTTTTTGTTAGAATGTGTACAGAACTCTCCATAAAAGCGTCTTTCTAACTTCAGTAATTGTGAATTGGAGAATTTAAAATTACCGAGACTGATTTGGTGAATAGGATCATCATTCCTTAGAAAAATGTATTACGTTATTTATGTAAAAAATCTATTATTTGAAGATATACATTCCAATTTTAATTTTCAATAATACTAGCTTGCCTTTTAAAAACACAGGCCTGCGTTGCCGACATGAACTACGCTGAAAATGTGTAATAACTAAACTGCGGATGTTTATGCAATTTGCAATTTTTGTAGACGAATTTTAAGAAACTCGAATCAAATAAAATCTTATTTTCCGTGGTAGTAGCCTTTTTAGATCTGAAATCAATTAAAATCGTAGTAAATTCTGTTGTATTTTATACCCTAGCATTTTTTGAAAATTTTCAAAAGCCATAATTGCATAAAGATCCGCAGTCTAGTAATAACTGTCTGGTTTGCCATAGTCCCTTTTGGAGTTTATATGTATTTTAAGTCTTTCTCGAAAAACAATTTGGTATGATTTCATAACGGCTTATTGGCACTAATAAATAGTTTGTCATCATTTCTATGAAACATTACATTGAATATTTTCTGATACCATTCAAAGAGTACCAACAATTTTGAAATTCAATTGAAAAAATGCCCCTGGAAGCCTCTCGTTCGATCGCCACTGACGAAGACACTTAAGTGTTTCTATTTACTAAGAACTTGGGTAAATGAGAATGAGAGATACTCGAGGCAGTGGAGGGAAACTAGAAGTAATGCAGGGCAAGTAGGAAAATCCTAAATGGTGAGGAGGAAGGCAAGGTTATAGCGAATTTACGGCGTGAAAATGGCGTAGAGTGAGTCTATATAGAAGATTTACGAGCGACTATGCATACTTCGTACCAAAATCAGACTGGAAAATGTGTGAGACGGTTCCAGAACCTGTTAGAAGGGAACTGTTTTCGCGAAAGGGGTTGGTTAACTCCATTGATAATAGTACATTTGAAAGTCTATGGCGCAAGCTTGGGGAGTGGCAGTGTTATCAAACGAGGTGGGTTAAAAATAGGCCGGTAGACTTTGCTGTAACTCGAAGCATGTCCCGAGACAAGCTTACAGTCTCGAGAAGGGTAGAAGAACACGGAAGTCTCGTGATCTCCTCTCGTCCGACCTAAACCTCCGAAATCCTTCTGACGAAACGCCTCTGTCGTCCCTCTTTCCAATCCTCGCTCGTGTTTTCTCACTCTCTTGTCCCCTCGCCTCTCGCGCCATCACCTATTCGTCCTCTTCTTGTCCTCCACCTTCTCCTACTCCTACTCCTACTTTTACTCCTACTCCTACTCCCACTGTTACTCTTATTCCTCCCGCCTCATTGTTGTTTCCGTCTCCTTTGCACGATTGCAATTTGAAGAGAACCGCCGATTCTTCTAGAAATACTTCTTCTTCTTCGTTCCTCTACCGTGAATGGATCGAGTTTACTGCCGGCAGAAGGCAGAAGAGTCTTACGTCAGAGCTAAACTGATGCAGTATTCACAACGAAGGCTGCAATCGGCAAGGTAACTCGTGCCGGTCGAATAATCGCCGAGCAACGATTCGACGACACCTGAATATTTCGACCGTACACCTTCCTTTGGTACCATTTAAGCGAAACATTTACATATTCCGTTGGCTTCCCTTCAGTCGCGACTCACTTTCGTAACGTTTCAGATCTTTTCCCCCAAACTTTCGAGTCCCCCGGACAAGCTTAATTACTCCAATTATAAAGATAGATACAGAAACGACAAGTTGATCATAATTTATGAAATAATTCACGCGTTATTTCAGTTCACTCGAATCCTATTTCAGTCAAGTGTCTCTTAATAAATCCTAATCTTATTAGAACCCGTGCCGATGCAATATAACTTGATCAAACGTAAATGGAGCAAACGAACATGTTTGAGTACGAACATTTACCCATGAAAATTTCAAATAGGTACTTTATCTACGCTTTGAGAAACATCTGATTTTCTTTTAATTTCTTTTGATTCGTGTACTTTGCACAGACTAGTGATAACGTGGACTTTTGACAACATGTACGTGAATATATTTAAATAAAACATTGTTATGCAATTACAATCAGTTAATAGGGAAATTGCGAATACCTGAGAAAAACATAGAACAACACAAAATATTATACAGGTAACAGTTCCTTTATTGCTTATATTGGAAGACAAATTATCTGTTTATATATATACTACTATAAACAATTTTAGTAGAATGTAAAATTAAAATCAACTTTTTAAGAAAGCAAAACCCTTAGTGTTCGCGATTTCTCAACTACATTAATTATAGCTATTTTTCAGAAAAATCGCGTACATAGTAGCCTAGAATGTCTACTCGGTTCGTTATAATAGTAACACATAATCCTATTCTTAATTGGAGGGTTGTACAATAGTATTTTTTATTACAATAGAAGTAGAAATGTTCATCTTTGTCATTCTCAGCATCAACTTTTTGTTTACTCTCTTTCTCTCCATTGGTATTCTTATTGTAACAATTAATAAATTGGTCACTATATTTTATCAATATTAATTACTACAACATTCCCTAGATCGAAAGACGAAACAATCACGAATGAGAAGGGATAATATCAAACATTGAAAATTGACACTCACAATAAATTCGTCAATACCGATAAACACAGAAATACTGGAGAGAAAAGGTGAGAAAAATCAAATAGAAAATATAGTAGTTTTAAACATTTGTATATTTAGGTATTTATAAATACAAAAGCTATACTTAATTTAATTTTTCAACAAATTACGTTAAGACGAGCAAACAATTATAATCGTTTTTACCTCGAACAGCATGTGTGTCTACTTTCTTGTATTTGCTATCCGTCATTAGTCGCAGCACGCTGTCAGATGCCACCAGAAAAAATGGTTCATTCTATTTTCACATGACATAATGTTCACAATATTCATATGTATTCGTAATTGTTCCACATTCGTGTTTCACTCTCCCCTACATATTAATATGGTTCGTTCAGTATCATTATTCCCGAAATTAACACTCGAGGGAAATATATTATACTGATCTCATTCGTGGAATATTATACAACGATATATCGGATAACGCCATTTTTCATCGAGATTATTCTTCTTAGTATCTATAATACACGTTCGTTCGTGTACTAATTATCTGAACAATAAATTAAGAAATAACTGTAATCGTAGGAACTTACGTTTAGTGGATATTGTAACGTGCGCTTGGCGAAAACATACCTAGAACACAAAATTAAAATTTACGTTAGACAGGAAAGACAAAGAGCAGAGAGTAATTTATTACAGTACCTAATCAAGAGACTGCGGATTTTATGCATTTATGACGAAACTGAACACGTACAATTTAAAGCAGTGGACGAATTAAGAAAATTTAAGGACATCAATGTATTAATTTCAGCTTTATAAGACAATTAAAAGAAGAAAGAAATTTCTATTTGACTCCTGTGTCTTGCAATCAATGCAAACACTTTTTATTTTGCATTAAGATCCGCAGTCTACTAATCCATTTATGATACTATAGTATAATGCAACGATTAGCATCGATGTAAAAACTTCTACAGTCGCGTATTCTTCTTTTTGAAAGATGTAATAAAAATTAACTTTGGTGAATGGATCAAACAAACATAATGATTGCACTGTGAATTTTCCCTGCTGTTGGTACACACAAGTGAGTGAAGCAAGACAGGAAAGTAACTTTTATAATGTCCAAACATAGATCAAAGTTTGTTTGTTTAAAACGATTATTAAAATGATTTGGGGAGTTTCTTTAGAGCCGAACAGTTATAGTTTTTCGTAAATAAATGAAGAAACATAATATTGTACTTTCTTTACTGAGTAAATAACGGAGAATAAAAATACTAATCACTAGACAGCAGATCTTTATGCAAAACAAAAATGTTCTACCTGAATTGCAACAAACTGGAGTGAAATAGAAATTTATTTTCTTTCTTAAAATGTTTAGAGGGTTGAAAATAATATAACAGTATTCTTAAATTCTTCTAAAGTGTTTACTGTTTTAAATTACACCTACTCATTTTTGTTATAAATGCATAAAATTCGCTATTTACTGATCACACTAGTGATTATTGTTTGTTTTTGTTCCTGTACAATATACGCGGTACAACAGCTCGGTAAAGTTTTAAATGTGAAAGCTCTAGTTATCGTCCGGCATTAGACGTTGTCCAGCGTTAGGGGAACTCCCCTACTTATTGTACTAATAAAAACTGAATGAATAAACTGAATAATAAACTTTTTCATGCAACCACCATGCAACAAACGTCTAAGCATTTATCGCGTTCGAAAGATTCCGTCGATACAATAGCATAGAAATGACTGATAAATCTTGGTTGACAAGGATTAGATCCGCTCGGCAGTAGCGACAATTTATGCTCCAGTTTCGCGATCGTTTAGTCCGCGAGAGCTAGTCCCTTGCGTCGCATCGCGTCGCGTCGTCGCAATTTCAAGAGGAACCGAGACGTCGCGTCGTCGCTCGCGACGCGAATGGACCGAGTTTAACGCGGGAAAAAAAACTGTTACGCCCGGCTCGAACTGATACTGTATTCACGTCAGCAACTGCAGCCGGCGAACCAAGTCCCGGCTCAATGGCTGCCCTGTAATGGCTCCGACGCTCTTTGAAACTTTCATCGGTGTGGAAAAACGCTCTGAACCCGAGGCGTACTTCTCGGGTCGATCAACGAAATAATTTCGCGGATACCGAGTCCACGAAGAATCCCCCAGCGCGTTCCTATGTTCTCGGCGCTGGAAAAATCGTACGTGAAACCTCGAATTTTCGCGTCAAGAGAAGAAAATTCCCCGTGAAATTTCTTTTCATCCGCGCTCGACCCGTTTCTGCTACGAGAATAGAAATGCTATGTAAATTGGAATATTTCTCAGTGCGCGATGCATTTATTAGAATAAGATGTAGTTATACATAGTTTCTTCGCCAGAACTTTCGACGGTAGTTTCATCCCCTTACTCCCAACTATGCAACGCCACAAAAAATATATGTAGGCGAATATTTTTGCGCACGTTGTATCATAAAGTTTACATAGTTTCATAAAGATTTGTATATGACAAATTTATTCACAAGATATTTCAAGATAATTTGAACAACCTACCAACAATCCTGAGAAATATTTTTATAATATCATTATTTATCTATCTATCTAGTATCTATTAATAATCTATTAATCTATTATTTAGTATATCGCGACATATAAGTATGTGACACCCTGTACAATTGTGCAATCAGTGAATTGTGGGATTTCAACTGTAACTGTATAAAGGGAAGGGGTTAAACCTATTACTACTTAACTTATTACGATATCTAATCATTTCATAATCTTTGCAGATTGAATAATCCATATGGAGCCCTTAATCGACATTACGTCTCCATTGACGAACTAAAATTCGACTAGGTGAATTTTGGAATTGATTTTCTAGTCGTGAATATGACATTAAACCTGCGAAGTTGAAGAAGCGCGTTCACTGCGACGCGACGTGACGTGACGGTGAGTTCATTGTTTCCTCGTGCAGGATGGCTCAGCGACGATTGTACGCCGGTAAGTAAACCCTTCGGGAAATGTCAGGAAACGACAAAAGAATTGGTCCTAAAACAAACCCTTCGAAACTGACTTGCCTTTGTCCGCAGACATCTCGCTGAAATTTGAAGAATCAAAGATAGAAACCGGGGAACCTCTCGACCAGAAGAGCAAAGAATATGTAATACGCTAAATACAAAAAACGCACCGTCAACGATTCCGTCCTAAAAACGGTACTTCTTCCGTATCTGGAATTGTTTACAATCGTATTATTTAAACCTCGCTCTAATGACGAGTTGCTCCTAGCGCACAGCGAAAAAGAATTTGGAACGCCGGCCGTATGCAATGAAAATGCAGCGAGCGGCCGGGGTTTTTTGTTTTCACTCTAAAGGCGCTGTGAATCCTAGGGGGCGAAAGGGGGACTACATCCATAATCTCTTCGAACGAGGCTATTCATATAATTACGATCGAACTTCATGTACAGGTAAGTTCGTTTGATCGTTTAATTCTAATCTGTAACACGTTACGTTATCTCTTACTAAAGAAATCTAATATAAATAAGATATCTAGTAAATCTAATATAAATAAGTTCTTCATTCTCACAATAAGAAGCTCGTTTTGAAATATTTGTACCGTATGTGTCAGCAATTTCGATGAAAAAGGATTGTTATGGCTGATCCTATATCAGTTGCTATCTAATGCCTCTAATGCCCTTACAGAATGATGTAACATAGTAAATATGTAAACCAGTAATCCTAATAAGATTACAGACAATGGTGGAATTCATTGTAAATGGATTGACAATGGACTATCATTGTTAGTATAATCAATGACAGTTATTTAAAAGCACTCCGATATACACAAACATTGTTTGTCCTTCTTGAAGAACAGTATTCACAATCAAGTAATAAGTAGACTGCGTGGACTGTACTAGAAATAAAAGTACAAGTAGCGTGAACCGTGCACATTTTTGTTTGGTTCGTTGAATAAATATTTTCAAGTTAAGTCGTTCAGAATTTCGGAAACCAAATTTTTGCTCGAGGAGCGAGTCATTGAATAAACCGTATTAAAACAATAGCCTCGTGTGAACACACGCTGCCACGGACTTCCGAGGGTTAAAGCAAGCGTACATTAAATGTGAAATCTTATTAAGAGATCTTTGTCTCTCTGCAACCGTCATTAATTATCAAAATATCCCTATAGAGAGACTTTAGAAAATTGAGATTTTTAACAAAAGGTATTTAGATTTTTCCGTATTTTCCGAAAACAGAGCCGTGAGTATTTCATTAGAGCCGACAAATAGAATGGAGAATGAACAGGGTGGTGCGTGGTATTGCTTCGCGACCTTAATTTCCGGAGCCCTCACTTTCGCCTCGGCCAGCAAGCGCATACATACATATACAGACGTGTACGGTCGCGCGCGCACACACACGCGCGCGCACACACAGTCGGACGCAAGCCTGTTTCTTTGCCCTTCTTCGTTCCTCTTCGTTTTCATCGTAGCACCTTCCAACGCGAGCAAGAAAAGAGTTGTAAACGGAGGTGGGTCGAGGGTATTTTATTACCCCGTTCCCGAGCATCTTAGCTTCAGGTCCAAAGAGAATAGGAAAAGATGGCGGCGTGGCGCACTATAATTCCCAATTTGGACGATTAGGCGCGCGCCGCTTTCCTGATACTCGCTACCGTGAATTGTGCTGATCTTCCATTCTCTGAAGATCAAGAATATATAAAGAACGTACGATTCCATCTCTCGACGTTTAAACGAAAACGTAAAGCTGGGCTAGAGAATGTTGCGCGAGAAAAGTGAAGACCACGTTCAATTTGCTTGTACGTTACGTTAAGGATGTTCTGGAGGTAATATAAAAACGCAATAAAGTTTTTGAAAATTTGACAAGATATAATTCTTACTAAATTGATGCAATTACCAAAGTTTGGGTTCGATTCACTGCACCGTTTAAGAATTATAGCAACTTAAAGTTTGCGCATTTTAACACGTCTTCTTATGGAGAATTCATAAAATTCCACTTCAAACCCTATTTAAACCTTGAAAAAACGCAACTAGAAACTCCAGTTTTTTTTTTATATGTAGTAAAAATTATGTAATTAATTATGTTCAAAATTTATTAGGATTCACTAAACAGTTACAGAGCAAAAAAATTATAAACTGTTACAAAACGTCAAATTTATCGTGTTGTCTCTCACTAGCATGGAAGCGCGACAAGCGTAGACCACTGAATATAGCTACAGAGGGTACAGTATTCGCAAAAGTTTAATGCAAAATATACTCATGAATGGCTTTCATTGCCAATATATTGATGGATTTCGAATTTCTTGTAGTTTCGTCTCCCATTGTACCTCCAGAACATCCTTAACCCCTTGTCGTGTTTCAACTTAACGAGACAGACTCGTCATGAAGATTTTAACAAAATCTAACAAATATGAATGTTACGCGTTAGATTTTGTTAAAATCTTCATGACGAGTCTGGCTCGTTAAAATACGGCGAGGGGTTACTGTAACGTAGGAGCAAATTGAACGTGGTCTTCACTTTCCTCGTGCAACATTCTCTAGCAAACAAATATGAATGTTACTCGTTTCTTTTTGGATGAAATAAAATTTGATTTGTTTGTAATCAATATTTAACTCTTTACACTCGGAACTACAGTAAAGTCGCGATCTAGCTCCCTGAGGATCTCCACGATCACTGTTCTTTCGCCTACCTCTTCCACTGGGGGGCATCCCCGCGAGGGACCAAGAAGCTGGAGCTGCCTTGGTCGCGGTCCGTGTTTATATGCTGTCCTTTTCTACGTTCGAAATACTCTGTATTTGTACTTCCGACGCGGTCGACGGAGAAATAAAACAATAGTTTCCCTACACGATCTCTGTCTCTGCTCGGAACAGACGATGGGAACTAGATTGCGACTTAATTGTATTTTAATTTAACATGAAAACTAAACATTTCTTTCATTTTATACATATTAAACTGACGTAATTCACTCATACAATACTCGAATGTTTAGTAATTTATTTGACATAGAATAATTTAATAACGTAACAATTATTTTACATTACTCATATAGTAATATTTAGTGGTGCCTAGAGTCGCCAATCGAGTGCTAAGGGTTAAGCATCAAAATAAATGTAGACATACAAAAAATATAAACTTCTTTTCCCTTCTACGACATTTTTGGGGATAAAGACGTTTTAGTCGCTGTAACTGTAAAGAAAATGATACGGCAAGGGGTTAAAGTTGTTCTAAAACATTTTGTGTTCTACTCCAACTTATTAACGATGCATAAAAGAACGTTTAACATTTCTGTCGACATATTACATACGTACGTGGAACATGGAATAAAACCAATCGAGATATCAAAATAATCGAAAGAAGCAATGAAAACAATTCCGCTATCACTAATCCGGGGTAAATCGGTTGCTCTGACCCGTGCCAAACTGTTCACATTCTCTCCAAATCGTAGCGATCGGTTGACAACATACAAACTGGGAAACTGTGGAAATAGCACGATTTGAAAGTTAATATTTGCAGTATCGGACAAAGTCGTCTGTCGCACAATATCGGTCTCCTATACTATCCGAAAACTCGTCGACAACAAGTTTCCATCGCGTGGCAAAAAAATCTGTCGCGCATTTTCCACGATCGAGGAGGATCTGAACGTGCGCGGAGATGGGCGGAAAAAAAGAGAGGAAAAAGAAAAACGGTCGGTTCGAATTCGAGGAACCACCGCCGAGCGCTCTCTGTTTAAGGTTTGCTTTGTGACAACGCGAGCGCACCGGAAGTCTGGATATTCGGCGAGGACGGATTTCCGCAGGGTAATCTAGCATCCCCCTGTGTTCCCGGCAGCAGTGCCATTTGCCTCGAGCCCGTTCGAATAGATAGGAATCGTATAAATGGGTCATTCGTTTGCAAAGGGACGCCGCGCGCCGCACCTCGCTTCGTCGTGCAGCATGCCGTCCCGAGAAAAGAGGAACGTCACCTTTTCATTTCGCAAAACGAGTATGAGCTTCTGTAATTGTCTAATACACGAATCCCGATAAATTCGATTGTCTTCACGTTTCATAAATCCTCCATGAATAGGATAATCTATCCGTTTGAAACACCGACAAACCACTCGCCTTTTCATGTTTCTCTTTCCTTGTCATTTAATCATAAACAACCGTCACGAATACCAGTAAAATATGTATGCAATTCATTCGCAAAATATAGGATAGGTTATAATAACTGAGTCGTGAAAATGTTTGTCATGCAGAAAACTTTTGTTACTAACAGCTCGTGTATGTCCCATTTTAGTATTCAGAATATATACGATTTTTATATTTCTCTTTTATCCTTCTGCAAGAGCTCGAAGAGGAAGGATGTGGAAATTTCTTTTTATTCGAACGATCGCTTTATATTATTTTCAGGTGAAGCATTAGGCACTTCTTCGTGACCTGTGAAAACTTTGCACATAACGTAATTTTAACATATTTTTCGACGCGATAAATAGTTTAGAAGATATTCGAGAAAAATGATTTTATGAGCATTAAATTAATTATTTTAATGTTTAATCCATCTGGTGCATGTTTTCCCGTTATCCGATCGAGCTCAAACTTTGTACAGATTTTTTTTTAATTATTCGAAACAACTTTGGGGGGTGCCGTGAATGAAATTCAAAAGTCGGAAATGAGAGCCACCCTAAAAAATAAAAAATGAACTTCATTGGGTATCCAACATATTTCAAAATCCAATTTTATTTTTATCGTTTCTTATCGATTCGATATAAACAATTTCAAATGTCCTAATTTTATTCCAGAAAAATGCCAATGACACTAGCTCCTTCCTTGAACAGAAGGGGTTAATTGTATTTTCTTGGAGTGTAACATTCTAAAAAAAGTTTTTATGAAACTCCCGTTAGATATTCAACGGACCGGTGGTGCGCCGGTGCTTCACGGACTTAATTAAAAATTAAACGAGCCCCCCGGGAGTGCCGCGACCGCCGAAATTCGTCGGCGCTCGCTCCATAAAGCCGAGGATCGAGCGTCGCTCCTCACAATGACATCCCTCTGCAAACGAATGGTCTATCCATACGGATCCTACCATTTGGGTGGTCGAGACTATCCCAAATATACAATCTGTCAGAGCTATCTGAAAACGCTTAAGAAATCGACAAAATTAAACCGATATTGAAATCTCTGTCGGTATTGTACCTACAATAGAAAACAAATCACTCCAAATCGTTGCATCTTTACGCTCGTTTCTTTTTACAACATACTATTATACTTTCTCCCATTTACTATGATCTAGTGTCACAACATGGTAAGCCAGATTGTATTTTCTTATACTCCGTTATAAAGGTATTATTAAACTAAAATTTGGCATAATTGAACTGAATTTTAGCATATGTCATTATTGGACTGCGAATGTTTATGCATTTTCCAATTTTTGTAAGAAAGTGGAATGACATAAAATCCTATTTTTAATGGGAACAGCCTTTGTAGATCTAAAACAAATAAAAATTGTACAAAATTCTATCGAATTTTATACTCTAGGCTTTTTTGAAAATTTTCATATAAGCCATAAATTCATAAAGATCCGCAGTCTAGTCATTATTTATCAACAAATACATTCATCAATGAAATTCGAAATAATATCACGATATTCTATGAGCCAGCGTTACTATAGGATATAGGTGAATTCTTCTCGATCGAAAATTAAATATATAATAGACTTTGTGATTTCGGCGCAAGGTTCGATCATTTATAGAAAAACAGCAATTGTGCATCAATTAAACATGTTTCTCGACGTTTCGATCCTTATATGGATCATTCTCAAAGAGACATTTTTTGCATCTGAAAAATAATATGCGTATAATAAATTTTGAACGAAGATTGTAACACAGCCGTGTAAATCCAATGGTAAAGAGAAATAAAAGAATTTAGATTCTACCAAAGGTTTCTTCCTTATCTCTCCACCAGATATAATATCAAAACTCATTACTTATGAAAATGTGGCACAAATACCAACAATACAAAAATTGGGTAGAGACTGCTCAGTTATGTCGTTCAAAATTGCCGCCCAGTATGATTACGAATCATCCTCGGTCGATATCGACCAACCAATCACTGAATGGGCCGTCCTATAGGACACACTCGCTCTAGCGGTTTTGCTAACACATATGTCAGTCTCATGTCTGCCACCACGGAATAAAGTCCGGTTTTCGAAAATATTGAATATCGTTTAAAAGTTATTTCTATTGTCACAGCAAGTATGTGTGTTTTTTATTTCTCTTTACCATTGGATTTACACGGCTGTGTTACAATCTTCGTTCAAAATTTATTATTCATTTATTATCATATTATTATTATTTATTTTTCAGACGCAAAAAATGTCTCTTTGAGAATGATCCATGTAAGGATCGAAACGTCGAGAAACATGTTTAATTAATGCACAATTGCTGTTTTTCTATAAATGATCGAACCTTGCGCCGAAATCACAAAGTCTATTATATATTTACTATAGGATGTTTTGATTAGATAGATTCAGCGAGACCAGTTCTAAATAAACTTACGAATATTTACAATAATTTAAAAAAAAGGTAATTCTATGAAATTTTATGAATGTTCTAAATGTTTCTTAAGTTATAAATATAATACTTGTATAAAATTGATTATATACGCGTTCTCGAACCCTACACCGAAGAATAGATGCAATAATATCTTTTTAATGTTTGACACTGTTGAAAAGTATATTGATCTTTACTAATGATAGTTGCATTTATGAAATATAAGTTACATATTCACAACGTCCCTGTTTACCCTGCCCGAAGGCGATAAATGAAATAGTGCAATATCTTGCGAAACATTCAACGAGTAAGATTCATGTTCAGCTGTAAAAAAAGCGGAAGGCTTAGGAAGTTCGTAATTTTAATTACGGTAAGCTGTGATTAACATATCAAATAAATGCAACACACTGGTATCTCGATGAAACAGGCATTCGTGTCGCGGTACCAGCAGGAACATGGCGTGATCTACTAGCCTCCTAAAATTCCCACAAATTTCTCAAGACTTCCTGGCCGACACGCGAAAGTATCCTCGACCAGACACTTTCAGCAACTTATCGGCCGGTCGTTCTCGTTTGTCTACCAAAGTTTCCTGGGTTCTGTCTCGACCACGGTGTCTCTACGTATAGAAATATCGATCTTCGCCGCGCCTTAGAAGCTAATCGGATTTAGCATCGCACCGCGTGCGGACATGATCCATGGCCGAATAAAATATACTTTCAGGAAATATATAAGGCAAAGTTTTGTAGGAGAAACCGCGGCGCGTTCTATCGATCGTCGAGGGTTCGCGGCTCGGTTTCGTGCTTGTTCGCCCATGGAATTCTCCTTTCTCCCTAGCAACTTCTAAACGCGTCTAATTTCATTTAACTTTCGCCCTGGCGAATCATTCCGCGCGTGGTAAAAACAGGCGCACTGCCTGCCAGACAATTTTCGTCGCTGATTACGCGAGCGCACAACACAACACGGCGAATATCTTGCGGCCGTGAAACAGATACCTACGCAACGGTCCGTTTTCCGCATGCAACCGCGGTACAGGCACAGGTTAGGTTCCCGTGGAACCGCCGACGATGTTTCGCGAGTCAAGCCCGGCGAATCCAGCGGTTTAGCCGGTGAAAAATTTCTTTAGGATGCAAATAAGTTCGCCGTGAACCTGCTCCATTCGCCTCGTATCTGCCGCCGACACTGATTTCGCGTGCGGGCATGCAGAAGTTGCAATGTCAGCCAAGAACGCGGTATCCGTGCGCGCATATTCCATCGGCTCGGAAAGCCAGATACCAGAAACACACCGCTCGTCGAGCTGTATCCCTCTCTACTACCACCCTCTTCACGCTAACATGGACTGGCTTTTGTTGTTACTGCGTAAATCGACGACGTTAGAAACTCAGACTCAAAGAAATAGTGGAATGGGATCCATGTCTGATCGTTTGTTCCACATTAAACTTTCTTCGGAAGCAGATCGCCTTCGAAATTTAACAAAACAGACAATTCTTTCGTGTTTCAATCTTGTAGTCGTTGATACGATCGGTCGACGAAGCACTCAATGGAAAATAAAACTGTCTTCAAGCTTTACCTCCAGCATAGAACGCGGAAAAGCATTGAGAACGATCGTCGTCGAAATCTGTATATTTATACATTTGACCCATGATCTCATGCTCGAATCACGAAAACTGTGCAGAAACCGTCGCGACAGAAATCGATTATCTGCTGGTCGTATCTACATATAACCTGATTCAAATCTTATTATTAGTAGAGTAATTCCGATATTGCTGATGAAATTTGGGATTCAACCAAAACTTCATTCATAAAACGTAGGATATTCCCGTCAATATTTAATTGGTATTAATCCTTTCGAAAGAGTGAATGATCTAAAGATCGTGTTTAAAATGCCGAGACAGAATACGGCGGATTAATTTAATTTCGAGATTTTCGAAATTCTCGATATAATTTATTCTTTATATATCTATAAATATATAGTATATAATTAACATAATATAAATATTCAATTATTGGAAGAATATTGTCCATCACGAATTCTTTTCAAGAGTGTCACAATCTCGAAATTTTTAGGAAACCCGATTCCTTCGGGAATCTCAAAATTTTCGAGAAACCCGATTCTTTCGGGAATCTCTAAATTTTCGGGAAACTGACTCAACCTCTTCCCAACTCGTCCCGGCCATCAGGTTCCTCTCTTTCATTCGACCGTCACAGACATTCCACCGTCCGACGATGGATAAAAATCGTTCGAAGGAAAAGACTCGCTGCAAATGGAATTCGAAAATTTTTGGATGGAGGTCGACGATGACCTAAATGTCAGATACACCTTTAATACTCCGTAAGAAGAATTTGTAGGCACCTACTCGTTAGTAACTCAAAAGAAAAGAGGAAAATAAACCGAGAAACGTCGGCCAATTCAGCTAAAATTCGTACAATCAAAGAGGTAAGTTGGATCCAACGGGGGTGCAACGGAGGAGAATCGATATCGCGGAGGCACTTGGTAAAACGACGACTGGAGGAACTTGACTGAATGACAGACAGAGAGAATCATAAAGGAAGAATGAGGAGAGGTGAAGAAAAAAAGACGAGGGAACGGGAAGGGGCGGTAAGAGACGGTAAGGGACAGCGAGGCAAAGAGTAGAGAGTAGAGAGTAGAGAGTAGAAAAGCAAGGGGTAGACAGCAAGGAGGAGTACTGCAAGGGAGGGGTGAACGAGCAACAGCCGCTGCTCTTTTGTTTTCTGGGACAAGAGGGTGTCTTGGTTCGCTCAAAATCTTCGCCAGACCAGTCGAGACCCCGTTCTTTCCTCGCGGATATGAAAGTGCGTCGATCGAGGTGCCTTCCATCCGACACGATCTTCTGTTACGCTAGCTTCTTTTCGACAATTACAAGATCGTCCCAGACAGTGATTGTCTCTAAGATCACGGTGAAGTAGTCGATCCGTTGATCCGAATCTTTCTCTCTGGGATCAGTACTTAGCTAAATTGTCCTCCAGTTCCGGAAGTAAAGTTCGTGCCCTGGTAAACAAGTTTCGAGGGATTTTCGAGGCGATTCGCTAGTTTCTTTGACATACTTGCACGGCTAGAAACATCGCCGACATTCACCACGTAGCTTTGGAAGATAGACAATCTATTTATAAGACGATCCATGCTTTAATCTCGTCCAATATTGCACCTAAAATACTCATCTCATTTCTGTTTTGTTCTGTTCTGTACGATTTCTAAAAATTCAAAGGACAAATATTGAAGGAAAATTAATTTATAAGGGAGCAAAATTCTCTTACGACGCGCGACGGTGCTATATTATTGTATTTAACCCTTTGCAGTCGGAGCTATTCTAACTCGAAAATTATTAATTATCTTCCGACCTACAATAATTCCTCATCAATATAATACCTCATACAATACTGAAATGTTTAGTAATTGATTAGATACCGACATATTGAATAATGTAAACAATATTTTGAATACTGGTACAGCAATTTTTAGTGATGCCTCTTGCTTCAGGCATTGACAATTATTCGTTGAAAACTTTCATCCCATAATAAAATATAATGAACTATCCAACAAGATAGCGCAATAAACATGGAAATAAGCAAATAGTAAGTAAAGAAACTATTGTATTTTTTACCAATGACTAAATTAGTATTTCTTTCGTAATTTCAAACGTATCCTACTTTTTCGTATCTACCCTTCAAATGAGGCTATGATAAAGACTAGAAGATTTGTAACTGCTTTGATCTTCAATAGCGAGTTTTATTAATCGAATTAATGGGCACCACTATTAATTTGTATACATGGCAGACAGTGCTAACAAAATCCTGAAGCATATAGACAGAGTGTACCGAGAACAGTTCTTCACGGTGGAAAACAAAAAGATACTCTTGCCCAAGCTGATAAAACATCTGCCAGTTTGGAACTGTTTGGTACAGTTTGTCGAGTGTACATTCGCAACGTGGCACATCTAGCGAAGCATAATGAGAGCATTGTTCTCGGAAATTATAGCCGCATTGTTATTACTCTTTCTTTTTCCGCGCTGCGCTTCCTGCTGTATCCCCTACCCCCTCTCGAGTCTCGTCACTTCTTTTCCTGCGTTTTGCAGTTTAATACCTTCCCTATCTCTTTTCTCTGTCAAAACGTTTCTTTGTCAGTCTTTTGCTATTTGACAACGAGAATAGACGCAATAGATTCCAATATATGTGTAAGTTAAAACCTGCATTATGCTTTTTACCAAGGAAATTTTTCACTATAAAACTAACCAAATAACTTGTTAAATAATATCGAACAAAAAATAGCTTGATACTGCCGCGTAATGTCGTGTCCGAGGATACTGGAGACTGCGGATTTTATGCATTTATGTTGCAATTTAAAACAGTGGACAGATTTTAAAAATTTGAGCTTGTGGACGTCATTGTAGAATGAAAGAAACGAATACTTGGCCCTTGTTTGTTGCAGGTGATGCAAACCATTTTTATTTTGCATAAAGTTCCGCTGTCTACTAATAACTTAACCGCTTTCTCAGTTTTTTTGGCAACAGCTAAGTTTCACTAAAAATTGCGTAAGTTATGTGTAAAAACAAAAATGTACCTGTCTATATGAACAAAAGACCGCTTCTTCATAGTTCAAAGAGTATTGCTGTTGGTAACGTGTCGATTTGGTTCTTGTTTTTCTAGTAGGGGTATACATGTACACAATTGGTGTAGGTGAGAGACCGCAGTGTTTAAGGGATATGTTCCACATGGGAATAAAGCAACAAGGCACAGTTTCACTTAGGCGTAATCAATAGAATTACTCTGCCTCTATTATAGCTGCAGCTACAAGCTACAATGGTGGATCATTAGGAATAGGAGATAACGCCGTAGCAAGATCAATTCCGCTTTGAGGTTACCGTCGGTCGGTCCGAGCTGAATAGATTGGTTCTGTTATAATAGTATTAAGACGTATTTTCTCCGTGGCCACGCAATTATATGTATAGCGAATCATGCAAATGCTCTTAGTCGAAATTAAAATTCACTCGCATTCACTCGACAAAGGATGCTATTAATGATCGTATTAACTGGAGGAGTTGGCTGAGTGTGTTAACGATTATGACACAATATAGTGGAATTAGACATTACGTAAAAATATTGTAAAACATAACAAAAACCTCAATACTTTAGATACCTTGCTGTCTGTGCTGAAACGATTGTTTCTTTGTTACCGTTATTATATTTAGTATAAATTACTCAATAGCTGTACTTCATATTTTTTCGAACTACTGAATTTTTATTCTACTAATACCATTACTTTATAGTTACTTTATATTCCGATATTTAACCCCTTGCCCTACGATTTATTTTACGGTTTCAGTGATTAGAACTTTTTTGTAGATCGTAATTTCCTAAAACAGGAGAAAATTTATATCTATTGTATACCTATGTATATATTCTCTAATAGCTGTAGATTAACAAAAACAAAAGGAATTTTATTTTGGTTTAAAAGAAATTAATAACGTACATATATATATTAGACTCTATTCTGAATCTTCATCACGAGTCTGACACAATATTGTAGGGCAAGGGGTTAATCAGTTACATAAGTAGAGACATTTTCTTTGATTCTTTCGCAATTATATGAACGATTTAAAAAGTAGCTAAACAAATAGGTACGGATAGGTACGAATTCCCCACATTTAAGCTTTGTGAACATAGAATTCTAGCTACTTCAAAAATAATGAAATTAATTATCGTTTACAATCGTTAGAAGATTGAAAAACAATTTCGTCAGTAGATTTCAATTGTTCAAACGTCAGGGAATGTTCATAAATACGAGCTACAGAGTGGAAACGAGCTCGAATGCAAGTAGGTACACAGTTTAATTATACATATGTTTGTATGGTTTATTGTTATCTAAGCCAGACATTCTTCAGAGCAACGCCGGAACAATTTTGAGGCGAAGCCGACGAATCTCTCTTTACTCGGCGGAACACGCTTGTTTAACGATTGCAAGTTAAATTGCACGGTATGCTATTATAACTTTATATCCTCGTTAGACTTTCTAAGAGGGCGTCGTCCGGAATATGTACTTTTGAGAGGCGTCGATTTACTACTTCTCGAGGAAGTTCGAGGTGCTTGTAACGCGACTGGAAATGTTCTGGACATTGGCACAACTTCGTTCTCCGAAAAAGAAATGGAAAAAAAAGTTTCGTGAAAGGCTCTTTCTTTCGGTCGTTCTATCCATAGAAATGTTGCAAAGCTAAGTTAAGTGAAACAAAAGCATTGTTACTAGTTACAAACACACCTCTCCGGGAATCACTTAAATTAACGAAACCGGTGACTTTTCCGAACTCGACGAAAATAATGAAATCAAAACTACTTTCGTTTAAATCGAATTCCCATTAAGTAATTAATGTCTCGGTTCTCCGTGCCCTCCCTTCTTGCCCCCCTCCCCCTCTCCGATTGAATGCGTTATATGTATTGAAATGGATAGCGAGCCAAAACGAAATTTTTCAATCTCGAGATCACCGATTTCGAGTACCCAATTGATGAATGGCACGCAATATCTTCGATTAATATCGGTAATGCTTATTTACCTGAAACAAAGGAAAATATCGATTGGCCGGGCCATCAAATTTGGTTACTAGTCGACGAAGCTCGCTAGATCGAACGGCAATTTCCCTGAAAACATGCACGTTTAGAGGACGCAGCCGGGGATGCACAATATTTTTCCATAGGGGTGGCGAATTAGTTGATTACTTTTCGTTGAGGAATTACGCGCAGCTGGCGACGCGTAACGCAATTCGCGATAAATGTGGAACTACAAATTTGTGTAAAGCAATGAAATGTCGATCGAACGAGCACTCGCTACCATTAAGAGTACGCGGAGCGTACAGGGAGACCACGGTAATAAAGATCCACCACATCCACACTGATGAGGATGCAAGCGGCCGGTCCTTTTGTTCGAGCCTTTTATCGTTAACGAATTTCAAACAAGCCTGCGAAAGCTCGATCTCGCAATGAGCGATTCCGATGCCAGCAATATAGGGGCATCTCTCTATTGGCCATTTGCCAGTTCGGGAGTAACAGCACTCGCAGCTTGACTCGATAGTAAACAGCCAATAGGGAACTTCGTTGCGATTCACGGTGTCGGCTTTGAAAAGCTGGCCTTGGGTGTGTAACCATTGTACTGTGATTGAAGAGGCTAATTTAGATGGACGCGTGTGTATGCTGGCCAGGAGGGAAGAAACTCTCCTAAGGAGTGTTCCTCCACCGCCAGACAAATGACTGGCAACTGACCTCAGTCACGTTAAGAAGATTGAACGCCGAATCTCGACGAGTCAGATTTTATTCTGGTCGATCTACGCCCCTCCCTCTTTCTTCACTGGACGTTAAAAACCTCGGGGGATGTTAAATCGGCGCCAAGTCGGACGTCGAAAGATCATCGATCTTTTCGTTTTAACCAGCGCGGCGTTCCGTTGCACCCTCTTGCGAGAATTTAAACGCTATGACAAGAGGAATGTGTGCGCTATAATACGGAGATCGTGCTGCATTTATTTTAGATTGTTATTACATTGTAGTAGCCGTTTAAACGTTAGAACGTAAATCACGCGAATAAACCTGGCACTGTCGTTAATCAACTTCAATCGCGTTCAATTACGTTGCGTTAAAAACATGTTTTTAGTAAAAGAGAAATGTGTTACGAAATCTTGAACATTTTCACTCGTTAAATATGGATGATAGTCACTCGTTAAATACAGGATGTTGGCGCTATTACTAGCCGACGTTTTCCGTGGAAACAGCAGGTATGTATTGGAAAATAGGACTGTTTTTCGTAAGCATCAAAATGGCATGTGAATTTTTTTTAAAAATCAAGTTTCGTCAAAATCAGAAAGTAACTGATTGGCTAGTTTCCCTTACTTCCCTTAATAGACCTTCTAATCTAAACGAATTGCACAGGCGTATGTGTTAGATGACGTAATAAGCAGATATTGGAAAACATTGGTTTTTAAAAATAAATAAATACTGTTTTATTGCAGATTTGATAGAAAAGGTGCCACATTTAAACTTCAATGTGAAATCTGTATTTTAACGATTTTTTTCACTTCTCATAACCAGAGTTTGCAACTGAAAAATCGGGGACAATAAGTACTCTAATATTTGATTCGATACCTTATTATTCCTGATTTATATTTATTAGTATTTATTTTTAAAAATCGATTTTTTCTAATATCTTCTTATTACAATTTTTTACGGACAAGTACTCTAATATGTGATTCGATATGTTAAATGTTTTTCAGAATTTTTAGATGCGATTAAATAGGGAAACGGCACAAAAATTGGTTTTTCGTGTATTGCTTGTAACTATCCTCAGACACAAGATGTAGGGTTGAAACTTGGCAGATAGTTTTGTCTTGATATGCTATTAAACGTGCCATTTTTGGTTGAAATCGGTTGAAAAGTGGTTTTGGCTTCTTTATCCAGTTAGACCTTTTCCGTTATATGTCCGGGCGGTTGGTCATCCCCTTCGCTATGTTTCCTCTGTAGTCGAGATGCAGAAACTGTACCCACGAGAAGATTCCTGGTTCCAAGCCTTCCTCGAATGTACTATAACGGCCTTCGGAGTACACCGAAGATGTTTCCCAACATCCTAGGGCTGCCCCCATCAGCTTTGGTATCATGACCCCCTTATTAACTGAAGCGAGACAACGAGGGGACGGCAGTGAGTTTCTGTCCGAAACCCGATGTTGGAGAATCCAAATTTCGTCCCTTGTCGACGCCTCCGGGTTGATCGGCCAAAGTGTGAGCGGTCTCGTTATTTCTCCCCGCGGGGATGTTTGGTTTGGCCAGCAAATGGAGACAGAATGGTTCCCAGTCAGGTGGTATTTCAGGAAAGGTATCCGGGTTTAACCAACCTGGAATGCGCCTCCGAAAATCTTTGGGTATGCTTATTATGGAACGCCGTTATGTTAATACAAGATCTTAATGGTTCCCAGGCAAATAATGAGCTCGCACGTTCTACCAGTCCCTTATAATATACAGTCAGTCTCATAAGTATTCGTACGCCCTTCAAAACTGAATAACTTTTTCATAATTGTACCAAACGATCTAATTGTTTGTAAGCAGTTAGAAGCATTGGTTTACTAAATGATGTGCAAAAAACATTTTCCAAAAATTTCATTGATTACTTTTTTATTTGGGCCCTTAATGAAAATTTAAGATATATGTTTTGTAGATCTATGTTAATTATACACATGCTGAAAATCCCATCGAAATCGGTTGACGTAGGAAAAAACGACACGCATCGAAAGATGTACGATTCTGTGGATTTTAAGCAGAAACGGATCAAAAGTCGTGAAAAACTACGATTTTCACCATTTTTAACCGCTTGTAGCTCGTGTGTATGTCAATCGATTTCGATGAAATTTTCAGCATGTGTGTAACTACTATAGATCTACAAAACATATATTTTAAATTTTCTTTAAGGGCCCAAATAAAAAAGTTTTAAAAAATGCCTTCTTTATTTTAACATGCAGCCTTGTAAATTGTAATTTTTGGAAAATCTTCTCTGCACATCATTTAGTAAACCAATGCTTCTAATCGCTTACAAAACATCACGTCATTTGGTGCAATTATAAAAAAGTTATTCTGTATCAAAATACCGCAAAATATCGCTAGAGCTATTACATAAATACACCGTAATTTTGGTAACGTCATCATACCAGCGAGAAATTAATTCGCGATATACAGTCGGGAACAATACTAAGTGGAAACTCTTAAAAATCACATAACTTTTTTAAAACTGGTCCAAAGTACTTGAATCTCTCTAAGATATTAGACTAGTTTGCTAAAGAATGATTAAATAAAAATTTGTTTAGATTGCAATTGGTAGGAATCGGACAAAATTAAAAAAATAATGTTTTCGAATTCCTTTATCTGATCCTGTAACGATAATTTAAAAAACGCGTTTCGTAGATTTCGGTAACTTAAAATGCATACTGAAAATTTAATCGAAATCGTTTAATGTTGCTATGTGCTCCAAAAGTTTAAAGATGATCACGTAAGGGCGTAATGCCCTGACAAGGCTGAAAATCTGCGACTTTCACCCTTAAGCTCTCATCTTTATAAAACTTTCAGTATGCATATAAGTTACCGAAATCTACAAAACGCATTTTTTAAATTATCATTACAGACTCATATAAAAAAGTTAAAAAAAGATAATTTTTAAAATTTTGTATGATTCCTACCAATTGTAATCTAAACATATTTTTGTTTGCTCATTCTCTAGCAAATTAGTCCGTGTAACATCTCTAAAAAATTCATGTTCTAAAGTCCTTTTCTTAAGAGTGTTCACTTAATATTGCCCCCGACTGTATAAGGATCACTTTTATCCTGAGTGATCAAGCAGTATGAGGAATATATATATTTTTTTTATTAATGCAATTCGAATCTCAAGGAAGAGATTATTTTGTAGTATTGTACAGACGTTTTAATACATTATGATACTTTATATAATAGAATACAAATTATAAACAATCGTATGCCTGCTACACAAGCAGTTTAAAGATGTACTCTTTTCTTAAATCTTCACAGTCATTCAGAAACGAGTAGGTCAGTTTAAAAGATATAGTTTTTATAATTGCTTGATAAATTTTGATCTCTGTTCTTCAAATGTGGACAGTTTGCCATAGTACATGGTCAATATCTTGAGTTTCATAGCCGCATTAACGTTGTGGATCGTTTATTATGCCAATTCGAGCGAGAGAGATGGCAAGATTGTAGTTGCCACATGAGGAATATTATTCTTACAATTTACTTTTACTTTGTCTTCAACAAGTCTCGTTCAGAGGCGAAGAAACATTGCCTATCTTGTTTACTATAACCTTATAAAGTGAAAGAACACCTCGTATGAAACTTTTTCTATGCACGTATACGTCACCAGGCTCATGGACATGTTAAGACCGACCTATCGTCGAACTTTTTAATATCATCCCGCACGATTTTATTAAATCTCCAAGCTGAGTGTGGTATTCTGGCCGCTGGTTAATCGCAAAGCGGCTCTCTCGACACCCGTATAACCACATTTTGTCCATTAAAAAAAGTTCCCAAAGGAAATTTGCGAGCAGACATAGAATCCGCTTCCCGTTTTCATCAGCAGCAGCTCGTGAGGTGACGATCGGATCAAAATAGAAGCACGAAGTTGCGTTTGTAGCTGCTTCCACGGCTAGAATTTCTTGCGAGCAAAGATAGACGTGGGTAGGTGGCTGGGGAACGTAGCCATTACTCTTAATGTAGATGCCGACTGTGTTTATCGACGATTTGGCGTCTACATGCTTTTAGCTATGGTGAAGTAAAAATAAAATTCACAAGAATGTTCGTAGTGTCTCGATTAAAATCACTTTCAGACTCGAAGAAACTAAACATTAGCATCGTCTTTTATTGCATTTGTTATTATTTAATATAAAAGCATACACATATACATAAATACAAAATAAGTCTGTCGTTTGAAGCTAAATTGTATCTATTCCTCCGGTTCAAGTGTTCTATAATATGCGTGGTAAAAGATTTCTATGAATTCTAAGTAAAATTAAGGTAATTGTATTTTTCTCTTTTGTTGGAACTACATGGTTGATAGATGATAGAAATGTTTATATAAACTACGATAGGAAACGATACTTCATAGATTGACCTAATATTTCATTTTTGATAGGGAATATAGATGATTGCAACATTTTTGGCTGCGAGTATGCATAATTTTCCAAATTCCTGGGACAAAAACCGAACCATTCGTTCGGAAAGTCACGTCAGTCGTCTAAAATGGCAAAGAAAGCCAGAATTTCTCACGGGCAGGAGAAATTGGTCGAACAACAATTTTTTGAAGAAGAAGGAGAAGAAGAAAAACGTCTATTGTATAATCCTGGATTTTGATAGATGAGTCGTAACTATACACATTTTCATATAATTAAATCGTTTTCATATAATTGAGATATTATATAAAAATATATTTTTAATATATTTAAATACGTGTATATTATTTCCAATATATCTCTAAGTATACTGTATATGATCTAAGGTGGCAGTTGTTCGAGAGACCGAGCGTGCATCATAGGTTACAAATAATAGGTAAATAATATTACAAATAGCGAGGACATTACACTAATGACTAGACTGCGGATCTTTATGCAAAATAAAAGTTGTTCGTATCAATTGACAGAAATCAAAGAAAATAGTCAATCTTCCTTTAATAATTTCAACAAGGAAAATCTAAGAATGTTTTTCTTAGATTCGTTTAATCCTTTTACTGATTTAAATTGTATCTACTCATTTTTGTAATAAATGCATAAAATCCGCAATCTACTAATGACTAATGTAAAGAAGTTTGAATTAGTTCTGAAAAAGATTCCTAAAAATTGGTGGAAAAAACGGCCTCGAATATAAGTGAAAAACTAGACAACAGTTGCATTGATGATAGAATCTGACCGAAACACGAGGAACGTTTAAAATTGTCCTCGCAACCCTTTGCCAGCCGACATCTGAACCGCTTGAACCGATGCGACGAGCCGATACCGCTGACCCGAATTATCCCGAGAAAAATTCGTATCGAAGTGCCTCGCAGGGATACAATAATCTTCGAGATAGGATATCTCTTTTTTCTCTCCTCTTCACACTCGACCAACCTCTTTTTTACGTCCATTTCTTTCTACCCTCTTCATTCCAGCTGCCGCACCGTTGCAAGCATAGTGCTCCGGCTCCAGCTACCTCCGCGACGATATCGACCCCTCCCCTCGTCCACCGCTTTGCAACTCCCACGCGTTTTTTCCGTTCCCCAGTCCCGTGACTCCTTCTAAATCTCCCCCGGTTCTTCAACCCCCCTTTTCCCTTTGCATCACAGTATCGCAAACTCGGAACTATCTTAAGGAGATTTCATGCCAGGAAAGTCTTACGGGATAAAATAATCTCGAAGAAACGACCGGGAACCTGCACCCGGCTCATTCGTGGTTTCCTCAAATTTTTCAACTTAATCGCTCCCTCTTTGACACCATTCAACCCACGGAGAACCTAATGATTAGTCTGTATCGAGGGTATTTCTCTGCCGTGGAAACTAGAGGAACCTTGATGATGCTAAATCTACCGATACTTATTCCCTTGTGCGAAGGAATTTTGTAAACGTAGAAGTGAGCGAAACAATAATAGTCGAGAGTTTCCGTGAAAATGTTGTAATCTTACAATACATATATCGATAGGAGACTTGTAGTATTTGTAGATAGGGTAAATTGGGGTGATGGTAACAGACGGGCGTAAATGTAACAAATTAAATGGCTTAAAAGATATAACAAATATTGACACTGAATACACGATGAACAGTAAGATTTGTAAGATTTGTAATGCACCTATCCTTATCCTAGCAACATAAACATGTGATAGATACACTCCCGCTCATAAGTCTTAGGATACCTCTGGTTTTTAATAAAACTCTGGTATTTCGTATAGATTATGAATCTTTAATTGTAGTAACTACATAATATAAATATAATGACAATGATACAAAACACACGTCAAAAGTATATAAAAACTATTTGGATCAACTTCAATGTAATAATTCATTAAAAATTATGGGAAGGCCACCCCAATCACCAGATTTGAACACCATAGAAAAATTATGGGAAGAACTGGATAGACGAAGACTGGATAGGTACGAAACTTTTGCTCTACTTCGAAAACACATTTATGGAATATTTTGGAACGAGAATGGAATAATATAGCAACAGAAAGTATGAAAAAATTGATGATGCGAAGGCCAAGAATAGTGGAAACTGTAATAAAGAAACGTAGCGGATTCTTTGATGGAAAGGAAATATAAATATCTTTTACCACATTTTTTTACTTGTTGGTAAGATTTTTGATATACGAGTGCAGCATTCTTTCCTTGACATGTAAACCTTTAAATAAGGAAAAATTTGTTCGCATCCTTCAACGATTATTTCATTTTTATAGATTTGAATACAAATATGATCACTGTCCTAAAACTTGATCCTTAAAACTCCTCCCCTATGAAGAGTATGTAATGTATGGTGAAAAAAGGAACTTTTCAATACCCTAAAGCAGGAGTCGGCAAACTACGGTCCGCGGACCAAATCCTGCTCGCGAAGTTAATGAACACGAAAAAATAAAAAGTAAGTCAAATTACGTAAAATTATGTAAAAATATCACTTCCTAATTAAAAAATGTTGAACCTGTTTGTTTTTTTGTTGCTCTAAGAGTAGAATTACCCATGTAAATATATATATCTCCTAGTTTGCCACCCGGCCCGCCGAGCCTAAAAATTTTACGGTCTGGCCCTTTCCAAAAAGAGTTTGCGACCCTTGCCGTAAAGTATTCCTTGTTGATTTAAAATTGCGATATTTTTACAACTATGTGTATGCGTTTTTCAAAGAGATAAACGTCGTTAATATAATACTATTAGAATCTTCCATAGCCAAAACAATTCATGCAATTGAATTGTTAAGACAAAACCCTTCTAGTAATCCTCTGTTTTATTGCTAGACTACGAATCTTTATCAAAAATAAAAAATGTTCGCATTGATTACAGGACACAGGAGCCAAATAGAAATTGTATTCTTCTTTTTAATCATCCTATCAACCTGAATCTAATAGATTGATGTTCATAAATATTTTTAACGTGTCCACTGCTTTAAATTGTGCGTGCCCATTTTTGTCATAAATGCATAAAATTTGCAGTCTATTCATTATTGTTTTTAAGTTCATATAACGATATACATAATAAAAGCTGATACTCATATGTATAAGTGTATTTCTAGTCATAAATATACAGGGTGAATCACGAATCGTGATCAGTAGAGATTAGGTACTCTGTTATTAGCAGTTTTTATCAGATATAGGTTTCAAGAAAGCTTTCACGTGATTATAGCAAATTTTTCGTCAACTCTTTTTTTTATGATTTTTCAATGTTACCTTCAATTTTTTGCAAATACACCTATAATTTTTATACGCGCATTTGTTAGAAGATTTCAAGGCGAATTCGGAAACGTATCATAACATTAAAAAAATTGTAAAAAAATTGCAAAAAATTTCTTTTTCAATTTTTTTTACAGAAAATTTGCTATAATCATAATCGTGAAAGTTCTTTTGAAACCATGTATATGTGATAAAAACATTTTGTATGATCACGTCTAAATTTTCATTTTACCGTATCTTTCGTTATGATGCTTGCGAGCAGGACAAAGTCACGAGTAGACTGCGGATCTTTATGCAAAATAAAAATTGTCTGCATCGATTGCAAGAAATAGAAACCAAATTGAATGTTATTTCTTCCTTAAAAAAAAACAATTTTAATAAAGGAGAAATGATATATGAATTTCATCTACTCGATTTTGCTATAGATGCATAAAGATGTAACAATAACATGTTCCGTAAACCGTATACTGTCACCAAATTAGTTTGGATAAATGGCGTTTTAGTGCATACATATTCATTTCATATACATATCTCTTAATTGAATTGTCGTTGCAATAACTGTTACCACCTAATCTGACCCGAAATAACAAAGGGATTTCGAATGGTATCAGAGGTGCATTGAAATGTAACAGATTGAGAAAATCAGCATAATGAATATACATATTCGTCCATTAATAATAAAAGCAACAATTTAAGAGACGATTAAAAGTTAATTAGCGTACTTTTTACTGATAAAAACGTTAGCTTTTTTGCAGTTGTAAATGATCCGTGTCGCTATATTTAATTCTCCTATTCAACATCGACAACTTTAACGTACTCGAAGAATATGGCCGATGAGCAAAAGCAAATATCGATGAAAATTCGCCAACACGTTTGAATTTTATCCCAGTGATCTGTCCACGAATAATTCGGAGGTTCGAGCCCGTGCTGCTGTGAAATATAATTAATGCATTGTTAATCTACTATACCGAACGAATAAAAGGAAAAATGAAACGCACGAAATCGCCAACGAGTTTTTTGGACTTCATACCCCCTGCATCCGTCTTTCTCTCTACAAAATTCGTGATCTCGCTGATATCCGGCACTGTAGCCCGTTGAACGCACGAATATCACCGAATACGATCAAAATTTAATAACAGATTACTTTGTACAAAAATTTTGATTTCATTCACCGACTTGTTTTGCCATTTCAAAACCTGAAACCAATAATACTTATCACTAGACGGATCTCTATGCATTTATGGATTCCAAAAATATTCGAAGAATGCTAAAATATAAAATTCCACAGAATTTAATACGATTTTTATTTATTTCAGATCTACGAAGGCTACTGCCACTGGAAATAAGATTTGAATCGTTCCCACTTTCTTCAAATTTGCCTAGAAAAATTAAAAATTGCATAAACATCCCGCAGTCTACTTATTGCATTGTACACCATTATACACGAAATGAAGAGTCTATCAGCGAAACTTGGAATCAATACACAGAATTTTTCAGAACAATGAATTTGAAATCACTTCCTTCTGATGTGGTTTTACTTCATTTTACAAGAACTTCGAACAATTTACTAAATTAAGGAATTTAATTTTCAATGAACACAGTACGATGAGTAACCATATAATATACAGTTATTCCCACTAATATTCAGACTCTCTAAAAAAAACGATAACTTTTTAAATTTTGGGCTATACGATTTGAACTTTTTTGAAAAGTTGGAGCAATCAGTTTACTACATGATGTGAAAAGAAATTTTTTCAAAAATTGCAATTCACCGGAATTGTAGAGAAAGTATTAAAAGTTGCGTTTTACAACATTTTTTCACGGGTCTACATTGCAAATTTAAAAAATACGTTTTGTAGATCTGTGCATCTGTGCATCGTGAAAGTTTCATCAAAATCACTTACATTTATAACAATTAGAGGCCGAAAATCGTGAAAATCTGCAATTTTTACCATTTTTAAACGTTTGTAAATTTTGTGTAAATTGCGCGTTTTCTAAATTTTCCATACAAGCCCACATAAAAAAGTTGCAAAATACAACTTTTAGTATTTTCTCTGCAATTCCGACAATTAGCAATTGTTTCCAAAAATTTTGTTCATGTTGTGTAGCAAACCAATTGTTCTAACTCCTCAAAAAAATTCAAATGGTATGATCCAATATTAAAAAAGTTATAGTCTTTTTAAGAGTGTCCGAGTCTACATATACATCCATATACAGTGTGTCTTCGTTATGCGGATAAATCGTTTATTCCGAAATTATTAAAGATACCAAAATCTTTTTAAATTTATCGTACGAAAATTAGATCGTACAAAGGAGTAAACTTTGCGATCAAGGCGAATTTTTGACATGGTTTTGAGTAACGATCTTTGTAACGAAGCTTCTGTTTAAAAGTAACCATGCTTCTATCTCGACATTTAAGAATTCCATTTTGGAATTCCTATTTCCGACAGGACTTGTCAAGTTCTTTTTTCCAATTCGTACACGTAGTATCTTGTAACTTATTCGAAAACAAATGTATTGTATAATAAGTTAATGATTGAGTTATAATTCCTAATTTTAATTGATAATGTAAAAAGAAATGCCCGTGCCCCCCAACAAGTCCTCCTCCCCCATACATTTAACTTCCATGTTGTCCATGTGAAAACTTTTTTCTATCTTTAATAGTTTCAAAATAATCGGATTTTATACGCTTAGCGAGGACATACTGTATATTGAACAGGCGTATCCACTTAACTCGGAACTCGTACGCGCGAAAACAAACACGACCATCAACACCGTGACACAAACGGATATATACTACTGCATTTATATAAATTTCTCTCACACTCGCCATTTCCTGAAATAAAGTTTCTTGGAAAGCTACGAGTGACGTTTTTCGATGCTGACTTAATCTGCATTATTATCCCATTCGTGTTGTATTTAGACTTGCTTCAAGTTAAACGTAGCATAATAATAAATCGTATCAGTGACAATTTGATTTTTATTAGCAACTGCCACTCTTGCACATTATTGAGTTCGACTTTTTTCACATTACGAATATCCGTTATTAAAATTATCGGTTATAAGTTGTCAGTGGATTTTATGCATTTATCACAAAAATAAGTAGGTGTAATTTAAAACAATAAAATCGTTAGGAGAATTTAAAAGTATTGTTGGTTTTGGGAAGCAAGGTATATATATTTATTTAAATAAAAAGAACCAGATATTAATTTAGGACGATATTTAATCGATGTTCTCTCTTCCAAGGCTAGGCTTAGACTGACCGAGTTCGGCAGCTCGTCGATACGTTTGAAACCGAAAAAACATCTGAATGGAATCATGTCGGCGGACTAAAAAGGGCCGCGGCTCTGTCTTTAATCTGATACTTAAAGATACCGCGAGGTACAATATAACGGACCCGCAGATATGGGATCTGGAACGTTATATATTTACAATAGTTCCCGGAACCGTATTAATTTCTGTATATATATCTATAAGTATTCTTATATTATTTTCAATCGATTAAAAATATTAGGATAGAAAACAAATTTCTATTTCACTCTAGTTTGTTGCAATTCAGGTAGAAAATATTTATTGTGCATAATAGTTATGTTATAAGTAGACTGCGGATCTTTATGCAAAATAAAAATTTTCTTCGTCACCTAAAAGATGCAGGAACCATATACAATTTTCTTCCTATTCTTAACAATTGTAATAAATTGAAAATAATATGTGGAGAGATGTCCTCAAATCGTCTTAATCTTTTTACTGTTTTAAATTACATCCATCCATTTTTGTCATAAAAGCATAAAATCCGCAGTCTAGTTATAAGTAAATTGATATAACCTAACCTAATCATTTTTGTAATAATTGCTAATCAATCGACCGGGTGACTTTTTTTGACGAAGATATAAGTCTAGGTTTCTCATAAATGAAATAATAACATGTATTAGTCTAATATTGAACACATCCTCGCAAAGCTCACTTTTGGCAACAAATTCTATTTCTGGGACTTGTATACGAGTCTCGAAGGACCCAAGTTTGATGACTGTGGAAGTAGGTACGCGTCGCGGCAGTGCCATAGCTGCTTATTCTCGTACAGCGTACGCAAGAATTTTGAATTAAATGGATGATCCTATTCATATGCATGTATACTAATGCAACGAGTATGTCATTTCATTTTTAATGCCTAAACAAACTGCCAATCAAACTACTCCTACGTTGTATCATCACTAAACTGCGGATCTTTATGCAAAATAAACATTTTCTGCATCAATTTAAAAAAACACAGGCCAAGGGAAAAGTTCTTTCCTTCTTTAACAATTTAGTGGGTTGGAAATAATACATTGGTGTTTCTAAATTCTCTTCGTCTCTAATCTTTTTTCAAATTGGGCTTACCCATTTTTATTATAAATGCATAAAATCCGCAGTCTAATCATCACTTTCATTCAACTAGCGATTGTAGATCTAGAAAAATTTTCAATTTTATAATCTTCGTCTGAAAGACTTTTATCAGTGCACCAGTCAAATAATATGCAGAATTTGCAATATTTTAATGAATATTTCGAAAAACAACAGAACAAAGGACATAATAAATACGAGTGAAGGAGAAAACGTATAACTCCTCTCTTTCCACGTTGCATACGAATGCATCAAGAAGAACAGAGCAAACAGGTGTCTGGTCGTCTCGTCGTTCGTCAAATGACTGCAATTAAATTTAACGACTTTTCCAGCGCCTTTAACTTTAACTTTTCTCCCCGTGGACTTTCCAGCACTCGCATTCCACCATTACGCGAGAGTCGAGCTACAGGTCTGGCTACATGTATTTCGACCTGATGATGCACATACCGTCATATCTTCTCGACACTTTTTCCCGACCCTATTATCTCACGTTTCTGTTATAAAAACAGTGAAATTCTCAAATGAATGAAGACAAATCATTATAGCAATATTGATCATTAGACTGCGGATCTTTATGCAAAATAAAAAATGTTCGCATTGATTAAAGAACACAGTGTTCTTCTTTTAATCATCCTATCAACCTGAAACCAATGCATTGATGTTCTTAAGTATTTTTAACATGTCCACTGCTTTAAATTTTACATGCCCATTTTTGCCATAAATGCATAAAATCCGCATTTTTATCACAGATTTTATGCATTTATGACAAGAATGAATAGGTGTAATTTAAAACATTAAAGACATTAGACGAATTTAAAAACACATTTATACTATGTCCAACCTATTGAACATATTAAGAGGGAAAATAAATTTCTGTAATTCCGATTTGTAGCAATTCAGGTAGAAAATTTTTATTTTACATAAAGATCCGCTATCTAATCATTATACTACGGATCTCTATGCAATTATGGCTCTTGAAAATTTTCAAAAAACGCTAGGATATAAAATGTAACAGAATTTAGAAGGATGTCAATTTATTTCAGTTCTAAAAAAGCTGCTACCAGGGATAATGAGATTTTATTTGACTCAAGTTTCTTATAATTCGTCTACAAAAATTGAGAATTGCATAAACGTCCGCAGTCGACTAATCATCATTCATAAATATTTCTTAGCCTTGTGTAATTTATGCAAATTTACGGTTACCTCCATCAATCGTGGACATCTGCTTGTTTTTATTTTTCTCATATTGCGTACTTCTATTTTAATGCCTGTGTTACATTTAACTAATTATTGCAAAAGTATTAATTCTCTCTTAAAAAGTATCTCTCACGATGACTGCGTTCGCTACGCACATTCACCATATTGCATTAAATTCGTACCTTATACACTTGTACCATAAATGTGTAAACTTGTACCATATATACATACATATGTATGTATGTATATTACCTGTTACATTAATAAGTACTTCCATTTATTCTGCAATTTGTTTTTATCAGTGAACAACAACAGAATTAATGGAATATGAAATTGAGTACGTGTTCCACAGTGTAATCAGTTCAGCGTTATCGGTTATTTAACTGCTAATTTAATTCTTTTTTCGTATAACTTATTGATATCTTCCTGCGTATTTTTGATGTGACGTAACAAAGCTGGTGGTATTAAATGATATGAAACGTTTGGACAAGTTACCACGCATTTCTTAGAGAAAACGTTCATTCGCTTATCCGTTTCGACTGCCTTTCAGAAATCGTAAAATTCTTAGCAATTTCGATTCCTCGCTAATCTACTTCGAACGAGGAACACTCGTTTTTCGGAGTGGCAGAGGATCACGCGATAAATACACGGGGAAGCGCAAATTGATATAAAAGTCAGAGATCCAGTATGCCAGTAGGTTCGTATCGTAGCTGGCTTTTAAAGAAATTGGCTGACGCGAAGTACCTTTTTCGCTCGCGCTTCGATATACACGATACGCGCGAACCTTCTCCACCTGTGTGTTTCGATTTCTGGCGTTTTTTTATGGTTATTAACATGAAAAATTCCTCGGTAGATCTGATATGTAAATAAGAACGACATTAACCGTTTGCACTCCGAATTGTTTTTCAATTTTATTGCCAACAATTCCCATACTATTTTAAGCGTTTTATTTGAAATTTACTTCAAAGAACAGTCCCTTGACTCCTACTTATTTTAAACAATTTTATTTACTAATTATATTAAATATAGCTCTCTCAAACTTTGTTGTAACTTATATTTGTGGAACTTGTATTTGTTTTTAACTAAAAAATACAACTTAAATAAATAAATGAAGAACCATGTACATATAAAAACACGTTTCATTTACATTTTCCTTTCTACGATGTAGTCAGACTCGACAAAGGAATACAAAGAGTTAAAGCATATAAATATTTTTATTATATATTTATTAAAGCATATAAAGTATAGTCACAAAAATAATTCAAATATTCAATTTGGAAGGAACATCCTGTACTACATGTAACAAATGCATGTTATAGAGATAGAGAATATACAGGGTGAGACACATGACAACTTCAAATAACTTCCAAGTTATTTGTTGTACGAATAAATTTTTCGAACAAATGTTGCCTGGTTTTCAGGGGGGCATACAGTGCTACCTTTTTATTGAGATATGGGGGTCACCTTCAGCTTTTTAAATGAAATTTAAATCTAAATTAAAATTAAGTCCAATATTTTTTCTCGAATTCGGATAAAGTACCAAATTCTCTATAAAAAAGTATTACATCAAATAGGGCTTAAAATGAATAATTCCCAAAATATTTATGAGAGAAATTTTATTTCAAGCGATGATCGAAGTATTGTCCATTGCAAGTCATGCACTTGCGTAATCGGATTATGAATAAACAAAGAACTTTTCTAATGTTTCTGCCGTTATTGCGGCACATGGACTAATAATGAGTTCTTGCATCTCTACAACCATCGTAAATGGCTCCGATAAAATTAAATAACTTTGAGAATATCTCGGCAATTATTAATTTTGAGTCCTATTTGGTATAATACTTTTTTACGCAGAATTTGGTGTTCTATCATAATTTGAGAAAAAATATTGGGCATTCGATTTTAAAGAACTGAAGGTAACCGTCGTATCTTGATAAAAAAGCAAAATAACAAAAAATAGATTACAGAACTGTATGTCCCACTGGAAATCATGCAGCATTTGTTTAAAAAAGTTTTTTTAAGAGTTATTTGAGTTATTTGTATACCCGGTATACTGTATACAATAGAGAATAAACGTTGAAAGCGGATATTTTATTTTTATGAAAATAACAAATGAATCTAATTAGTCAGACTTTTATTTATAAAATTAAGCTCACTCAAATCAATAACATTCGTAAGTTAAGTTGATTCACATGCGCAATAACTGGAAAATGGCGTCCGCCTACAACGTGTTAAAACTCCCCTATTGACTAATTCTATGCTTTCGATATTATCATTGTTATTTTTCTATATATAATTAATCCCTAAGCCTTTCGGATTGCGTTAAACTTAATTTATGTTTAGTTTATGCTCGAATTATGTTTAATTGGTCAACACAGTCTGTCAGCATCGATTCACAAACTCTGCCACAGCTGCGTTAATTTTACAGATGCAACTAGAAAATTTGCGAGGCATGTGTAAAAAAGGATAGTAAACCTGAACCGCATGCGATAGATGTGCGGTACGTAAGGCCTCTTGTAACATGATTTCGATATACTGCCTTATTTGAAAAATTTCTACAGAATCCCGAAATTAAAAGCACACCAAATACAAGCAAAGAAACTTCTGATTTGACGAACATTTCTCTCTTGACATGCCCACACTATTGAGGCTGCCAATCAGTGCTAGCCCACTTTATTCAACTTTGATCAAAGCGAGCCAACGGCGTCGATCCTACGTACCTAGATATGTATTTACATATGTATGTATACACGAGTCCATTGATTTATATTTCATACTGAAGTTTATTAGTAGTTTACCGAATAATTTGACCATCCCTTAAGTTATCCACGCAAAGTGAAAACGGTGTGCGAGGAGTTCGCAATACAGTCTTCCCTCGCATTGTGTGATAACCTCGGAGGTATAGAGTCTCAGAAAGCGTAGAGTTTTGTATAAATCATTATTTATTGCTAGGAATATAGAAGAATAACAAAAAATCAACATTATAATTATTTTTATCATAGTTAGAAGTAACTTAAGAAATTTTTTTCAATAATTAATGTCTCCTCGTTTAGCAATGACAAAAAAAATAGATTGACTCGGTTTTGCACCAGTCCGTACAAGAAATGTTTACGTGGAATGTTCTAGTAGTATGTTTACATCTAGCACTTTGGTATGTTTACAAAATATTAGTCTACGTCCTAACACTCAGTTCTTCGCAATCAGTCGAACGGAAAAGCACGCAAGTG
>CM052275.1:879050-977329 GCA_028455795.1 Lasioglossum marginatum
AGATTCACTAGCCAGATACTAGCCATTGCTAAACTACGGATATTAAGCATTCACGTAAAAGTCAACTATCGTAGATCAAGTCCATTCAAATTGAACAACGTTTTTTCATCTTACTAAACTTATAAAAAGAGAGTTCGATCGAACCAAACTGTTCAGTTTCTGGTACTCACAGCGACTATAGACTGTACAGGGTGTTCAGAGGTTTATTAGCCAGCGTTTTTCTCGTTAACAGTAAATACCTACTAGAAAAAAGTATTCCTGTTTTCTATAAGCTATACAATGGTGTGCACGAATTGTTTGAATATTCAATATTTTTCGAAAAACAAAGGTCGAGTAACGAACTTCAGTTTGTTATGTTCAATATTGCCACATGAAACCGTATGTCACGACGAATTCATTAATATGTATGACCATGACCTTCAAAACGTGGTGCAAGGTCAGAATCAAGGAAATATTTTGCATGATGCGTTACTACATTTACCGATATTTCTTGTTGATATGTTTACTTTTCGTGTTCAATTCGGCTTCTATTAGCTAAATTACTTTTTGTGCTCCATTACACGTGGTTTCAGCTGTCATTGTTTGAGGCGTATAAATCATAACGATATATCGCACTACAGTATCGGCAAAACCTCTGCGAAATAATACAAAAATAATTCCGTATATTTGGAAAGAGAAGTAAACACTGTAACAGTAACAACACCACAACCGAATAACAATATGAAACCATAAAACCATTAGCAAATGGAAGTGAAATTGAACGCGAAACGTAAACATATCAATAACAAAACGCAAAATAACAAGTGCAAAATATTTTCTTCATTTTTGACCTTGAATGACCTTGATGCTTATGCACATAAATTAATTCTTATACAAATAAATGAAGGTCACTTTCATTTTTCGAAAAGTATTGGAGATATAAAAAATTATAGAAGACAGGATAATATTTTTTTCTAATACTCACCGTGTATGAGAAAAACGCTGACTAAGAAATCTCTGTCTATACATACATATACATACAATATGAATATATGTATAAAGATGCACGAATCTCTTGATCAGTGAAATAAATTTTTCATTCATTCCAGAATTAGAAAAAAATACAAAAACAAGGAAACTAGTATAAAAGTCAAAGTTCAGCGAAATAAAAGTTCGCTGCTTCGAGGTTTACCCTTGAGAAGACAGACAAATAACTGTGCGCACGCATAATGACTCCAGGATCATTAATATTCCACTACTTTTGCATTTCACACACAAGCATTTATGATCCCTATGCGTGTAGTAGAAGAAAGCATATTCGATGCAGAAATATTTGTGTAGTGTGGCCTAGTTTGAACAGAGACAGTCTTGAAAGTATTTGAAGCGCTCTACATACATACAACTTCGTAAAATGTTTTTGTTCATCGTGTATCAATGATTAAAATGATTTTTGATCTGTAATGACTAGGTAATAAAGTACTCATGCGTACATTGTGTGTTTTCGATAACGGTAATCTCGTGTAGTAAAATCTAACAGTTAACCCTTAGCACTCGAGTGGTGATTCTGAGAGAAAGAGAAAGAGAGAGAGAGAGAGAGAGAGAGAGAGAGAGAGGCGCCAATAAAATTGCTATAGCATTATTCAAAATATAATTTATATTATTAAATATGTTGGTATCTAATCAATTACTAAACATTTAAGTATTGTATGAGTTATTATATCAATTTCATACCCATGAAATTTAAAAAATCGTAGAAAATGGAAATATTCTACGATAGATCGAATAAATGTTTAATTTTCGAGTTAAAATAGCTCCAAGTGCAAAGGGTTAAGATTTCATAAAAATTTCGTAACGATCTAGTACGCAGAATTCATTTGCTGGTATAAACATAAAACATACATTGATAGTGTGCAAAAAATGTAAACTAGTATGTATTTCAAATTTATATTAATACACTCGGAATACGAATGTATCGTAATTTTATCTTCAAATACTCTTATAAAAATAGTAACATAATTTTGTAAATTTAAAATTTGTACCGATGTGTTTGTAAAAATATAATTCGTGCATAAAGTATCGAGTAAAGTGAAGGAAGTCTATGTTCAAGTCTCCAATTTCAATTTCGATAGAGGAGCAAATATAAACTCCTCGATAGAGGAGCAAATATAAAGGGGGACATATGTGAAAGAAAAATGAAAGTTCCATAGAGTTCCACCGAGGCAATTAACAGCGAGGTAACCTGACGAGATGAAGAAGAAACGAAAGTAAAAGTACCGAATCGGTAGCATGCTGCGTATCATACGTGATGACTCATTGGTGAATATCAAAGAGGAGCGTTCGTCTGATCAACAATAGGCCGCACGAGTTTCACAATAGCATTACCTAACCGACCGTTGTACGCACCGGTGTCTCTTATTGTATTTAAAAATGGAGGACGCGCGTTACACCCGTGAATACCGAGTGACGTATGGTGTCACGCAACACAGTACACGCAAGTCACGTACTCGTACGTAGGATGGGTGAACCTCAGAACACGCTACAATTCTGACAGTGAAATGCTCTTGTCTCTTCCTGGAAATGTCGATTCAACAGTTCAGGGGTAGACTCGTTTCCACGGTTGCAAGGGTGCGGGATGCGCCTTCTCATTTCTCGATAATGCGAAGATGAGGTTTTTCAGTAGTCAAAAGTGCTAGATAAAAGATCAATCTAGGCCGCAGTCGCCCTCAAAAGTAGGACTTTTTCAAAGAAAACTTTATAAATTACTAAATACAATATTGTAAGTCTTAGCTACTTTGTGTCTAGACCGATTCTAAGAGGTAGCGCCGGGAGTATTCTAGCGTTGCGAACGCATTCTTTGCAGCCACTTGACAGCCATTACTATTAAGGAGGTAGTCCCATTTCCAGGATTGCAAGCGTGCGGGATGTGTCTTCTCATTTCTCGATAATGCAAAGGTGAGGTTTTTCAGTAGTCAAAAACGCTAGATAAAAGATCAATCTAGGCCGCAATGTTTCTCAAAAGTCCTATTTTTATGTTTACGAGGCGTAATTTTCATTATTCGGCAGCATGTAGCTGCACGGCGTCGACCGCTCCGAAAGTACAAAGGATGCCGAACGTAGAAAAGAATAGCATGTAAACACGAATCGTGCTCGGCAACCGAGGCAGCTCGAGCTTCTTGACCCCACGCGGGGATTGCCCCCCAGTGAAAGGGGTAGCCGAAGAGACAGTGATTGTGGAGATCCTCAGGAAGCTAGATCGTGATTTTACTGTACGTGCGCAGCTTTATGCTTCCGAATAATGCAAATTATTTTGAGGGCGATTGCGGCCTAGATTGATCTTTTATGTAGCGCTTTTGACTACTGAAAACCACCATCTTTGCATTATCGAGGAATGAGAAGGCGCATCCCGCACCCTTGCAATCCTGCAAACGAGGGTCAACCCTCTTAAGAAGCATACACACAAAGAAAGAGATTATGGATACCAATGAAATTACGTGATTGTTTAAAAAGAAACACCTTTATAGTCTATATCTTTAGATCATCGTGTATTCTAAGGAATAAAGTACTATTTGATAATTATCTAGAAAAATCGTCGATTACGATGACCTTGAGATATATTGTCAAGGTCGACATTCCTGTTCACATTTTTAGTATCCGACTTAATCGTAACTGAGACCACGCCCAATAAAACTGCGTAAATCAAGAAAAACGTGATTCACAATAGAAGGATTTAGATTGGATTTAGGTTGGATGTAGCTGAGATCTAAGTTAGGTCTGAGTTATGGAATAGGATATGTCCTCGTGGCCAAGTGAGACCCGATATGACGCGTCAAACACCACGACGGGTGAAATGCGAATAGTAGGACCCCGTGTGGTGTTATATCGGGCTCAGTGGAGAGTTGGGTCAGTTAGGCCCTGGGCGGTGGGTGTGTATGGGTAGGGATATAGTCCCGTTCCCCCAAATTCCATCTTTGAGGGGAGCCGAGTTCCACACTACCCCCCAACTTTTGGGAGGATGTGCGTAACAGCATTTCCCCACCGCCCTAAAAATAAAAAAGATAAAAAAAGTTAGGTCTGAGTTAGATAGACTATGATATACATCGCAGTAGACGCTTCATAAACATGGTAATTCAAATAATATTGAATCACATATAGATACAGGGTGCGGCCGAATAAGGAACGAGGTGGTTCCTTATGAAAAAATAAGAACAAAATATGCAATAAAATTTTTTCATTTAAAGCTTAGTTTTCGAGGAAATCGAGTTTGAAAATCCTATTCGTACGTATGCTGTCACGACTAAGTTTTTAAATTTTGTCATTGATAAAATAAAATGTTGTTCGTTAAAAGTCTTCTGTGTATTTTTTCTTGAACTCCGTAACTTTTAAATGTTTATAAACACGATACGCGTTATACGATGCTCGACGAACCGTAACTTAACAGTAACAGCATATGTACGAATAGGATTTTCAAACTCGATTTTCTCGAAAACTAAGCTTCAAATGAAAAAATTTTATTCCATATTTTGTTCTTATTTTTTCATAAGGAACGACCTCGTGCCCGCTAGTACATGTTATTCGGCCGCACCCTGTATAAAGCTAAACATATTTTCCTATACAATATACAGCAGAAACACCGAGCAGAGGTTCTATGCATAAGGAAAAGTTGTTCGGAGTGACGACATTGATAACATTGGTCTAGTTTCTATATATATAGATGAAAGTTGTTCAATACCGAGGGGGACATTATGTGGTGGAACTTTTATTTTTCCCTGTGGACACACCAAGGTGAAATGAAGGTCAACTTTCTTTTTTTAAATGGAATGATACGTTTTTTTATCCACCACCAAATAGTGCGTTTCAAGACGAATTCAACGATCTATGACTTAAGGTCATTCAAAGTCAAACTTGTAGTGAAGTTTTTGATGTGACAGTTCTCGTTCTGGTGTGACAGTCCTCGTTTTGGTGTCAAAATTCGAAGGCACGAAGTAAAGTACAAATAAAGCGATCACAACTTTTCTGCATTTCTCTGCAAGTTTGACCTTGAATGACCCTGAGTCATAGGTCGTTGAATTCGTCTTGAAACGCACTATTTGATGGCAGATAAAAAAACGTATCATTCCATTTAAAAAAAGAAAGTTGACCTTCATCTCACCTTGGTGTGTCCACCGGGAAAAATAAAAGTTCCACCACATGATGTCCCCCTCGGTATTGAACAACTTTCATCTGAAACATTTTTGCGTATAATCAATATTTTCGGAGATTTTTGACTGTAACGCTTTATAATTTCCACCCTGTATAATTAGCAAGTTCTTCTCACACGTGCTTTTAATTAGCACAAATCGAACACATTCTCGGAAGTTCTTACAAGGGTCATCGCCCAATTTTAACTTGTCGATTGTAATGAATAGACGGATTTTATGCATTTATGACAGAAATGAATAGGTGAATCTCAAAACAGTAAAAGCATTTAAAAAATGTAAAAATATGGAGACGTTATTTTCGATCGATTAAAATTAGTTACATGAGAAATAAATCTTTATTTAGCTCCATTTCTGTGCAAATGATGTATAAACATTTTATTTTGCATAATGATCCGCTGTCTAGTAATGAAACTTGACACACATGTTGAGCATCGAAAAGTATTCGACTCTTATTTCTCATAGCTGCTCCTTTTCGTGTTCAAGGAGTGAAAACAACCCCCGAACTCCGAGATGGGGAACCTATTTTACAAAATATCTTGATAATTCATATCTCGCTGATTGTACTAGCAGTGAAGCGTCTAATTGTAAGTAGGTCCAATACCCTGTAAGAAGCAGCACCAGTCTTAGATACTACCACTGTTGGTTTTGAATTGTTAATGACTTGAAAATAAAGACGAAATTACGTAAGCGTTCTTCCATTTCGGTGTAAAATACGCTGTATATTTTTATATTTTCTTTTATTAATAAATAATGCAAACCATTTAAAAGCATATTGAAGCAAGTGTACAACATTTCAGTAAATAAAAAGAATAGTCAATCACTTTGAAGATATTAACAATACGAGAGATCATACGAGTTACAGTAGAATCATTAATATTTTGTTTGTGACATCTCACTTCTTACAAAAAGGAAAGCAATTTTTGTATTTATTTTTTTTATTTCTATTAATTACCGAGATATTTTAGAAAACAACTTTCTCATCCCTAGCTTTGGGGGCTATTATCGCCCCCAAAAATGAGGACAGCTACAATATATTATGTGTCGAACATTTGCCAATACTGCACACGTGTGCCCAGTCTTATTACGATCAACTTTGAATTTGGCGATGCCCCATGTTAATAGACATATTGACATTCGTAAATCAAATAGCGGGATACTTCTCTTTGTTGGACCCAATTACTTGTGTGCCTTTGAAATTTGAGTATTTTCCAAACACGCATTTCGCATTTTCGAAATAAAAAATCAATGTAGTTACGTAAAACGTTTATCCTCACTGCTTTTTAGATTAACGTCATACCCCGTAATTTCATTCGGTAAACAGACTTTTACAATAAGTAAAACTTTCATCCTATGATTAATTTATGATTACCAAAGTAAATAGACATCATCCCTATGAATGTATCTCAAAATTAAATAAAAGGTTATTAACCTAACACTAACTACTATAAAGCCAGAAATACTATAATTCCACAGACGGACCCCTCATAGCGAAAAGACCTGTTAACATATGAGTGATAACACGAAATCGCGATTAATGTTGTGTACCTAGGTAAATAGCGCGTATTATGGTTCAAAGCGTTTCTGCGAGGGAATCGATCAATCTGAAAATTTCCAAGTACGAAAGAAGTACTAGCGAGATAGCGATCACGGAATCAATAAAGCAAAGTGGTCCAGCAAACGGAGTCAGGAGGCATCGATCAATTCGCACGCATCGATCGGCAAACACAAAGGGGTGGAGAGATCGCAAAGTATGAGGGAAGACGATACGGACTCGGGAGAAGGGTTTATCTGGCATAGCTCGAGACAGGCAACTATACCGTCTGGCATGAGCGTAGGCATGGACGAAGCAGGGCTCCGAGCCAGGAATCGATAACACATGACAGCATATAGGCACATACTGGACTGACCACAGAATGCCATCCGCGCGCCTCCCATCGCCCCTGTCCCTCATCACCCTCTCGCCCCTGGACAGTTGCATCCCCCGACACGCACGGAAATACACGCTTGTGCAGCTCCCTGCACGGATAGCTGGCCCTTCCTCCACCCCCTCTGGTATCCCTTCTCCCTCCACTATTCCTTCGGCCGTTCGCCTCCCTTGGCGGCAGCCGTTCCGACCGTTCTATTGCAGGGACAGGCATTGCGGCTAATGCCGTTCAGCCGTAAATTACGTGAAAGCGATAGACGGTAACCTAGGTACCACCACACCTGTACGATTTTTAGGGTCAGCTTGCACGCCCCGCTTCTATCCTCCCCTACTACAGAGAGACACAAGCGCACCCGCGCGAACACCGTTCAGAAACAGTGACACAACAGCCCTTTCAGCAGTGTGTTTCAGCGAAACGTGGAAATAATATTAATACGAGAGCGAGGGCCAATTCAAGTTGAAGTGGCACGCTACTTAATCATTAGGTGGTTCGGTTTCGTAGAACGTAATTTGCTTCCGACAAATTATCAAAAATGTTAGATTTATATTCCAGCACCTGCGCCGTCTCCGACGCCGCACCACATCGTTCAGTCCCAAGTTCTAGCCTTGCTGAGGGTCAAGGCGATGCGAGTTACTGTATCGTTGGAATAATAAAATGCTGTCGACTCTCTTTTCCTCTGTTTATTCTTTCGCGTAAAAATATATTCATGACTACGACGTTCATATCAAATGGTGAATTGCCGGCTGCTTTGGATCGGTTATTGTCCATTTATTGCCACTATATTATCATTATCATAGTAGCATGGTCTCTTCGCTAACAGTCAATAATATCCTCGAAGAAGCAGAGTTCAAGGGTATTCAATTCTTCAGATCTTTTTATTATACTGGGTCTAGACCTTGGTTTGCTCATCTTAAGCTTCCTAGTGAATTCATCTGTTGGGTTAACAGACTTCGATCTGGACACTATCAGCTGAAGACCTCCCTTTTTAAGATTAAACTTGCTGCTGACACAAGCTGCCTATGTGATTGTCTGGTACAGGATCCTAATCATGTGTTATGGCAATGCCCGGTCTACGATAATAATAGAAATGAAGTAACCTAAACTAATTCACAAACTTTGCAATAAGGGATACCTTCCGCCTTATACAATAGGTGCCTTTTTGTGCGAATCCTCTCTTTCCCTTTACTTTATATCCATAAATTCCTTAAGTCTCACTAGTTGCACCTTTAAAGTCAAATTCAGAAATGTTCCACCTTATCGTCAACCCTAGATTCTAAGTTATTTTTGTAATGTTAGCATTCACAGCAATGTGCATGTTGCTAGTAATCCTATAAAGATTTTATACCATAATAAAAAAACATGGTCTCTTGAATGAAAAGTTTCGCTCAGTAGCCAACAGCGAACCCGAAAAGAACAATTCCTTCTTCAAAAAAGTATTTCTCCGTATTTGTTTAGACGAAATATTCAGTGTCCACGGTACTCTGTGCATTGTTTGCGAGCACTGTTCGCAAACTGTTTCTCCGTTAGTACATGCCTTAAGCGCTCCTGGGCCCGGAGAAGAGCACTGAAACGTGTTCAGTAATTTTAGATGTTCCTAAATTAATCACACGACTTTTCTAGAACGTCAGATACAAGAGATTAACTACTGGAAATAAGTCGGACGATTTTCATTGGAAAATAGGATCTCCATATGCTTTAATCTCCTTATAATTCATATACAAGTCCGTGGAGCAAAAAAGCGAACTCGACCTTCCAAAACAATCTACATTTAATCTGTATCACCGTCAGCAGATAAAAATTTCTTATCCATAGCGCACCAGTTCCTTACCAAAGACCTACCAGAATGGTGAAAAAGGGGTGCGGCAATGGCAGAAGCATATATCCACTCGATAATGTACAGTGATCCGCGTGCATGTATGTATGAGAAAACTGCGCCTCTCGAGGGACGAGTCGAGGATAGGAAAAAAACAGGAAGGAACGGCAAAGACGAAAGAGCAGGTAAGAGATACGTCAAAGAGGTAAATGGAGGGGGAGGAGAAGAGCTCTTGATCTTTCGAGGCAATTAAATGAATTTCCACTCGGCTGGAATGGCAAACGTTTAGACGGTTCTACGTAAGATATTCCAGCGAACTCTCACAGATATCAGAGAGGTAATATCGAGAAGGAGAAGAGGCGTAGTTTGTGGGCTAGAAGTAATACACGAGAACGTACCAGTCTGCTAGCATACTTGCTTGTCTGTCTCTCTGGTCGCTCGGTAGACGATCTCGTCTGTCTGTGTGCCGTATGTCGCCGACCTTGAATCGATTCCGAAACTAACAATGCATGACTAATCGGACCAACCCCGGGTTCCCTTGTGCTACCTTGCGTTCCCTTCTTAACACGCATCATTCGAATCCATCATCTTTCCAAAATACATTTTGTCGCGTTCACCCGGTTTTCAGCATCTGTTGCCCGATCGCGTCGCGTCGCGTACGTTCAAAAGGAGAAGCTTCCCGGCCGGGGGATCACGATAAATATAAATCGGACCGAATGCTTTGCGGACTATCCTCCGACAGCGGGTAAAACGAGTAAAACGAACGCACTCGTGGCACGCCGAGGTTCGCGTGCCTTACAGAAGGAAGGTCAGCGACTTGGACCATGCGACGGCCTTTGAACCCTGACGAAAGACAAGACCGAAAACCTTTAACCCTCCGTGGCAGAAGAAGAAGAAGAAGATCAATGAAACACGTGGCAGTAGGTAGTGGAATCAAGTCGAGTTCCACAATGATTTAGGTTTCGTTTCGAGTTCTATATGAGAAAGGAAATCCTTTGCTTTACATTGATTTACTATATTTGCTTTATCAATTTCTATAGTTTCTATATTTTTCTAAAAATATTTTTAGGGGTGTTATATTCTTTAATCGCGTTTAAAATAAAAACGTATGCAACCGATCTTACCAAAGGCACTATGCAAAGATTTAGATTTAGATTTCGCATAACTGTTTCCTGAAGTTTTCTTCAGTTTCGAATAGATGCAAGAGACTCGCTCTTGATACAATTTTATTTTCAAAATTGTTTTCCGAGTATTTCTTATAAAATAGTGAAGAAACTCAAAATCTTTTCTCACAAGTCTTGTCAGAATAAAATCGACTACACATGGGATTTACTTTACATTTCTGTGTTTTAAAAGCACATCGTTCACAATTTCATTTCTACACTGTTGGAAGTGTTTCGAATATAATGATTCTTTAATTAGTTACAGCGGAAAGTAACGTAACAAAAGGGTTGATATTAAAAAATATATGCCTCCCTCTATTTGTAACGTTGAGTAAACATTTCTGATAGATCTTCATAAGTTGAATAGACATTTGTAGATATGTTTCACTTCTTATGTATAGTTCTCGAAAAAAGTCTTATGCTTCAATAGTAATATTTGTACAGTTTTAACTTATACACAACAGTGGTTTATGGACTCTCCCGAATAAAGAGTTTAATATTATTTAATACAACGGATAATGTCCAAAGACGATTGAAATATGACAATTCTGGCAGGCATTTTCCAATTTATTTCAAAAAAGCTAAACATACAGAAGAAAATTTATTTATTTTCGCCATAGAGTGAACTTTCAAACTGCGATGGTGTTAGTACAAGGTAAAACTCACTTTTGTTTTTAGCAACACGAATGAAATAGTTTTCTAAAAAATATTTTCACCGTATTCTACTATTGTATTTTTTCATTACCCATAAACAATTTAAAAGTAAAACAACGGATTAGAATGTAATATCTCTTAATATACAATACAATTTCTTTGCATGATTTTAATTTCCGGCATGATTTTGCAAAACAATTTTGTTTGCGTTTTGAAAACATAACGCGATGTCCAATTTCGCGTAAAGTAGATTTTGTCCTACACGTTTCGTCGTTTAAATAAATTGAAGAATATTTGCAAAATTGGCACTATCAATTGTCTTTTTCACGTTATCCATTCTTTCGACATGTTTCCTTATTTTGAAAGAGTCCAGAAAGAGTCTAGAATATGTACTACTACCTATTGTATATGTAGGTGTATCAGTTAAAACTATATTATTATCGCTATTAAATATTACCATTAAAACACAAAACGTGTTTAAAGCTAAAAATTTGCATTCCTTTCTTCAGGATCGCTTTTCCCGAAATCTGCACATGAGAATTAGTGAAACATTTACAGATTCGTATGCATCCCATGAAGATTGATTAAAACCGTTTACTGAAAGCTGTCGAACAGTGTAAGAATTTACATTCACGCTTAATTTTGTGTGTCGTATTTAAAACTTGGTACTGTAAGCTCATAGGTTGAGATTAACAATGAGTTAATAGCGAAACTTTTATATATAACCAACTCATGTCGGTAGAGAGATGTCTAAGTGGTACGCTGAATGATAGCTTTAAAGTTTACGAAAATCGGGATGTCGTGGAGATGCTGTTACACCGAATGGAACGTTTTGTTCCGCGGGACGCTTTCGCACACGAATACGTCGTTCCGTATTTTAGTCTCGCGTTAACGAACGCGACAGGTGTAGAAGGGGAATAGAAAGAGAAGAGAGACACCATGATGACGATGACGCCGATAGCAGTAGCAGTGGCTGCGACAGTAGCAGCTGTTAACTATGTTTTTCGTGTCCGGTGCCATGAAACGCGTCGCATCGCGCCGCACCGCGTCACCTCCCTCCCCTCTGGACGAGTGCACCAACACGATTTTCTGATCCCGTCACGGAAATACGACACTGTCGTTGCCCGGTGAATCCCGCGAGAATCTAAAGTTACTGTGACCGATCCGATGGAACAGTCGGTGCATTTCTTCCTAGCCCCACGGAATCCGCGTCAACATTTTCCGCCGTTTCCGTGTAATCATCGATCCACAGTCGTAATTTTTATATTTTCGAAAGCAATAGAGCTTAAATATACCGTAACATCTGAATACTCTGTTACCCAAACAGCGTATCTCGAGTAACAAGTCTTTATACACGTGTAAGGCAATCTATACCCTATCCTTTTCCAACCGAACAAATTTTAATCGATTTATTACGAACAGATCTTTATGCAAAATAAAATTTTTTACCTGTTTTCTAACCAACTGGAGTGAAATAGAAATTTATTTTCTTCCTTAATATGTTTAATAGATTGAAAATTTAAAAAAACAGTATTTTAAAATTCTTCTAATGTTTTTACTGTTTTAAATTACACCTACTCATTTTTGTCATAAATGTATAAAATCCGCTGTCTAATTGTGAAACTCTATGTCAGGAGTGGCCAACCTGTGGCGCAGTGAATGATTACAAAATGGCGCATTGCATCTTTACGCCTACTTATTCTTTTGAAGTAGGCGCCATAGCTGAATCCATCTTCATATTTTCAACACCTGAGCGCTCTCAGTTTAATTCATACAGCCTTCGTACTCATCAGTTCGTCGCAATTTTTCGACAGTTTACAATAGTTCTCACTATTGTAGACTGGTGCTCCAGTAACCGTGTATCTTTTGAACTGGTGTAAATTAATCAATTTAGTTGCGTGATTGAGTTATCCCCTTTCTTCCCTTAAGCGAAGCAGATCCTATCCCTATTTTCCAACCCCAACAATGGACATAAGAAGGTAGGAAAAGTGCTTGAGTTGTATGGCGCATCTGAACTCGCATGCGAACAAAATTGACAGTTGATGTGTAAAAGTGTATGTAAGTATGTAAGGTATGTAAAAGACATTTAGTAATGTAGGAGTTGTTTTGAATTATAGTATAATAATTTTTAGTGGTGCTCCAGAGGGGACGGTCGAGCGCAAAGGGATAACACTAACATTTTTAGTTTAGTTAGTCAATAATTCATTCCATTTAGAAGCAGAAATAAGAGAATAGTATCTAATATAGATACTATTGTACTAAATTAAATTCGTATGATATAATTTAGTAAGTAACTCTGAATCGGTGGTTCACAATTGTTGCATGAGAAGTTCGAGTTTATAAGATAGTTTACTAACAGTTTATGATAATAAATAATCTTGTGTGACATTTCGTCGAATGTAAGAAATGAATTTTATTTTGAAATTCTCCTCGCTACTCAATCTATAAAAAAAAGATGATATTCCCCTTCATACCAAATAACATTTGTAAAAACATTTTATGACAGTGGCCACAGTTCCCGCTGTGATTATCGTGACATATAATTTTGAGTACCCCGTACACAGTTTGTTTCGTGTACCTATTGTTCATTACAATTTCGAATAAATCTGGACGCGGAGGTTCTGAAATGAGCAACTCGTCCCCGGTTATCATCGTGGGAACGCAACTTTATCGCATGCGGACGCATGCGAATTGGTGTTAAAGAAAGAAAGGGGGAAAAAGAGCGCGTCGATCAGCGTGGGTGTCCGTGTGTCACCCGGTGGGTCACTGCAAACGGTAACGAGTAACGAGCGAAGAAGGAAGGAAGAAAGAAAGTCGAATCGTCGCCGGGACGTGACGGACCGATAAAACAGTCACACCGTAGCAGCGTGGCACGGCACGGCACGGCACGGCACGGCATGGCATGGCATTGCTCGGTTCGATTCGGCTGGGCACGGTTCAGGTCTGCTCGGCGTGGCGGGATTTTTCGACGGGGATCCCACGACATCTGCCACCGAGAAATGGCTGGCACCCGATGTCGTTCTCCGGCAAGCGTAAAACGCTTGACAGTTAAATTAATTGAAAGTTTTAAGGTAATTGGAATCGATAACGGTGAGGTGAGTAAGAGCTACCGTCCTCTGGACGCACTGGTCTGACTTGAAGGAAGGGTTCGCTGAGTGGCGCATTTCACGGCGAGGGAAGAACATTCGTGGAACAACCGGCAGCTCTTTCTAACCTGGCCACACTCTCCTCCTTGATCACAAACCATTGTATACGTATATCCAAAACGGAGATTGGTACGAAGTACGACGATTAAGCCGACCGTCTACTTTAATATCCTGTCCCCATCCAATTGGTCTAATTGAAATCGAACGTGGACGAATTTTCCAAGGACTGGCAGATCGTAGTGTTCTTTCTGCGTATATGAGCGAGGGGGCCGCTTTATAACCATTTAGGACTGTTACGGATCTTCCCTGGTTCGTTCTAATTACTTATATTTAACGGCAGAAGACACTACAGTTAGGGTCTGAAGAGTTGGCCAGCTGGGAAACGGAGATGGCCATGGCATGCGACTGGTTCCCTACGTTGCTTTTCGACGATTAAAAAGAGCACTGAAATGATGCTTCTTATAACCCAGCTGTATAATAATCAAAATCTGTACGTCTGTACGTATATTTAACTTACTGAACATTTCAGCGCATTTTATTAACACCACCATAATGTATAAAAGTGTTTTCTATTTTTCAGAATGCGTAGGAACATATACTAAATGTTTAGAAGAAATACTGCGTAGAGTTTTCCTTAAAAACTTTTCTAAATTCCCGCTTTTTTATGTTCCTTCTTGTCTCGTGTGTTACATGAGATGAAACCCTTAATAAATTCTTCGAATGCAAAAATAGTTATGTATTCACTTTGTTACGCGCTCTTACTGAATGCAAGGAAATGGAACTTTCGAATTATAAGCAACCCGCAGGATTTCAGTCTTCCTTTTCAGGGGGCATTTGAGCACTTTCTTTATTGTACTTATGTTAGTATTTATGTTAGATGATTGCATAAGTTCGTGCCCGATTTTCATAGATGTCCCAAACTGTACTGCACGGCGGAGTGTAAAAACAAATGATATATTTGAAAATAAAATTCAATGGTTAAATTTTAAAGAATACAGCTTTATTACTACAATTAGAAAAGAATGGTGACTATATAATTGATTAATAACGCCGCATTCTTTAAAATTTAATCATTGAATTTTATTTTCAAATCGGACACGAACTTATGCAATCATCTGAAAATAACAAAGCATATCGAACATAGAACTTCCGTGACTATGGCAAACCCGAAACAGATTTGACAAAACAACATACGTAGTTCGGCAAAAGTTGTAATTCTCATGGGAAAGGCGAATGTCATACAGCCGGTAGCAACTTTAGACACATCCTCACGCGTAATCTTACGAGACCTGGCGGAAGCGCTACATTCAACACATATTTTCAACTCCTCCGAGTATCTGCAACATGTATGTACAGTGAGTTCTGTCACGTGGAAATTAAGATTACGAGTATTGTTTCACATCCAATCTTACGTGCCCGGGATTAAATGTAGTTATTTGATAAGAGCGAAATAGCTAAATTATTACGTGGCGAGATTATATCGTGGCTAATCGAAATAATTTCTAACTCTTTACTGAAGATTTACAATTACAGAGATCTTTCGGTTGGCGAAGACAGTATGATTATCTCGACAAGCATAATTCTGTGGTTGTAAAGAAGAACGCCGTATGTCACATACTTTCACTTTCGAGATATTGCCGTTTAAAGTTTTGATATAGGACGTCGGTTAACTTCCATTATCTTTTTGTGCCTTTTGAATTTGTTTTCATGACTTTTTTTCTGGTAAATATGTAAATATAAACTGAAATTGTTTGAAATTGTGACATGCGGCGTGTTTCCTTACAACCACAGAATTCCCGTATAATTTTTTGAAAGAATCACGTTTGGCTAGTTGGGCCCTCGGGAGCGTCTAAAACACAGGAGATTTTCGCCGAGAAATCGGAATCACGATAGCCAGTAAAAGTTTCGGCAATTTAGTTTTGCAAACACCGGTTCGCTTTGGTCCGTGCTAAATGGCTGTGTAAATAGGCAGTACGCGAACGATAACGGACGCGGAAGGTTCGCGAACGATTCCCCGGGGCTCTCGATGAGTGTATAAGCGAAACTTGTACGTAGAGAGGCGCGAACCAATATTACCCCGAAGAAATATTAGCAATAAACCATCGCATTATATACACCGGGCTTTGTCCGACCGCGCCACTCCGTTCTGCGCCACGCCACGCCATACCACGTCATACCACGCCATACTACGCCACATCGCAATAGCGCACCGCACGGCGCGGCGCGGCGAGACGAGGCAGAGCGAGGCAAGGCAAGGCAAGGCAAGGCAAGGCGAACCATTCCGTCGACTTCTCTGTATAGTCTATAGAGAGTCTGGCTCGTTTCTTGCGCCGCGCCGCGCTGTTTCGGTGGCAGAAGTGCGGCTCTCCTTACGCTCCACCGATGAAATAAAGGCTCATTTTTCGGCTCGGAAATGAAAGGGGAACCGACTATTGCCGTTTCCTATGTCTCTTGTCCTCGTTTAACGTTCAAATATCGTCCGAGCGAAAGCTAGATTAATTTGCTCTACGAAAGAAACTCGTAGCCCAAAATCGGAGCCATTCTTTCCCCGCTATCGAGGAGGGAATAGCTAAGAGACTGAAGTAACGATCCTCTTGGTTCTATGTATATTATCCTTCTTGAGTAATCGTGCGAATTACATGCACTTGAGTTACGAGGTATTAGGCTATCACGCGAGTTTACTTAATTTTTGCAGGATGTGAACTACCAGTTCAAGAGCACCTCAGAATAAACATTATACGGGGTGTTGAAAATAGGATCTGAGATTTTCTCGGCTCCTAAGGGGGTACATCATCATCTAGTTTAAAATTATTGGTAAAATTAAAAGTTTTTTCAGTAGGTAGTTGTTAAATAAAATGAAAATATCTTTCACAGGGGATTTTTAGCAACACCTTGACATTACTTTCGTATTTTCATAGTATTTAACCCTTTGCAGTCGGAGCTATTTTATTTCGAAAATTATACATCTCTTCCAACCCAGAATAATTACATTCTATATGATTTTTTAATGATTAGAGATATAATGTTTAAATGTTTAGCAATTGGTTAGATCCCAACAGATTTAATGTAATACATAATGTAAATAATGTAATGTAAACAATATTTTGAATAATGGTACAGCAATTTTTGATGGTGATTCTGAGTCGTTAAAATTACTAAATGGCGACGTTATACAAATATTATTCATCATCCATCATGTTTGACGGATCCTTCTTAGCAAAAAATTACTGGGACATAGAAGGCAAACAATTCTTATGTGAACTGGATCAAGAATAGATATTACAAAAATAAATATAACCCAAAAAAGTAAGAAAATGGCGGTTGTTTAAAGAATGCAATTTTGTTTTACCTAAGAATAATTAAGTTTAAATATCTATCAAATTCACACACAATACATAAAGATATAAAAAAAATCGTACGCTACATTGAAAGGTATTTATTCTTAATTAATTTCACATACAAATTTTTTGCCTTCTAAATAGTTCCGGTAATATTTGATGATGCTGACAAAATTGTACTATAACATTGCCATTTTGTAAGTTTAAATAAGAAGAAGATATGAAAGTAAAGTCAATGTGTTGCTAAAAATCCCCTAAAACAATATTACCAATAATTTTAAGTTTAAATGGTGGTGTACCCCCTTAATTCTCAGCAAGAGTTTTCGAATTTAAAGACGTTCTTTGAAAGCGTACTCTACTGGAAGATTGCAAAAACTGCCCATCATTATTCATCTGAACAAAGATTACGTGATCCACAGATGTTAATTTTAACACTAACCGATTAAATGACCAGTTTCACATTTTTTATTGTAATTATTGAAATATTATTGAAATTACAAAGATGCTTCCATTAGAAATTATTATCAATGCTACTTTTTTAGATTTTCAATGTCATCGCGTATTGACCGGAATTTGAATACATACATATTCGGATTTTTCGAAACTAGTGCTTGTACATTCGTGCGCGGCAACCCAACAGGACCGGTATTAACGACATGTTTTCATTCCACTAACAATAAGCCGGCAGGGAGCATGTAGCAGACTTGGCAACGACCGGTAGGCAAACTGTTAATAAAACATCGATATCAAACTGATCGATCGTATTTAGACTAGGTACTACTAGAAGTCTGACCAAGTATGTATCCTGATCGGGTACAAACGAGTGCACGTCGAGAAAACGTGAATGCAGACTGAGGCTGCGTTTCTATGGACGAGTTCTGTTCGGTCGTTCAGCGATTAAACGTAACGAGTGGCGCTATTGAGTAAGAACGCGTGAGGAGCAAACGAGGCAAAGAGATGGCCGAGGATCGACGGACAACGCGGCCTTTCAACCAGATCCCAACGACATTAATAGCTTCCAGAATTAAACGACGGACTCAGCTACGTGGCTCGACTCGCGTACCGTCGTATACATCATTGTCGACGTTGACGTACGTCGTCGTCGCACGCAGTATGCAGCTCTCTATCGTCGTGACGACCGACAGCGAGTATAATCTAGTCGTTTAATCAGCCCAGCAAATCGAATTTTATTTCGCGGATCAAATCGACTACCGGTTCGATGAAAAATTGTCTTGCTTAGGATGCGGATAAGCCTCATTTATTTCGAAATAAAGAGGAGCCTTTTTACTCTGTTGCATAATAGCTGTTTCAATAAAATGAACCTTCTTGTAGTTACCGTGAGCGTAACTGACGAAGCGAATGTAAACAGTCTCTACGATTTTGTGGCAGTCTCACTGGTTGACAGCTTGCAGCTGCTGTGTCGATGGACACGGAGGATACGGAGATAGGTGAATTACAAACTTTCCGCATTTACTGTGTTTCTATGTATTTAAATTTAGATCAACAGATTAGCCACTTGAGAACTTTCGGTCAAGGCGCTCAATGACGGACCTGAGTCCTTGCTAGGAAATGGACAAGAGATGGGCAATCAAATTAAATCCCATTTACGTAAATAGTTGGTTAAGAGCTCGATGGATACTCAAGTAATCAATAAGCTATACACTTTAAGTCAACTCTCATTTTTACAAATATCACAAATGTGTATGTATTCTTTCTTGTTTTGCTTATCACTTTCCCACTATTTCATATTATCAGTAAAATTGGTGAAAGGTATTGTCATCTATATCCCTAATATTTATACAGGGTGTCCATCCTAACGGTCGCACCGATTATTGAGGCATTTAGGCCAATCTGGCAAGAAAATATTTCAAGAATAAAAGTTATTCTGTACTTGTGGTCATGGTCATCCAAATTTTTCATCAGCTATAACAATATGAAGTTAAAATTACAGTATTATTTTAAAAAGTCAAGGTGACCTCAGTTTTTTATTAAATAAAACATTTTCTCGGAATTTTTATTATTGCATTTCATTCCGATTAAAGTACTGAATAACTTTTATTCGAAACATTTTTTGCGAATTGACCTAAATGTCTAAAAAATGAACACCCTCTATATGTCGCAATTCCTATTAATGGCGATACGGTTGAGAGAAAATTAACAAAACAACACAATCGTCAGGGAACGATCTAATCTAGAGCGAATGAATCAAAGTTTATCTGATTGAGCGTTCATTTGAATATACACTATTTTTATACACTATTGATATGGTATTCTCATTGTCAGTAGAAGATCAAGGCGAGTTTAGTATTAAACAAAATAATTGATAGAACTTGTCTACGAGATGTGGAACATTAATTTGAACAGCAAGTTTTCCGCAGCTTCCGTAAATACAATTTTTGATTTTAGACTCGTCTAAAATGATAATTCGAATTATTTCAAATTATGAATTATTTTTATTTTCCAATCTAAAAGACGATTTACCGTGTACGCGTGAACATACAATAAAGGAAAGCTCTCAAAGTTCAAGGTAAACCTATCAGAAAATACGTGGCGGGGGAATCAGTGACTTCACATTAAATGAAACAGCCGCGCCCTGCTCGTAACATCTTTCTCCTCTTTATCTAATCGCTTCACGTCACCGGACAATAAAGTATCCACAAACAGCCCGGTTATTAACGAAAGTTTTTCCAATTTTTGCTTAATGGTCCTACTTTCAGTTCTAATTCGTCAAACTCGGCTGCCCGTTTTTCATATTCCCCCGTTGAGTAATTGTCGCTATTAATAACTACAAACTCGATCCTCGAATTCAATATCTCCGAAGGAGGGACGGGACATTCGATCGAGCCGCGCCCAGCTCGTATCTTTTTTCGTTCCTTTCGTTTAATCGCACTCCCTTCCCACGTGTACTCGCGTCTGTTTGCTCTTCGTCACTCGAGGAAATTTATACGGTGACAGTTTTATTAAAGACGGACCGATGTCCCTTATCCGTTACGCAAAATCGAACAGAATCTGTAACTTTTAATAAATCTCTTGATACGTTGGAAAACTTCATTGAGATCCGTATCTTGCGACCTTAAAAACTATGTAAGCGTAGTGTCTTTTCCTCCTAGATGCACTACACGCCGCACAGTGGGGTATTTGCCCGAACGGGAATGAAATATTGTAGCGTTATTTATGGACTCAGGGTCATAAAAAGGTAGGTCGTTGGATTCGTCTTGACGCCAGCTATGAGATTATGAAATAAAAAATGTACTTTAACATTTAAAAAATCAAAATAATTTTTATTTTTTGTCGAAAAAAATATTCTTTTGAAATTTTAAATATATAATTTTGTACATGTTTAAGTACTGTCCAACTTTTATTCGAAGCGTTTTGTCCTCAGATTATCCGAAACTCTTGAAAAGTCGTGATAATGGAGTGCTTCCACCGCACAGTGGGGTATTTGGCCGAAAAACGGGAATAAAATATTGTAGCGTTATTTATGGGCTTAGGGTCATAAAAAAGTAGGTCGTTGGATTCGTCTTGACGCCAGCTATAACATTATGAAATAAAAAATGTATTTTAATAACGACGCTGCGATTTTCGATGCTCATTTCTACTTAAATTAGTTATAACTCCCCAATCCGGAAAAATCCGGAAGAAATTTTTGTTGGACTATGATCGCAAAGCTTTATAGAATGTGATGGTACAAGAAGGAGTGCTCAATTCAGTTCATACCAAAATCGTCAATAAAGTTTTGAAATCGAAAAAAAAACTTGCAGAATGATTGGTAATGTTGAAATATTAATAACAATACTAATTTAGATGATAACAGAATGAAATCTGTGAAGAGTTTGTACACCTATCTCAACTCTGTACATCATCGTAATCATTATCACTACTTTTCAAGAGTTCGGATAATCTGACGACAAAATGGTTCCAATAAAAGTTGAACAGTATTGAAACATGTACAAAATTATATATTTAAAATTTCAAAAGAATATTTTTTTCGACAAAAAATAAAAATTATTTTAATTTTTTAAATTTTAAAGTACATTTTTTATTTCATAATCTCATAGCCGGCGTCAAGACGAATCCAACGACCTACTTTTTTATGACCCTGAGCCCATAAATAACGCTACAATATTTTATTCCCGTTTTTCGGGCAAATACAACCCCACTGTGCGCCGTAAGAATCATAGTTTAACACTAAACCTACCACGGTCAAATTTTCTAGTTTAGTTTTCTAGTTTACAATGATTGGTATTATGAAAAAGATTTCATACGAAACCACTGAATTGACTTCTTCATTTAAGAACATATTATAATGAAAACTGTACAAAGGCTAAATAAATTCAATCTTCTCACTTTTATAAACCGATTAAATTGAGTGGATTTATCACGTATGTACAGTGACTCCTATTAATATTCGAACGCTCTCATAAACTGATAACTTTTTTAATATTGGACTATACGATTTGAACTTTTTTGAGAAGCTAGAGCAATTAGTTTACTACATGTTGTGAAAAGAAATTTTTTCAAAAATTGCAATTGGTCGGAATTGTATAGAAAATACTAAAAGTTACATTTTACAACTTTTTTATGTGGGCCTGTATTGAAAATATAAAAAATACGTTTTGTAGATCTTATTGTTTATTATATGTATTGTGAAAGTTTCATCAAAATCGGAAATGAGAATTCTTAGATTTATTGCAGTTAGAAGCCGAAAATTGTGAAAAACTACAATTTTTACCATCTCTAAACGTTGTAACCCATTGCAACGTCGACCGATTTTGATGAAATTTTCAGAATATGTTTAATTGATACAAATCTACAACACGTGTTTTCTAAATTTTTCATATAAGCCCATCTAAAAAAGTTGCGAAATACAATATTCAGTATTTTCTGTGCAATTCCGACATCTTGCATTTTTCTCAAACATTTTTATTACGTTGCGTAGAAAACCAATTGTTCTAACTCCTCAAAAAAGTTCAAATCGTATCGTCCGTTATTAAAAAAGTTGTCGTCTTTTTAAGAATGTCCGAATATTAGTGGAAGTCACTGTACATTATTATTCAGTGTTTGAACGAGATATGAAAAAGTAAATTCAAACTATGAAGTTTGATACAATCACCGCTCGATAATAAAAATTATTTTTTAGGCCTAAACCTATTGATCTCTATTGATAAATCTTAACTAGATTGTTATATATTTTCTGAATTACTATAATATACAAGTTTCTCATGATAGATGCAATTTTTTAGTCATGAATAGTCTAAAGGAACAGATTATTCGAGGTTTGCGGCTGTTATTAATTTTAGTATTTTTACGTAAATAGCTAGTCAGTTATATGTATACTAGTATACAAGTATGTTGTATGTATACTATGCTAGTAGTTATATGTAATTATGTTAGGCACGTGCAATCTACTCGTAATAATGAATAAAGAACATACAGCGTTTCTGATTTCCATATCTACGCCTATCTCTTCTGTGTACGTAATTTCTCCAAAAAGAACTAAGACTGTCGAACTCATACATATCGAATCGTGTACCGAGACGCAATTACACAAAAACCCACTTAAAGACAATTATAAATGATCATAGTACCGTAGTTAAGATGGTATAGGAAAAAATTGAAAATATACCAGTGAATCTTGATAGCAAGTAAGATCGAAAAGGGGATGGCTCAGACTTGAATAGAGGTGCAAGACCGAAATCATAAATGTCTGTTGATACGACCTCATCTTTATCGATGAAAGATAATGGACACATTGAATAGTGGCCGCATTATCCACAACTATAGACTCGATTATACAATGGCTAATTACCTTGATACTGTCGTAGCAAGCAGTGACCCGTCCATTCTGCACCTCGACGTTAGCTGGCGGATGAGCGAACTTGCACTCCGTGTCGGGCCTGGTGCACTTGTTGCGCTGGAACTCTCTGCAAACCTCTAGCTGCAGCCATCGGGAGTCCTTGCCGTTCAGTAGGTTATTCATGTTGACCATTGCCATACTTCCTTCCAGTCCTGGAAGACCACGAGACTCCTCCTTAACGGGGTGCAGGCTTTCGAACGACTTTAATTTATCCTCTTCCTTCACTGGCCTGTTCTCGGCGTAGTGTTGCCTGTTCGTTCACGATCGCTCGCACCAGCTGATCTTGCCAAGGATATAATTGGTTTTCGTTTATTCTGACCGAGCCCTCGACTTCACGGCACTTGCGGGAGTTTTGTCGAATCAGAAATTGCTCTAATCTTCCCTAATCTTTATACAGTGACTCCCACTAATATTCGGACACTCTTAAGGGAGTAGACACGTTTTTCCAGGATTGCAAGTGTGCGGGATACGGTTCTCATTTTTCGATAATGCAAAGATGGGGGCTTTCAGTAATCAAAAGCGCTAGATAAAAGATCAATCTAGGCCGCGATCGCCCTCAAAAGTTCTATTTTCACGTTTACGAGGCGTAATTTGCATTATTTGGAAGCATAAAGCTGCGCATATAGCTATTTTCATAAAGCTGCGACAGCTACATGCTGCCGAATAATACAAATTACGCCTCGTAAACGTTAAAATAGGACTTTTGAGGGCGATCGCGGCCTGGATTGAGCTTTTATCTAGCGCTTTTGACTACTGAAAAACCCCATCGCATGCATTATCGAAAAATGAGAAGGCGCATCCCGCACACCTGCAATCCCGGAAATGTGTGTCTATCCTCTTAAAACGACGGTAACTTTTTAAATATTAGACCATATTAGACCATAATATATGAACTTTCTTGAAAAGCTAGAAGAAATTGCAATTTTAAAAAAAAATCTCTTTACACCATGTAAAAAAGTTCAAATCGTATAGTTCAATATTTAAAAAGTTATCATTTTTTTAAAGCGTTCGAATATTAATGGGAATCACTGTACCTTGTACAATGATACACAGAATTTAAAAACGAACTAGCGAGTCATTACAGAATCAAGAACATTGATTTTTCTGATTATCATAAGTAATATTATTTAAGGTTTTTTTTGTAGATTTATTAGTATTTTACATGTAATTTTTCTCATGTATGTACACATCTGCGAGAAACGCGTTTTGTATATCGATAACGTTATAACATGAAATACGAACTTCGAATTTGTTCATGATTTCTGTGATTGTAATTGGCCAATTACTTAAAAATTTTCACTCGCGCGTTGTACGTAAAATTACTGCAATATCTTTTTTTTATAATAATACATTAAAGGTAGACCGTTCTACCGAATATTTCAAATCTTGAAAAAATGATGTATTATTCTTCCTTTTAACAAATGTCTTTCCTCAAAAAAATCAATGGGTAGTAACTTCAAATTATCAAGCTTATGAATTTATATTTTGGGAAACTTGAAAGTTTTCATTCACAAATATGGACAAAGTACAGAGTTAAAACGGAAATGAAAATTCAATTATGAACCCTGTATCATCTTATTCTTTACAAGTCTAAAAAAATACAGTTTGGACTAGAAACATACTCTTAAACGCGATACAGAAGCAAATACAGTAAAGTTTCCCTATTTAATGCGCTTGAAGGTCATTTAAAACATTTCTTTAAAAATATAAAAAATGTACCAAAACATGAAGAATTATCTTAACAATCCGTAAATTAATTTTTATCATTTTCTGTTTTAGAATCTATTCATTAGGCATACGAGCGTATAAGTATAAAGTCGTCCTTCAAGTAAATAGTTCAAATGTACAATTGCAAACTTGGGAAGAAATAAAAAAAACATGTACATACCTAATCAAAAGACTGTATATTCAATGTGGATTTATAGATAATAAATAATATGAATCTAGCGCGCAAGAACGAACACCGAGTAGCTAACTTGTGTGTGCCCGGAACCCCGCAAGTGCCTGGAGCATTGATACAATGATAAATGTTGGTACCTTTGGAAGGTTGTCTTCGTGTAGCGTGCGATCTTATTGTTCCATGAACGTGCCTCTTGTCAAGTTGTTGGTCTTCCAGATCACTGTTTCTTCCGTGTAGACGACGACGACGACGACGGCGAAGAAGACGACGACGACGACGACGACGAACCGTAAAACTCGCGTAACCGTACAACAACGACGAAGTGAACAAAGATAACTAGAGAGTGAATAAACTCGCGTGGATCAGACCTGTCGTATTCTTCTTGAACTTGTCTACTATTCGTTGTCGCGTATATTATCGAACACCGTGTTAAAAGGCTCGGGATTGTCGGAGACTTCTTGCCTCGTGATGCTAAACTATTCTTAGACCGTGCGATATCACCGTTGTTATCGGCTGCTCGCTCTTTATCGTACGCACAGTTTGCGTTATCGACCGGATCGGTTAGTCGCTACAAAGAGACAGTGCGGCTTCGCTTGCCGAGTTAGCGGTTAGCTAGACAGCAAAGATAGCGAGAAAGAGCAAAGTAGCTGGTATCGTTTCTGCCCTCCGTTTCTTTTTTGTCACTGATTCTTTCTTCCCTTCTACTTCCAGCGCTACGATCTCGAACGTGGATGATGATGTTCACACCGTTGCGTTGCAGCGAAGGCGTTCAACAGCAAGATTACAGCGATTGCGATTGACGGAAGAGGAACGTGTATTTCCTCGGAGAACTGGGGAAATTTCACCGAGAAAGTAAGCGAAGAGGTAAAGAGGCGTTCTATCGACAGCGATTAGGCTCTGGCTTCGATATATATATATTTTCTTTGCGTTGCTCTTTTATTGTTTTATTTAGGCGATGCTTGCGGCTTCCGTTGACCAAGAAGATCGTGGATCCTTCCTGATTCCCTTTACCGATCTCTCGATCTTCCTTTATCCAGGCTGCACTCTGTTATCTTCTCGCAATACACGTCGTAGGAGCTTTAGAAGGCGCGTAGTAGCAACCAGAGCGTAGTAGTTTTTGGGCAAAGCTTGAAAGCCTTTCAAAGCTAAACGTCGACCACCAGGAGCGTGTGTATGTACGTGTTTGTGTGTGTCTATGTGCTCTCTAGGCGCAAATTTGTTTTCTTTGATCGATATATAGCTGGCTGTTGCTGGCTGGCTGCGTCGGAGTTTTTATTACAGAGAGACAGAGATCTGTGGTGTATGTGTGTCTGTTTACGTGTGTATATTCGTATGTCTGTAGGTACGTGTGTTTCAAAAAGCCGGCCGTGATGTCCTTCAAGCCGGTTCTGGAGCGTGTACTCTCGTGTAGTGTCTACTGGACGAGGAAGTAGAAGACTGAAGACTCCGTGGAGGTAGAAAACGGATCTAGAAAGGAGTTCTCGAATGTTGGAAAGCTGAGCCTAGCTATCCTTCGACGGATCGGGGAATGGAAGTAGACGAAGAAGAAGGGATAGACCGTTGTTCCCTTGAAGAAGGAGCCGAAGAAGGAGGCTGGTAAAGAGAGTAAGCAAGGCGGTAGGCGACAAAGCGGGTAAAAAGGCGAGGGTAGAAAGGTCCGGTTCTATGTTTGGGTCGTGAATTCTCGGGGTCGGGTCGGGTCGAGTCGGGTCGGGTCGGGTCGAAAGGGGAACGGGAGGAGACGTGGAAACGGTAAAAGAGAAAGATAGAAAGGGGGAGGTTCGGTGGGGGAAGGGGGATTGCGAGTTAGCGAGTGACGTTGCGTTTCCGTTCCTCGGATTTACGTCATTTATTCGGCGCACTCCTGGTTCCTCCCGCGGTCGAACTCCGGATTCTGCTGTTCTGGAAACATACCAAAAGCGAAAACTCGCGTTACTGCGGATGCAAAGGCTTAAAATGCTTCTTGTTTTCGGGGCGGGGGCGGGGCGGGAGGACGGCAAAGAGAAAGAGAGAAAGAGGAAGGGGACCGTTCGTTGGTGGGCTTAGGAGGTGGGGCGTTGGCTCGATGAGAGGTTTTAGCTTCAAGATAGGTAGAGAAAGACAGATCGAGGGCTGGTTGGAAGTGTAAATGGGAATGATCAAGCAAAGGCCGCGAACGGGCAAAGGTATAGTAGAAAACAAGCGCAGGACTACCAATGCAAGCACGCTTAATCGAGTAAATTAAGGCGTCCCGTTGTGGCGTGGAGAATGCATGATCCTCAACCGACCATATACAGTCCCAGTTGTTATTCAAATCAAACGAGATATCATCTTGTTCTTTTTCTATACAAAATAATTATTTCCAAAGAATATGTCGATTGTATTAAATAATTCGGTTTTCATAGTGTTCATTTAATGGACATTTATGAATAAGAATGATGAGAATGGAGTTTGAAGCTTAACCTACTACTAGTAGGGTAACTGTACCGATTACTACGGTATCATGCTTTGATCGTACTTTATTTTAATATTATTCCTAATTTATCATGAAATAATATGCGTAAGCATTTTATGGAAGAATGATGTGTTCTGAATACAAAAACAATTGATAGCCCTGAAAATCTAATATAACATAAGAAAATATTAAAAAATAAAATCGTTAACATTTTGTACGTATTACTGCGGACGAAAAAGGGCCATGTACTAATTACTGCGGATTAGAATTCGAAATATACGAGCATACGGAAACAAACTACATATCAAGGCATTAATTTAAATAAATCCTGAGTACAGTAACAATAAACCTGTTATTAATTGTAACAACGTAGTATAATATCACATAAATAACCAACTACATTCTTTTAACGAATATTTAAGTAATATTTATTATCTTTAGTTTGAAGCTGTTTTAAATTAAGAGCATTGTGAAGTTTACAAAATTTCATAATTGCATTTACAAACTCCTTTGTCTTTCTCAATTCTCCGTTTCTTAAGTTTTCAGTTCCATAAGTATGTAGATCTTTTTGTGCATTTTACTTTACTTTATTTTCTATTTTTGTTACTGTTTTGTTTTTCATTACTTTCCGATTCAATCTTTGCTTACTTACTTACATATAACGAATAGGTACCTAACCTAAAATGTTAAATTGGAATGAACCTCGTTTCTCATCGTAGTTGCAGTTCACACCGCAGTATTAGAGACATTCTTAGTGATTTTTGTGCCGCAGTAATGAGCTCCTCCTTCACTTTAATGTACGCAATGCTGAGGGCTTAATTTTTTTTATTAGAAGGCAAGAGAAGTTTCTTTTTATATTTTTATTGTATTGAAGTAGATATCTAAATAATAATAAAACTTTTCCCTACGCAATTTAAAGCAATATAAAGAATATACAATCATGTGAACACCAGTCCCTTGGTGATCGAGATTACCTTTTATGAAGAATGTTTCTTCAAATCCTGAGATTATAAAAATATGAGAATGACTGACAATTCTGTTTCTCGCCAACGAGAATACAATCTCATTGAATTGTACAAATTTATTCATGGCAACATGTTTATTTTTACGTATATTAATCTCATTGGGAAAGAATGCCGCAGTATAACGTACACCCGCAGTAATAGGTACATTTACCCTATATCATTGGATATGTTAATGCGATTTACGAAACAGCGAAAACAAATACAATAAAAACTTCATATATCACTCTACACTCTGCTAATTGGGCATGTTACTAATTTCGCTAAATATATACATTAATTTTTCCATTTATAATGGATTATAAAAACAACCGTTGTACTTACACCTCGATAAAAGTTCAACATCATCTCCCCCTCAAAGTCGTAAAAATATTATATCTCATTCGCAAATCAGAAACGCTCTAGCAAAAATTGTTCATCTTACAACTACAGTGCTTAAGAATTTAATTACCCCCCGACTTAGAAATAAATTGTCTGCTAATGAAAGTTAAAACCTTCATATACAGTTCAAAATGATTAGAATATAGATTTTCCTTTTAATTGTTTTCTCCTTTCCAATGATTAAATCTAAAATACTCAAACGTACCATTCATATATTTCACTTCAGACTGCGTTTATACCTCATGTGACAGTTTCATGGCGAAGTGAGATATACTTCGTGTACAACTTCGTTTCAACTCATTTTCTTTATGATAATATCCACATTAATCTATTGATAACAACGTCCAATCACGCACAGCGAGAACTGTACAGATATAATTACTTTCTTCGGGGACATCTCAAAACCGAAGTTAATCACGAGATACTAACGACACATGAAGATATCGACAATCGTATCATTAGAGCATGAATATTATAACTTAAGAATCATTTTAAAGTGTATCAGTTATCGATTGATTACGCAAATGTATTAATTGCAATAGATATCATTTCGAGCATTATTCGCATAAAAAATTATTTAGAATATATCGCAGTAATTATTGGTTTTTTATTCAGGGCTCAGTTCTTTCTTCAACAACAAGAAAAAAACTAATTATTACATTGTGCTACTCTTGAAACCATACAACTTTCGTTTCAACAATCTGTTCATATAGCAAATAGTTTACATGCGATTTAGGTGACACACTTCGCTGAATCAGCCTGTGTAATATCGCCGATCTAGCAAATGTATTATTATTAGACTGCGGATCTTCATGCAAAATAAAAATTGTCTTGTTTCTTCCCTTAATACTAACCGTATCGCGACCGATCAAATCGCTTTCACATTGTTTATTGTTTAATTATTGAAATTATAAAGATGCTTCCATTAGAAATTGTTCAATAATTTTCTTTATTCGAGCACGTATTATTATAAAAATTGTGCACAATCTAAATGAATTCAGTTTTGTAATTTTTATAAACCAATATACATCCGATACATTTTGTACACGATACGGTCAGTGTTAATGACTATAATAGAGGAGAAATCATATATTGATATCTCTCCAATTTTAAAAACTTTTTAACAATTTTATATTTCATCTTCATCTACTCAATTTTGCTATAAATGCATAAAGATCCGCCGTCTAATTACTATGAAACTTCCAAGCGAAAACGTCTGACAATTTTTTTACTGAATGGCTGTCGAGATAAAAATTCTGTATCGAAAACTGCAGATATCCTCGGTTATCTGAGACCGAGCGTAGCTGCCACGTTTCTGAAATATCCATGGGACGGAGTATTTATCGCTCACGAAATCCTATCGCGAGTTCGCGAAGCATATAATTCCAGCTGATATCGTACATTAACCGGTGAAAAACTGCGTTCCCTTCTGCACGTCCCGCCGTGAAAAGTCCAGGAGAAAAAATACCAGGACGAGCTGGTGCACGTACACGCGCCCATGAATAAGTATGCACTTTTATGTACGAGCCAGAGACAGTTAAGGCAAAGAAAAAGAAAAGCTGAAGAGGGCTGAGGTAGAGGGAGGAGGAGGAAGAGTGCAGCGTAGTACAATTTTCCGTCGCGCAAGTAAGCCGCTTACGAAAAGCGGACCCGAGGCGGTCGACTCGTTTCTCATGTTACCCGACAAGAGTTATGGGGACGTATGTGCGCGTTCAACGCACTAGAAAATACCAGAAAGAAAAACGTTTTCAGTCGAAACGTTTGTTTTCCCGAGGATTTCTCGGGTGGAGGGAAAAATCGACGACGCTGAACTGACCGTCGCGTCGCCGTCGCTGAACATCGAACGAAAGTCACCGAACGGTGGTCTCAAGAAACACAAACCGAAAAGTGTTTCAAGCTAGATATAAAGTGTATCTTTCTTAGTAAACTGTGGATGTTTATGCAAATTCATCCTTTTAGAAACTAACTCGCAGAGAATCACCCATTACCTTACTTTAGAATAATATAAGTGTTTTAAAACTTCACGAACGATTCTTATATTAACCCTTAGCACCTGAAACATTGAAGCCGCATATGCACAGTATGCATAACAGAAGGCCGTATCATTGTGTTGCATTTACTATTTTAATCATTCGACGCAAACCCCATAAAGACATGTTTGATCTTTTATGAGGCAGAAACTTCAAGAGAAGTATGTTAAAGTTAAGAAAATATAGAGGTCACTACCAGTTTCATACGAAAAATTAATAGAAATCAAGCCCAAAACGTCACTAAGATGTAATCGATAATCAAGGAGCTAGGATCCATTATTAAGAGCGTATTAGTGTTGTATATGTATTTACTTTCGATCCTTAGCACTCGAATGGTAAATCTGAGGCGCCGCTAAAAATTGCTGCACCATTATTCAAGATATTGTCTACATTATTAAATATATCGGTATCTAATTAGTTACTAAACATTTAGGTATTGCATGAAGTATTATGCCAACTTCATATCCCTAAAATTTAAAAATCATAGGGAATGGAAATATTCTAGATCGGAAGAAATGTTTAATTCTCGAGTTAAAATAGCTCCGAGTGCTAAGGATTAACATCATTTGTAACTTAAAGTGTGCTATTACTAGTACTGTGCAAATTATTAGTAAACACGATTTCGAGGATCAGAGCTACGTTCGAAGAGTAGATACTTGAAGTTCATTATTGCGTATAATATAAATAATTATCGTATTATAACCGTCTGGTGGACTGGTATCGTAGAAAGAAAGTATTTACAGAAGTTCGGTAATAATTTATTCGTTTTCGACTCCTTTAAATCCAGTTTAGTTTAAAGGAAGACTTATGAAGATTGGACTGCGAGGCTGTCTTTTCTTTATTTAAGAAATACCATCCCTATAATGTTTTCACCCCTAAAATATAAACCATGGCCGTTAAAAAAAATGTGTGTCTAATGTCTTTGCAGGAACTACGTCCTCCCAAAGTTTCATTAAAATCTGGTGATGTCACTTCGGAATCGTCCCTTATAAACGAGTCCCCTAGAAAAATTTCGTGTGTGCTGATTACAAATTTACAATCCGCTTTTCTCCATCAACCTCAATTTTCGAGAAATTTAATTGCGAAAAAGGACAAAATTTCACATTTAATTTAGTTTCGCTGTGGCTTCTCGATGTTTATAGATGCTTATAGATGTTTAAATGGCAATTAACCTGAGTAGCTTTCTCAACTTGCTCTAAAAAGTAAAAATCCAGCCTAAAATCGAATCGCGTCACGCGATCGTCCGGACTTTCATGTTTTGGAGACAGTCCTAGAAGTTCGCAAAATTTTTTCCCTTTTCAAAACACAATGCAAAATAGGTCTGCATTGCAGGAAGTTTTGACAGTGGTACTCATTATCAACGTTCGCATGACGCGGCCACGATCATTCAACGCGATGTGATGCTTGGCATGATATGATGATAGTAAGTGTAACACTAAAATAAGCTGCTAATGTCAAGCATAGAATCGCCAGATGAGGGAAAGGAGAACAAATGGAGGGGGAGAAGTTACCCTCTCTCTGCCAGTACCGGACACATGCACTACAGGGTGTAAGGAATAACGTCATGGAAGGGGAAGGCAGAGTGCGGACACAAGTCTTCATCTGGCAACTCTGGTCAAGCATCGCATCGAGACGAATGATCATGGTCGCAACCCGTCATGCGAGTACTGACAATGAGTATCACTGACCGAACCTCGTGATATAATAAGCTTTTATATGCATATGTATTACGCCTTGAAAACGAAAAAGGGTTTGCAAACTTGCTAGTAGACTGGTTCCAAACGGCGAAAGTATGGTTTATCGTATTATGTAATTCGATTCCACACTAATCCTTATTTTTTAGAACAAATTGACAAATGTTACTGTGAAGATTGTCTTTAAAATCTATGGAATTAAAAATTTTTTTCTCGAAATCAAATTTCTCAGAAAATGGGTATTATGTAAAAGAACTATGTATTTGCGGATTCGTAATCGCACACGCAAATATAGGTATAACAAAACCAAGAAAAACTTTATATTTGCCAGACAATTATTTGATAACATACAGTTCTCAAAAATTAAAAATTGTATAGCCGAATTTGGAATTAAAATAAATTCTTCAGCGATAGTATTGAGTTCGCTAGGATCAGAGCCGAACATATGTGAAAAGAGTTTCTATCTTCCACATTACCACTATCAGGTTAAACAGAGATTCTTTTCGCAGTAAAAGGTTCGCTTTGAGTGCAAACGTTCGTGTTGCTCTAAGAATATGTTCTACGAATAGTCTCTTTCTGTTTAAATGGGATAACAATTGCAGAACCATAATTTGCGGGGTATGATGAAATTCTCAATATCCTTGAATTAAACAAACGTTTGACACAATTTCTATAATGCAAACAAAGAAAGATACTGCATACAAATATTATCGTATGCGTGTAGATTCGATATCAGAACGTTGTAATTTCTTCTGCCTTCTTTTCTGATCGAAGATAGGAAAATGATAAGATACATTTGACTTTATCGACGATTATTAAGTGCAGGCGAAGGTGGACAAACAGGATTTTCGTAATCCACGTATCTCTTTCACGTGGCGGGGTTTTTTCGCGTGTTCAAGAGTTTCCGTTCGGCTCTCTCGGTCGAATCGATATACTACGTGCACGAATGCGGCTTCGAGCTTCGTCCACTTCTTTCACGTGACTACCGCAGAAAAAGAGGGACGACGAAATCAATATCTCTCACACAGACTTTTCGTGATCGTTGTCGTTGTCGCTGACGCCGTCTAACTCCTCGCCTTCGAAGGACGTTCCTGACATCTGCATCGAATTCGGCGATACACCACCGAATGCATCCACTTGTCTCGATACAATCAACGGCGCTGCTAAATCACGGCAAAGTTCAATTTGTCCAAGCCTATCGAGAAACAAGATGGTTCCGATAACCAGGGCATTTGGCTTCACACGTTTAATTCTTTATCTAGAAACTTCCGTTCAAATCTTGGTCAAACACATGAGTAGACTCCGGATTTTTATGCAAAATAAAAACTTTGTGCATCAATTCCAAGGCACATAAGTGTATATCAACTTATATTTTTCATTAATACTTTTAATGTAGTGAAAATTAATTAGTAGTGAATATATTAATACTCTTAGTTTTTTAATCTGTTCACTGTTTTAAATTGCATCTACTCATTTTTGTTATAAATGCATAAAATCCGGAGTCTACACATGAGTATTTTCCTAACTATTTATTTAATACCGTGAAAATAAATTTTAAACGCAACATATTTTTTGTCCCAGTGCCTGATCAAAATAACAAACGATTATATGTAGCAAGAAGTACTGAATTACTTATTTACAATAATTTGTACTATGTCTATACGTATGAAGCCCGATTGATTGCTGAAAGATTTTAATCGATGTAATAACATCATCACAGAGCTAACAGTGTGCACATCTAATTCATAATTAATGAAATATTTGCGGATTGTTTTTCAACGATTGAAATATTTCGATATTGTACATATGTATATGGCGATCACGCATTCAAATTCAAATGAGATGAATAAATGAAACCAACGTTGGTGTCGCTATGGAAATCAACCGTTTTTCCGGAATTTTCGCCAATGTCTACGCAGAAATCTGACACTTTAAATATCCAAAATTTTAAATTGGCCTACTTAGTTATTACTTCATTATTACTTCTATTGGAAAATATGCGATATAAGAGATGAGACTGTATTTCAAAATTTAGATACATATTAGCTTTTGCAGGAGTTCTGCGGGTCATCACAAATTACTAGACTGCGGATTTCATGCATTCGTCACAAAAATGGGTAGGCACAATTTAACGCAGTGAACATATTAAAAAGAGTTAAAGACATCAGTGTATTGGTTTCAGCTTAATTAGATAATTAAAAGAAGAAAGAAATTTTTATTTCGCTCCTGTCTTGCAATAAAAAATTTTTTATTTTGCATAAAGATCCGCAGTCTACACAATATATGTACATAGTATAAACAAAATGCATCTCATTTGTGTTCATTCGTGACTCATAATGTATTATATTCATATTCATGGGAAAATCCTTAAAATTGGAAATTAGTTGCTGCAGGTGAAGAGTCATACATCGACGTAACTAAAAAGGAACAGGAATACTAACAGAATCTTAATGACTGTTGCGATGAATTTTCAAATTTGATAACTAGACAGCGGATTGTTATGCAAAATAAAAATGTTCTATCTGAATTGCAACAAACTGAAGTGACATAGAAATTTCGTTTCTTTGTTAATATGTTCAATAGGTTGAAAGTAATACAACAGTATTTTTAAATTCTTCTAATGTTTTTACTGTTTTAAATTATACCCACTCGTTTTTGTCATAAATGTATAAAATCCGTTGTCTATTGATAACACATGTTTCGTACAATTAACATTACCCTATTATTACCAGAATAAATTTCTTGGGGAGACTACTTTGCAATTCAAACTTCCTAATCTACCTACAAAATATGCCACTTATAATAAGGATAATTTAATAAAGTTGAATAAGTTTGTTATAATTCAGCTACAGGTTGTTTCATCATGCTAAAGTCTTCCATCGTCTCGGTGACTAGAGTCTCGAGCGATTGGTCAACGCTTATTAATTTGGAAACTATGAAACCCTTTGATGCAGATCAAGCTCTGACATTTTATCTTCGGTGCATCCACCTTGCGCCTACAGGCAGGTCTATTTATAAAGCAACCTCTAGGAACGGCTGACTGGCCGATCCCAGTCGATTGTAAAAGTCCACTGATCCGAGTAATCATGCCAATAGTCGGTCGTCGGTGTACGGGAACAGAAATAGGTGGGGAGAAAATGATTTTTAACATTTACGACCGATCGCTCCCGATCAGCCAGGCTGAAACGAGCCAGCGGAAGGGAAGTCGCTCGGCTGTTCGACGATTTTTAACTTACTGCAGGCAACGGGGATTAAAATAAAAATGAAAGTGAAATTAACGGAATGAAACAATGGGAACGACCATCCCTATCCGAAGCTTAAGAGTTGTCGTTCCAGCTGTAATGGAATTAGGACCAATTAAATTAGCTAAAAGGATTTTGAACACGGAAGATGTGACGCCCTTTTCGATCTTATTACCAGAGAACATTTTTTCTCCTTCTGCACAGTTTATGAAATTATCGAGGTTGATTAATGCTTCATGTAGACACTACCAACCAATTGTTTTTACACAGCTTTTGTCAGCGATCAAGGTCTACTCTGCTATTTTCGAGAAATCTTGGTTCAGTGCAAACGCGACAGTTACAACACACAGGAGCCCCTTCGAAAATGTAAAGTGGCTACCGATATTTCATAGTTACAAGTACACCTATTATTACTACAGAGAGTCACCATTAAAATTGGTGTACCATTATTGAAAATATTGTTTACATTATTAAATATGTTGGTATCTAATCAATTACTAAACAAATTAAGTAATTATATGGGGTATTTTACCAAAAGAAAAGAATCAGATAGAATGGAATTATACTAAGGCGGAAGTAATGTTTAATTTTCGAGTTAAAATATGCCACGCAAATATAGCAACCACTAGAAATTCTATTCGCATCGTACATTTTCTTTAATATTTTATCCCACAACAATTTATTAATTAAGTCAATAACTATTCAATTCGTTTCTAAGGAATTTAGAGTGTCTACTGATTTTTCTTAGTTACGAGTATATCTATTATTAATAACTGTACATGTCGCGAGGATGCCACGCAAATATAGCAACCACTATTCTATTCGTATCGTACATAAATTTCTTTAATATTTTATCCCACAACAATTTTTCAATTAAGTCAATAACTATTCAATTCATTTCTAAGGAATTTATTGGGGTTTCTATTAGTACATAACACAAAGTATACATATAATACAACATTTTTAAAGAGCCGGGTTCGAAGACGCCATCTTTAATACTTTCAAGGGGACAATGGAACCCCCGCGGGAAAACGTTTGCATTCTGCGCGAATATTACACGAAAAAAGTGGGATTCTTTAGAGAGATCGTGAAATTCACCCAGTGAAGCAGCCAAGAGAAAGACGTCTTTTTCATTCACCACGCGAATACATGGATTTGTGCAGTCTAAGCCTCCGTACAAATTCCTCAACGGCCCGATGTCTCTTCCTACTGACAAGGAGTATTTCTATCCGTTCCTTTTTGGCATATGCATCTCTGCATTCCAGGGCATCTGGTATTCGTCACTGTCGTCGTTTCGTGACCGATCTAGACTCTTTTGCATCAGTAAAAACTTCAAGAAAATTTAGAAGCGGTTCGAGAGAACTTGTCAGTTAAACGAAACCGATGCTTGTTTTGAAATTATTTGAAAAATAATCGATAAGATAGTATATTATCTTATTTGGCTACATAATTCAAATTGTCAATAATATATATGGTCAAATAATTTTTTCAAAATTATTTCATTATTTGATTTTCAAATGGAATTCAAATAATCTTTCATTTCATCTTTCATTTGATCAAATAATTTGTACTCTGCAAAATTCTATTTATTTCGTGTACTGGGGATAACAATTTTAAAAGCGAATGCAGCTAGACTTTGAGCATTGAACTACAAAAATTAGTACTAATAAACTACAAAATTAAAACAATTTAGTTGATTTAAACGTTAAATGAAAATAAATTTTTTATGTTATTTATAAAATACAGATAATAAAGTATTTAAAATGATTCATTATTCCAATGTTTATTTATTATCTGTTTTCAAATGAAATGTGCCCAATCTTGTATTATAAAACTTTCAGTTCGGATTAATTTTATTAGTATAGTAGCCGTCCGATTATACCATACATCTTTTATTTGAAACGTTTCAACAAAACTAATCAAATGTATTTTGCAACTGATCAAATGTAAGTTAAGCATATGCAAGATGGAATGACGTCCTGCTGACACAGCAAGTATTTATCTGACAGTTATCTACATATGTGTACAGTTACATTAATATTCGTACACTATATCATCTCATTCCACACATCCGTTTTGTTTATAGATTTATGGGTATTTTTCTGATATTTTGATCTAATTTGTCTTATAGATTCTCTACGAAAGAGTATCATTTGTATGTATTATTATCTGTATTATTCTCAACTTACGTTATATTCCTATATTATTTGCACTTTTTGCTACATTGTTTTTTAAAAGATTCAACTCTCTATGTATGTATACAACTCGTAAATGATAAGACGATTATAGCAAATACTACACGCTCCAGTCAGTTACTTTCATGGACTATGATTTATTTTACTAAAATGTAAATGAATGCTTTGCACTACAACATCGAGTCAGACCTGTGATGAAGATTTCGAACAGAATCTAGTATGATATTAATTCCCCTTAAACCAAAATAAAATTCAATGTTCTTGTTGGTGATATACATATAATCATAAACTTTCTTCTTCTTCTAATCAAAAAAATTCTAATCACTATAACCGTAAAATAAATTGTAGCGCAAGGGGTTAAAGAGAACATTTTCAATCAACCATTGAAGGGGACATAAGAAATTGAAATTTCCATACGAAATTCAGATTGATATATTTTCTTCACACTTGAGTATTGTAAACGCATAAAATTTGGTATGTACAGTTACTCCAATTAATATTCGGACACTCTAAAAAAAACGATAACTTTTTAAATATTGTACTATACGATTTGAACTTTTTTGAGAAGCTAGAGCAATTAGTTTACTACTAGGATGTGAAAATTTTTTTTCAGGAATAGCTATTTATCGGAATTGTAGAAAAAATACTAAAACTTGCATTTTACTACTTTTTTATGTGGGCCTATACTAAAAATTTTAAAAGTACGTTTTGTGGGTCTGTGTCAATTATATGCACTGTGAAAGTTTCATCGAAATCGGTTGATGTGGGAAGAAACGACAGACATTGAAAGATGTAAGAATTCTTAGATATAGGCCGAAAATCGTGAAAATCTGCTTTTACCATCTTTAAACATTTGTAGCTCATTGCAACGTCGACTGAATTTGACGATATTTTCTGAATATGTTTAATTGACACAGATCTACAAAACGTATTTTTTAAATTTTCAATATAGGCCCACATAAAAAAGTTGTAAAATGCAACTTTTAGTATTTTTTCTACAATTCCGATCAATTGCAATTTTTGAAAAAATTTCTTTTCACACCCTGTAGTAAACTAATTGCTCTAGCTTCCCCAAAAAGTTCAAATCGTATAGTACAATATTAAAAAAGTTATCGTCTTTTTTAGAGCGTCCGAATATTAATTCGAGTAACTATACATATTTAGAGTTACTGATAGAACAAGACCTGTAAGAATGCATTCGCAACGCGGCGTGCTCGCATATATATAAGTATTACCCACGTGCGTACCTTATTTTGTTGCTTAGTGTAGTCCAATTAGAAGGAAAATAGTGTATTGTATAATTAGATACTCAGTTCTTTGAAAAACTTGTCTCTGAAGTTCAAAACGCGAGTACTTATCGCGTAACCACGGAACTATTATTTTTTTTTAGCTTACAATTAGTACGACAAAATTTGGTTAAATTCTTCTTGACATAATGAACAATTTCTTTGTGCATAAAAATAATTAAACAGCAACTACCAAAATAAAAATGTTCAGAATACATAATCTGTTGTAAAATGTAACTACAATAGCCAAAATAAAAATTCAATTTAAAGATTATCATTTTTAAGTCAAAGGGGCTATTAACTGTTCAGTATTAATCAAAATCTGTTTCTCATGAACATTTCAGAAAACATTAGACTTGCATATGAAACGACCGATTTTAGAATGCAAATCTTATGAAACGTTTTGATCAAGAAATGCTATTGCAGCCTCCAGGTCTATTATACATTATAAAACTTTGAGATACAAAGCTAATCCTTAATATCCTACGTTCGATTTTAATTTAGATGTCTAATCTTACTTTTAAAAAAGTTCATGTTGCGACGTTCGTATATTCCTTTCATATTGGCGATAGCATTATACATATGAGTTTTGGTGAAAATGTGATGATTAATTAACGTACTATTCGTTGATGGCAAAGTGGTTTATAAAATGGAGATAACAATCTTGTAAATGAACATGAATACCCAAACAAACTCAATTTTTACCATAACACAATGAAGAATTATTAAAACATTGATTACAATGGTGCTCACTTTGATCAATAAGTTCATTCAGGGGAAAAGTTTTTGCTCGACAATTAAGCAAACTTATGTGCTTTGTTTTATACTGCATATTTTATAATGCCACCTTCTTTTGGTGGAAATATATTCTACACTCTTAAACTTGTTATAAAATATGTTTTTAGCGCATATATGTAATTGTGAAGCACCAATGTCAGACGCGGCCTAGATGGATAGTTTAACATGTACCATCGGTGGTGACACACGTGCATGGAACCTGTTAATGTTACTGTTAAGAATCAGACATTTCATATGCAACAACCTAATACTATTTAGCAAATGAACTGTTTTTCGATTGCCAACCGGAGCACTTGTACCATTTAATGTCAAACAAAACGACCAATTCATATTAAATTCAATGGATCTGCAGGAAGCTGATTCCGCAAACATCTTGTAAAAGGATCCAACTATCTAATTGCTTCCAGGTATATGTGTCATCGATTGGAGTCAATATAGCCGTCAATAGGACCGTCTCCGGCCACACAATACTAGACGTCTCGGATGTTTTCCTAGTGAAATCAAAACTCCAGAGCCGGGTTTTTAGCTTTTTGTGATACTTGACTCTTGCTGGCCTTTTAAGCAGATTGTCGGCTAGGTACCTATACATCTATAGAATTGTGTTCTTTTGTGCTGCGGGACATAGAGGAAAGGCACACTCGCAGGGAAAACCTCTGTCTGCGAAGCAATAAAAGCTCAAGGCCTCGTCCCGATGCCTAGATCTTTCCATCGATTCGTGTTCACCACGGCTGACGTATTTCATGGTGAAATGTTGTGACAGGTGTTAGACAGTAATCGATTATCCCCGGTGTGTTACGTTTCGGTCGTTGCATTCTTATTCTTACCCCCTGCACAATGGTACACTGACTTACGGGTTTCCGTAAAAAAGACTCCCATAATCCGGATTACAGTTTGGTTTGTGATGGGAAAAAAACTGACGGCATAACAGGTGAAAAATCTACGTCCTGAAGAAGCAAGGGTGAATTCGAAATTCAGGCTCCAGCTATACTGTGTACTTCGGTATTCCGACATTTTTTTGGATCGACTAGATTGTTAAACTAAAAATATCAAATAAACAAAGTATGAGAAATGAAAATCGGACGTTTCTAGATTATGTTTCCCTTTCATGAACTACTACAGTTAAATGTTTTGCTTATAAATTATTTTTAATATTTTCTTTTTTATTTGTTATTGATAAAATATGATTAGGAAATATAACACAATACGAATAGATATAGATATAATATAGAATAATAATTCAGGTGTAGACCTGAATGAATATCAGTAAATACATATGGTGCATATTTTCTTTATTTCTTACCGTATAAGTATGGAGTAATAATTTCTTTAGCATTTCTTTAGCACCTAGATTATAAATGAAGAAAATACAGCAATTCATAACTTAATTTTTGTTAAACAATTCTTAACTAATAAACATATTTCAATATGCCGATAGCTGCTGTATTCACTAAATTGAATACCCTTCGAAATTTTTCTCTGTTCGAAAATCAAAAACGTATTGAAGAGTATCCATTTTCAATATTTGCAGACGGCAAAGAAAACAACGGTAAATCTACTGAATTACTTAACAGGAGATCAGCGTTAATATTACCTTGAAAAGTGGAAAACTCGTTTGCAGTGACACATAAATGAAGTTATTCTTGCTACTACTTTCGTTGAGTCAGACCAATTGTTTGATATGACAATAAATTTCTTTTAAAAAAATCCTTTTATTTAGAAGAACACGTTTAAGGTTTCAATATTCTTTGAACTGAAAGTTTATCAACAATCTTTGCTAAGTCTACGATGTCGTAATTCGAAAGCGCAGGTTCGATGCACGTATCTCACATGCGATCATAATCGTAGATAATCGATCGCGAGGAAGAGAGTTGGGCCGAACTAACGCATAATAGTCCCGGGGTTTGCTAAGTATTTAACGGGAGCGAATAACGAAAATCCGACTCGGCTTCCGAACTACGGTGAACGAGCGAACTTCTACAATAAGACTGAATGCTGCACGGCAGAGAGGCAGCGCATTATCAGCTGAATGGAAAACAATGGCAATATTGATCGAGAATTTACAGGCTTCGATCCCATTTGTGCCCACGTGGTATGTGTGTGCGCAAAACACGCAAAGCCCGGCCTTTACGCTCTCCACACTTTCGCGATTTAAGTGCCTATGAACTAACAAGTTACCGCGCGCACTGTGATTCCCGGAGCATACTTCACGAAATACCAATAAACCGGAAAATTATCTTTGCAGATTGTCCGAGAGCCTTGGGTGCAGTCAACTGTCGCGCTCGGAATTCCACGAAGAAGTAAGGTTTGGATTAATGTAACAACTTCACTGTGGATTAGGTGTACGGACTGTTTCTCAACTGTGGCTGGAAACTTAAATTGCTAATAGAACTCGTTAAAAGAAACAAAGATGTATTAACAAACGCTGGTCACTTAAGTCATTATTTTTCAGTTATGACGTTTCGCAATAATCGAACTAATCGTTTCATTTACGTATAGTCAGATACCTTTTGACGCTATAAAAATGGGCGAGCTTTTCGTGTGACGGTTTTGTTTTCTCTGTCACGTTCTTATCGAGCAAGTTGACTGTACCTATAATGTACATATTTCACGAACACACTCCGTAGTACTAGTCGTTATCACGTTTTTTTTTACGTCTATCGAATACCTCCAAGTAGCTCGATTTCATACAGTGCTAGCATATCTAATTACCTGAAAGATAAAGAGAAAGGTATTCAGTCATGGACATTGCGTAAGCAGGAACACCACACTCGCTGCTATACAATATCGTTTTCAGTAAATATCGAGCGACTACGACTGCAGAGACATTAGTTGTAGCGAAAGAGAAAAAGTGTAATTGCGCGGCGAATATTTCTCGTTGAACGGCTCTCAATGCGAAAGCTCTTTTGAATCGAAAGTGCAACCCCTTGGAATCGAGGAAGCGAATAAAATAAGGGTCACATTACCGCAGTGATGCTTTCCTACAAGCAGAACGTGCTGTACCATTTTTAAATATAAAAAGAAGAAAACGGCCGAACAGGAGAGAAGCGAAGAGTGAAAAAAAAACAATTCACGCGAACGAGAGAAATATTTTAATCTGTTCGTGACGCGGAAACGGGGCAAAGAGTGGGGAGTAAACGGGGTGGCACGCCCCTGATCAAACAAACCGTCCTCGGAGGGCGAAATATAATTAGATAAAACGTAAAACTGCCGCGATACGGCCGAACGGGATGTTAAAAAACCGCTGGAAAGCAATTTGACGCCACAGAGTAGATGCATTGGGACGCTTTGAAGCCATAAATTCGTAGAGGAGGGCGAGGGCGCGACTACGGAGAGAGGCAGTCGTCCAATCGGACGTCGCGCTCGGCTTGCTCGTTCATGCATTTCAACGCTTGCAAATCATTCATTCTGACTCATTGTCGAGAGAAGTCGGCCGCTATACGTGCACCGTCACACCGCCAGAATGCTCCCGCCGATGAAATTCCATGGAACGCTTCGCACACTGAGCTTGAGCCTGTGTGCGCTCGCGCCCAAGCCCGACCACGACCATGCGAGCGAGCAAGACCACGTTTGCCCTTGAATATTTATCGTTTTCCGTGAAATCAAATTCTATCGCAATGAATGTACCATCAGCCCGGGCTAGTCCGCTCGAAAAACAGAATTACAATTGAGTTTATTTAAATTAAACCAACTCAACCGTTTTTCTGAAGATTTTTTTTCTATTTCAGCATCGTTGGCCTATCGCCCATCGAACAATTCATGAACTTTCACGAATCAGCAGCATTTGCAGGGCCTTATGAGTTCTAAAAATTTAGCTTTTATTTGAAACTTTAGATCTGATATAATCGGTCGCGAGAGTTTCGATACACGTGCAGCGACGAAAATCATCCTCGTCGATAGATAAAGATCAAAAACCTACATTTAAAATTGCTGACAAACAAAATTCGTCCCTACCTATATGAAATAACACAGTAAAAACTTTGGTGTTGAAAGTGAATGAAAAATAGGAAAATTCTGTAGAAAAACACTGACAACTATACATTTGTGCCTGCTTTCGAGTTAGCGATAGTCTCTGATTCGTCAAAGCTGCTCATCGACCAGCCGCCCGAGTCCGTACCTTCTTCCTATTCAGTCACCCTGCCATACCGCTCGATTTGGTCTTCCACCATATGTCTACGACAAGGCGCACATGGCGAGATAGTAACTGTGTGGGGCTTGCACGCTTGGCATAGTTTTTCATGAAGGAAATATTATGTCTGACAACCAAAATCACTTGCCTTTCTTATGACAAATCCTAATCAGTTGCGCACATTTCAAATTCCCTCTAGTACACCGACAACGTTTATTAACCCCTCATCCGGAATGCGACAAAGTACATATCCAAATCTTTATTCATCCGTTGATTGAAGGGTCTTCTGTTCGATTAACGACAACTAAACAGCAGATTTTATGCATTTATCACAAAAATAAGTAGGTGTACTTTAAAACAGTAAATAAATTAGAAGAATTTAAATATACTGTTATATTATTTTCAACCTATTAAACATATTAAGAGAAAGGATAAATTGTTATTTCACTCCAGATTGTTGCAATTCAGGTAGGTAGAAAATGTTTATTTTGTATAGAGATCCGTCAAACGACAACACACTCGAAATTCTAAATAATCAAAAAGTTCACAAGAACCCCACACCTTTATGTTGTACTTTTGAATTTCATATTTGGGGGAAATTAAATGGTGAACTCTGCCTAATATCGATGAATATTCGAAAAGGATTAGTAAAAATTCAAAATATTGTTAATATACCGTAACAAATAAGTGTCATTTAAACGTCCACCATGACACGTGTCAATCTTTCAATACAATTTTAAGGAAGCTGACACACAACACGACTGGTAATCGCGAAGGGTTAACAGTCATTAGGCAATGCGTAGAAATTTAGACAGACACACGTGGTAGCCGTTTATTATGAGGTTAACGAAGAAATCAAATTAAAGTAAGCAAAAGATACGAAGAAGCAGTAAAAACGAACCGAAGCTGACGACATGGAACTCGTCAAGTGCGTACAACGAGAAGACGAAGAGGATATGTTGTCAAGGCGGAAATGAAGAACGAAGCAGAAAAATAAGAGAGAAGAGAAAGCTTGAAGCCTAAGGTCGATTCTATGTATGTTCCTCCGAACGTTTCTGAACATCATATACAAGTGTGTAGGCAGGGTGGGTGTGCCTCGTTTTAATTTTAGTCCCGCGACAGGCTGCTCCGGCGAGGGAGAGATAGGTGGCGTTGACCCGCCAACGTAACCTACAAATATTTCTCTCTTTCTCTTAGCTTCCCAACCATTTCTCACGTCCTGGAGCCGTGCATATACCCCAAATGATGCATCAACGGAAATCCATGCGTGTTCTTGTATTACTCTACCAATTTGTCCCTTCCCCAATTTCAATGCTTGAACAAACTTAGAATCTCAAGAGAGTGCCCCTCCACCCTTCTCCTTCAGCATTTAAAGAAAGTCTACAGTAGAATCTCCGTTACACACATTATTCTACCGAAACAGTTCAGATAACCGGTAGATATATCAACAAGAAATATTCTTGTAAATACAACAATGTGGAAGAAATGTGCTTCTTATTGTGAATACTTTTTATTATAATTCTTTTTCATTAGTCATCTTTACATCATTGAACTATCGTGTGTGTAGAAATGGCAATGCCAATTAAAAACACAAATATAATTGAATTCGTTTTATTTAACAATGTTTGAAACATTTGGTGGATAATTTAGTATCACAAGATTCAAATGATTTGGTCATTATTTTTTAAGAAAATCAGGTATCGGGGTTTGTTTGGTAAATATATATTTCACATCATAAAGTTGACCCAAGCATCTGATTGTTTGACCACATTGTTCAGATAGTTAAACTGTATAATAACATATATTTTGTAAGAAGTGCTCAACTAGAACGACATTTCACATGTACGAAACAAACTTTCAAAATATTTTGTAAAGATTGCTCCAAGTGTACAGGGATAACGATTTTTCGTATCAATTTAGAAGATAAATTTTAGATTTGATAAAGTTTATAGGAAATTACAAAAAATGGAACTGATTACACTAACTTTATGTCGCATAGACGATTTATCCTCGTTACTACATTTGGATATATGGTTGCAGTATACATATGTAGAATTACCAGGTATGTATGTAACTCAGAATCTTGAGAGCTATGCAAGAATATCACAACAATTATATTCGTGACTTTCCACACTCGTTAATTAACAAAAACGTTAGTTTCCACAAAATTTTTTCATGTTGACGTACTCCACATTCCAGTTGATTAGAAATATTATTTTGATGAAAATGAAAACTGACACTTTTCAAGGTAGTGTTTCGGATCTTGTTCAAATTCGAATGTGCTGTAATCTTTAGTAATATATGGACGTATGTAAAATAAAGTGTGAACCTTTTTTCATTGAATTATAACGGCTGAACTAACAAACTGATGCAAATGATATTTTAGTTACTTATAGTGAAAGTAAGCAATGACAGTAAATTAATATCGTCGACAAAGAGTGAGCCTTCCTAATAATTCGTAAGGGTGTTAAATTCTATGGCGGTCGCGTACATGATACAAGAACAGCTGTTATGGGCGCTCGACCGCTGTTAGCATCGCGTGTCGGCCGGTCGAAGCGGTATACATATCGCGGTGCAACATTCACTTCAAATAATGTTAACTTTCTCAATTGTAAAGTATTCGCTTTTTTAAAAACAGGTCCATAGAGAGGATACTTGGGGCTATACCCTTACTTTAAAAAAAAATTGCAATATGTCCCCACTATAAAAATACTGCAAAGCAAATGGTGGAAAAGTATATTTTTTAAACTGTAATCGTTTTTATTAGGTACTCTAATGTTTTCGCAATAAGCGCCTAGAATACCATTTTCACCCGTTTATTAGTTCAGCCGTTATACTTTAACGAAAAAAGGTTGTCACTTTATTTTACACATCTGTAAAGCTAATTTTTAAGATTTCGAAATACGAATATTCGAATTTGAATCATCCAATAGGGATAAACTGTTAAAGGGTTAGTACTAGTTACAGTTTCACGTTTTCTCTAGTATTATTAGAAAAAAAATAATAAGCATAATTAGTGCCATGCGGAATAGTGAGAAACGTACATGAAAGTCGAATAATGATCATTTTAATATAGAAGAGATTGTTTTGAAGAAGGTCTACGATTAAGAACGGTTAAAAAATGACTAATCGCATTTAACTTTTCGTCATCGAACTCTGCGACTCTATGTATCGTTCGACGGCAATGTTAAATTAGGGATTACCGCATTCAGTTCTCCCGTGATCGTTAAGAATTCTCCCATGACATCATCCCGGTGATTACAGCTCGCGGATACTGCGCGCGACATAGATACGTATAAAGAGGCGCGTCGGTGTGCGTTATGATTCGCGTGACGCAACTGAGTCGAAATTATCTCGGGATTTGAATAGTGGCGGAGAAGTTCTAGTTCCTCCCGCAGGCGATCCACGCTTCCACGTTTTTGTCGCGCTTTTACGGAAAGAAGGAACCACAGAAATAAAAGCCAGAAAATCATATTGTATAGGGTTACAACCACCACGCGAAGAAATTCTATTTATACTGTTTCGTGTTGGTCTCACGCCAACAGGATCGCATTTATATCAAATGCCCGTTAATTTACAATCGCCGCAGAAGCGTGGATCTACGCGCGTGGATCTACCAGCCATAAATCGTTTCATGGATCGTCCAGACGGTCACACGCGATGCTACCGGCAGATATATGTCCTTCTAATCGCGGTATTTCTGCCAGCGCGTCGTTGGGAGGCTCATCCAGGACAACATAATCGCGACAATCCTGCGGTTGGTACCGGACAAACTTATCGGCGAGTCGCGGATCGATAACTTGTCGGACCGCCTACTCAAGAGACTCTTTATTTTCGGTGAAAGTTTCATAATAAATATATATATTTACTACTACCTACTCCATTGTGAAAACGTATGAACAAAGTTATGGAACGGTTGACACAAATTATACGTACGCCTCAAATTTGTTCAATCTAGCGACATCTACTGCATTTCAACAAACTTATTTGTTTTATATATTGGCGATGAAAGCGAACACATTTCAAACGAACACTGTTCAAAATTAGAAATTAGTAAAAGGATCTTGATTGGAAGCAAAATCTAAAAATTGTACACAAACTGTTCTGCAATTTTAAGTGAACAAAAAACCTATTTGAAATGGAATAGCACCTTCGTTGTGTAAATTTAATGGATTTTTCTTATTATGCATTGTACATAGCATATAATATGTATATTAGTATCATATTATATGCACCCTAAAGTTGAGTTGCTGAAATAAAAAGGAAGACGGAAAGCATCAATAAAATACTCGAGTTGAATATTCTCGAATGGTTGGTATAGGTGGTTTGCTAAAATAAGAGAAAAAGTAAATTCTCCACAAGGTATGTAATAAGTCAAGAAAGAGTAATATTACTTATAGAATTACTGTGCACGGTTGACCTAGTTTCGTGAGAAAATCCTACGTCATTCTCCTGTATATCGTTCCATTTAAAAGCCAAATGAAGGGAATCTACAAGTCTCTAGCAGCAAGACTTTTCGCTCATAAACCTTAACATAATTTCGACCATTTTTGAAATGACCTCTACTTTATAAACCGTCTACACGTATGCTAGTATTTTAGTACACTTGTACAACTGGCTAATTTTTGTAACTGGTAAATTTTTAAATATTTCACTGCTTCTTGCTAAAAGACCTCATTATTATTGGCATCATCACCATTGTTACTATCTGAGCCTAGTGAACGACGAATTAGAAAAAGTGTTCTATATTGTCGAGAATTGTGGTTTTCCTTTTAATAGCTACATACTGTATGTATATGCAGTTACTGTGAAACATGTCCGCTAAGCAGCACCACTCTCGGCTAATGGTAAGCCTATCGCTACGAAAAGACCACTGCTGCAGTGACCGCCCGCGAATCTATTCCCGTGCATGATTGGCCGCTATAATGGACCAACCACTACCCACAGCTAAAATGTTATATTATTGCATAGCAACGACGTTCCTTTCTCAGTATATAACATTTACACAAATTGCAGGGCCGTGAATATTTATAGACTCAAACATTAAAAGTTCATAATCACACAAAGGCCATCATCCAAGCGATTATCTAAAAAGAAACTAAATTTTCGGTTAGTTCTAATCTGTCAGCAAATATGTGACCTGTTCATCATGATCTGTTTGATCGTAATTTTCTTGACTCGGTGCTCTTGTTTTTTATTTACTTTAATCAACTGAAAGCGCGAATCAACTAGTAACGTAATTATTAGACAGCCGATTTTATGCATTTAAGACAAAAATGAGTGGACGTAATTTCAAACAGTAAAAACATTAGATGAATTTAAAAATACTGTTAAATTATTTTCAACCTATTAAACGTGTTAAGAAAGAAGATTTTCTATTTCACTCCAGTTTGTTGCAAATCAGGTAGAAAATTTGTATTTTCCATAAAGATCCGCTGTCTAGTAATTACACATCATCGTTACCTTTAATTTCAATTTTGAACGCGTTTTTCGAATTGAATCATAGATTTGGGAAGTTGTAAAAAGCACAAAGAAACATTGCAATATTTTCAACGACTGCTAAGCCCGCAATTTTGCGAATCTATATACAGATGTATAGCAGATTAGTGTTTTATTATCTACATTTGCAAATACATTTAACTTGCAATGAAATCCCAGTTGGCAGGTACAAATACGTGGCAAAAAATATTTTTTTCCCTTTTTCTGCTGTGCAAATGAACATACCCCAAGCATATTTTAAGTAAGAACATCAACTCTTTGAAAAGTGCAAAAATGTATTTGAGTCTATAATTATTTACAGAACTGTAAGTTCCATAGACATAACATAGATCTTGAAATTCCAAGAATCGTGCGACTATGAATAGCATTTCCTAATAACATTCTTTACGCTAGTCATTAAATTTGCAAACAGTCGAACAGTGGTAACATTTTTCGATCGATGACGTTGGCGACGCAAGAGTGAATATCAAATGTGATGTTTATTACTTTGCATCAGGCGCGATTCACAAATTTCATAATATAAACTGTTCTTGCTCACGCGCGAATTGTATCAGAGAAAATATAGCAGGTACATTACGAACTTAAATCTCCAATCAAATTTAATAAAACGGTCACCATACCCTTGTTCGATTAATAACTTCCATAAAAGTACAATTTTTGCATATCAATCAATAAAATTGCACAGGATAATAAACACGATTAGCAGTCTACAAATTTAAGAACGCATAGAATTCAAACGTGTTTTTGAATAATAAAATTTTTAGTGTAATACTTAACGCATGTTCTACAATTATTGATTAGTAAATTAATACAGTTTGATCCAATTAAACATGATGCAATGTATCGAATACATTGAATAATAAATGAAATCCAATTTACAAAAGTTTCTGCTTAATAAAACCTCACACACAAATAATAGTAAGAACGAGCATTAATGTTATTAGAAATTATTTATAATTCGTATTGTATTAAATAAAGTATCACAATGTATTGAAAAACAATGTACGGCAAAATAATCTCTACCTTAAGATTCAAATTGCATTAAATAAAAAAAAAAAATGTTATTAGAAGAATATACGTACAGTGGGTGTAAAAAGTATTCGTACGCCCTTTAAAATAGAATAACTTTTTTATAATTGTACCAAACGACCTAACTTTTTATAAGCAGTTAGAAGCATTGATTTACGAAATGATATACAAAAAAGATTTTCCAAAAATTATAATTTACAAGGTTACATGCAAAAATGAAAAAGGCATTTTTTAAAACTTTTTTATTTGGGCCCTTAAAGAAAATTTAAAATATATGTTTTGTAGATCTATGGTAGTTACACACATGCTGAAAATTTCATCGAAATCGGTTAACATACACACGAGCTACAAGCGATTAATCATGGTGAAAATCGTAGTTTTACACGACTTTTGATCAGTTTCTGCTTCAAATCCACAGAATCGTACATCTTTCGATGCGTGTCGTTTTTTCCTGCATCAACCGATTTCGATGAAATTTTCAGTATGTGTATAATTAACATAGATCTACAAAACATACAAATTTTTAATTTTTATTAAGGACCCGAATAAAAAAGTTTTAAACAAGGGCCTTTTTTATTTTGCATATAACCTTATAAATTATAATTTTTGGAAAATCTTTTTTGCAGATCATTTAGTAAACCAATGTTTCTAATTGCTTACAAAACATCAGGTCGTTTGGTACAATCATAAAAAAGTTGTTCTGTTTTAACACTAGGTTTACGGAGCTCTAGAAATAACTATTTCACATTATTTTATAAACATAACAGGTATGTGTCTATCCAAATTTTTGGCCATTTTTCCAATAATATATACTCAAAGAAATAAATTTGGTAAATAATTCCTCAGGGAAGCATCTTTACAATCTTAATAATTGCAAATTAAAAATATTAGAACCTGTCATTTTGACGGGTTCCGTAAACCTAGTGTTAAAGGTCGTACGAATACTTTTTACACACCCACTTTATGTTAATTAGCACGTGACCTAAAGTTTTAAGTAGTCCTGTAGGTACGGAAGAAATCGACCGAAATGACGCGAGGATGTGAATGTGTCGATTGTGCATCCCACGCGTATTATTCTGTAGGTTCTGAACGCATCGAATTTCAGAAGCTTCGTGGGCGTGTCCCACTGACATTCCGACCTCGGTGTCTTTTATCCTATTGAGTTCTAGCTGCCGGTACTCCATGCCCACGAACCCTTTTTAACGCGACCGTCCTTGTTTCCACTTGTTTACGACGATTACAGGAAGTCGCGCCTATACAGACGGCGCGGCGTAGGCAGTGCGCGAATACCAGTGGAATTGATTGGCTCGAAATCGAAAAATCGGCGAGCAATAAAGACACGAAGTAAACTTCGCTCTTAACATGCTTACGACTATCGCTGCGATGTGCGATAAGTGCTTATAGTTCTCCTTTTTCCACGAGCGCGCCTTTGTTTTCAACGCGCGAATGGATATACAACATACATACGCACTCGCTGTCGCGATTGATTCGATTCATGGCTGCCTATTGCGATACGCGTATCGTTGCTCCGCTTTATTATTCCGTTCTGATGTAGAATGAGATATCTACAATATTCATTCTTTCAGTTTTCTTTATCTGCGTTGTGATATTTGCATGATAATTACCAAGACTTTGTTATATCCGTCATTATTTGGTCGAGAACGTTTACGCAAATTCGCGAATTCTAGAAAAAAGTTTGACAGCCTTTTACTTTGACAGACGAGTTTTATTGTTTTCGTAAAAAGGTTTATGTATATAGCGTTATCTTGTTTTTATGCAATCAGGCAGGTTAGGAGATGCTAGAAATACATAAACTCCCACGGTTATTGCACACATTCTTTACATTAATTTGAAAAAGTACCGATTACGTAAGTACATCGAAATCTGCCTGTCTTAAATTACAAATTTTATCACCTTGAAGGTGAAAGAGAAGCATTTTCTAAACTTCACTTTATCGTGTATTGCACACTCGCAAAGGTAATGTATATCATTGTGTGGTCTAGGTTTCTAGTCTTTACATTAGTATCAAAAATTACGTACCTTCTTACACTCTCGAATAATTTCAATATTTTATGCATTGTCGCTTTCCAAACATTAATTTAATAAAAGAACAACGTAATAGACATTTCAGCATAAATTCATAAAATTTTGCTTGGCAAATGCCAGCTTTGTAAATTAGTAAACTAAGAATTTTCGTAAACACTCACAGTCCAATAAAGAGTTTCAAACAAGATAAATCACTTCGTTCGTTTAAACTATTCCTATGTAGTCCCACGTCAAGAAACATCCATCTTATTTTACTCTCAATTAACCTCATAATGGATGAAACAAGTTTCACTTTGATACCAATTTACACGAAATGCCCTATGAAAGCTAAAATAGGAATGACAAAAGCATAGAGGTATTATTACAAAAATCAATCCTTGAGTAAACGACTTATTGAATTAAAGTTACTTGAACCTCGTAGAAGCAGAATTTTTCGAAATCCTTCCAGGAGCGTGGGATTCACGTCGAGAAATAAATTAAAACTATAGGTCGCAACGATAACTCTTTGAAAATGTAATACCTCGAAAGAAGATTAAAGTTACAGATAAGAAGGTCGCATACCTGCCTGCGTAGGAACGCGAAGGAAACGAATAACCTGAGGAACCGTGTGCAACTGAGAACAATACGTTCTCGGACCACCGAAAAGAATTTCTGAAAATATTGTGATTCGTACATTTTTCTCGATTTCATCAAAAAATTACTTTAATCCGTACGATCCGTATTTTATCCTAGCTACAATTCATATGGAACTATGTCATTCCGCTTGATTGGTAGTCCATGCTTAATCCGAAAAGTTCGGGAAAAAAGTACAATGAGACATGACTGTGCGTGACGAACGAACCGTGGGAAATGGTCGAACGTAATTTACTTATCGCTATCGTTCATGGAAAGATAGCATGAAGTAAGACACATTTATCACAACCGTACTACATGTTAAAGCAACGAGCTTCGCGAGTGCTCTTCCACGTTTTACGTTTCGACAGAGTCCGGATTACTGCAATAAAAATGGAATATACCAAGAACAATTTTTGTTTATCGAATGGAGGGACTGAAACAATTTCAAAAATTATAAAACAATAAACATGGGTCAACAGAACTGCAAAAAATACATTGCAATGATCCGTACACTATGTATCTTTCTGAAGATACGAACGAGCTAAGATACTCTGAAATGTTTCTACGTATGATCGGCCGTGAACGTTCACGATCGAAGGAAACGCGCGAGAAAATGAGAAATTAACGACACGTGGCTAATCATCTGAAGTGTACACGTAACATGGGAGCGCGCGGCGCACTCGTTGCCGCGCGACGGTTTAGAATTCGCTTAGCGATACGTAAAACGTGTCGATTATGTACATAGTTTTCTTTTGTTTCATTCTCGGCCTCTCGCTTCCGGTTGCAATGGTAACAGAACAAACTCGACGGGTAGGGGCATAGGTGATTCGATTACATTTTTCGCGAAAAACGAGTGCAAGCGGAACGGGACAAGAAATCGCGATAATGGCAAAGTGCGCAGCTACGTTCGATGAAAACCGAACGAGTAGCTTACTAATGGATTCTTTTTTCTCGTTTTTAAAGACGTTCCCAAGACGCAGAAATAAAGTCGAAACAGAACAAATGTCCGGTGCCATGAAACGACGTAAAAACGTAATTACAGGAGGAATGACGTCATTGGGATGACGATGTGAACCATGTATAGGTTTGGAATAGATACAACGGAGCGCCCACGCACGGCCAATGGCTACACGACTTATTGCTCTGTACGCTAAAACGTTTACTGAACGAACACAATCGTACAAGGCACACATATGTATCGTAAAATAGCGATGTACTGTACTACCTTGCGCCGGAACACGCGGAGGTATCAGCCGCGATCTCGCCGTGATGTCGGTCACCGTGACAAGACGTAAGGTTAGGCGGTCGGTGAGCGTTCACTGGTTCCTCAAACCTTGGTACTCCTCACTTGTGGTAACAAACAACACACCAAAAATAGATATATATATATATACATATATATATATGTATATAGAATGTATATGTGTATGTATGAAATGTAGGTGTGTATATATGTATGTACGTATATATATTTATATATAGATATATATATATAGATATATATGTGTATGTATATATATCTTATTTGGCAGCACTAATATCCCGAGAATAACACGATGGCTCCGAATTTTTAGTGTGCGACATACGAAAACTTTTGGTTCGGATTCTGCACTTGTTTCCTTTTTCTATATGCGTATATGTAGGTATGTGTATTCTCACGATAAAGATCGTAAAACGACAGAAATCCAAACGGTTGCCGTGTACTCACACTATACTGTTCCAACGGATCTCTCGCGTACGACACAAAACCACGGAAAACTTGTTCTCACTTTAAAAACGCTGGCCCGGATGCTCGCTGACCCGCTCCACTATTCCAACTCATAATCAGCTTGTCCGATATTCTCGCGGGAGACTCCGTTTCAATTCCTTCGAATGGTTAGTGGTACTCGCTCGCAATTTCCCTTTTCTAACAAGACCGCTGCTTCGTAATCCACGCGCGATTGAACGACGATTGCGAGAGCAATAACGACGACGTACTGCGTGTGCGACGATGACGACGGCAGTAGCAGCAACGGCGACGGCGACGGCGAACGGCGACGGCTACGGCGAACGGCGACGGCGGCGGCGGCGGCGGCGGCGGTGGTGGTGGTGGCGGCGGCAATGGCGACGACGAACGACGACGGACGACGTCGGAGGGACCGGTTGACGGAACGGGGCAAATATATGCGTCTGACGGAAGCCTCGATGCGATTTTGTAAGAGGGTGAAAAGGTAAGGCGAGCAATGCTGGTTAGGCGACGGGATTGCGACTGCTTGCTGCTTGCTTGGCTAGCCGCTAGCGGGGGCCTGGCGCGATACCGACTGTCCGACACCAGCGCCCCCTTTATCCCCCCTCTTGCCATTCATATTCCCCTTTCTCCCCACCGCCTTCGCCCTACCCTCTGGACTACCCACCCTCTTTGCCTTCCTTACTCTTCGCCCTAGCTACACTCATACCAACACCAACGTATATCACCTATCTCCTTCTTATTCTTTCTTTACCGAACCTCGCTTCGTTGCATTCGTTCGTTCCTGTTCCCTTCCGTCTATCTCACTTAGTCACACCTACGATCGGCCGATTCGCTCGATGGCATACACCTCTCCTTGTCCAACGTTCCGTATCGTTCGCATCTCCGTTCGATGCACGTACCTCTCTCGATTTTCTCTCTTTCTACCACCTATCGCGCAACTATGCATCCTCTCACTAATTCGAAACCCTGTCTGTCTCTTTCTTTCGCCTGCTCCTCTTTCGCTTCGGCAGTTCAGCTCTGTCTCTGTTCTATTCCCCTGTTCTATCTCGCTCGATCGTATATAGTATGTATATAGGAACTACCGTGACGCACACCGTCACACCGACACTCTTTCTCTGTTCGATTATCGCGTATCTACCCTCCTCTTGCTTTTCCCGACTACGAGGAGCCAGGATCCCCTCCCCCGCATAATATCAGCCATCCACCTTACCCCTCGCTGCACCCATGCGACCATATACCATGCCACGTCGTCGTCACCGCCACCACCGCCGACGATGAGGCACCAAACGCCCCTCTCCGTGGCTCAATAAGCGTCCTTGACGCGCATGCGCCGGTCTAGCCCCACCACCACCCCCCCCCCCCCCACACACACATACATATACAGAGAGACCGTTCTACGGTAGCTGTCTCCTTCTATCTTTCACCGTCTAGCGACCCAGCCTCTCTGCTTACCCTGCTGGAGAACCGGCACAGGTTAGGCTTGGTCGCGCATCGCCCACTGACTATCACGCTCGCGGGTGGAAGAGGTTTAGTCAATCTCTCTTTCTCGCTTTTTCTTTCCCCCCTATCTCAGTCCCGTCCCTAGGAAACAGAACTTCCAGCGCGTGTATACCATACACTGGCGTAATCTTGTTTCTCCATGCGTTCACGCGCTACAGAAAAGACGCAAAGAGAGAAAGAGAAAGGGAAGAGGAAGGGAGCCGAGAAAAATTCTTTATACTCGATGCTGGTGGTGCTTGTACGCGTCGTGACGTGCACGACTGATACGGAGATAGGGCAGGACTGCGATAGGCATAGTATTCGCGCGAGTACAATAAGCATGGCCGATAGAGGAGTCGTAAATGAAGCAAGGTCGTAGACGGAAAGGTATTCTAATTGCTGGGTCAAGTAGTTCCAGAGCATATGGGACCAAGACCTATGTACATACATACTACTACAAACTGTCTAGTGTCCCGATTTTAGTTAGTCGCATTGATCGGTTTTCATGGAAATTTCGGTTACCAAACTCTCACCACGATTTAAACATTTCAAAGTTGCCTCTACTTTCAGCGTTTCTTAATCCTGATGGACGAAGCAGCTTCAAATATCTATAAATATCACAAGTATTTATGAACCGTGTAATATTACACCGAGTTTCAATATGCCCTACTAAATTATTCAATTTGGCTTTCCGTAAATTTTTAATGCAGTACAGAATTCTTCTGGATATGTATATTCACATATTTTACATATATTACGTATATTCTACGTATAATGTAATATCCGTATTAAAGTTTGGTGTACGATTTTAAAATACAAAGTAATTTGTAGATATCAGTGAGAAAATGTAATCAGGAAACTTGAAGGATTCTAAGTAAAATTCTCGCATAGTGCACCTGCAACTGCAGTGGATAAATAAAGTTATCGTTGGAATCATTCGATTGAATTTTTTATAAAATCGTGACAAAAAGATGTCAAATAAAAAGTGGACTTTTGATTTAAAAAGACTAAATTTTGTTCTGGAACGTCTACAATTGCGTTAGAATGCACTATTACCTTATCATAAATTACACTTCAACATAATCACGACCAATGAAATCCGTGCAATCCTTTGGGTTACACTAACAAATGGGTTGGGTAAACTAACAAATTAATTTCCGTTAACATCTCAAATTCGATAACTTTTATCATAGTTAAATTATAGTAGATCTAACAAACTGTATTAAGTCTTTTCCACAATATTTTGTTTTTGTTCTGTAATCAAACAATTAATATAAATCCAAGTATTTTAAACATATAGAAGACATTGTTACTGAAATCTGAAACGCCATTGTATTGTGTATAGTATCGTATAACAGTTCAAAATATCTTGTACGTTTATTCTTAAACATTGCATCATATTTTCAACATTTAACTGTATAAATTAATGTTTGTATTGCCAATTCCCTGCAGTTTTTTGTTTTTGTAAGCGATCAATTATACTTCTAAGACTGTTGTTTTGAAACGAGTAAATTTCGTCCCGTAAAATTCTCTGGAGAAAACACTAAAATTTTGTTAAGCAAATACTATCGTCAGAGACGGTAAACCGTTACGTAACTTATTTGCAACAGTGATAGAGCTCAACGATCATGATTTTTAGAAAAACAACATCAAACATTAGTTATATATCTTATTAAAATGTGACAACATTGTATTGTTTATTGTAATATTACCATTCAATCAATTCACGCATTTACGAAAACTATTCTTCCTACACTAGACTGTGGATCTTTATACAAAATGAAAATTGTGGGAGACAGAAGTAAAAAAAAATTGATTTTATCCCCTAATAACTTTGCTACATTAAAAACAATATTACAATGCTCTTAAATTTTTGTAATCTTTTACTGTTTTATATTTCACCCAACCAATTTTTTTCATAAATGCATATGAAGATCCGCAGTCTATCCTACACTAATCGTTCAGAAATACAGAGTTACGTAACAGAGTTAGAATGTTTCACCGCGTGAAGCAACTTATTCCTAAATTCGCAAAAGAGTAATAAGGCTGTTCTTGACTTGCGTGTGACGAGTCTCTAAAAATACGCCTCAACGTATTCAGAAGCCCGGTAAATTGTATTTAATTTATTCGAAAACCAGTCTGGATTGCTTCGTCCGCAGATCTATTTGCCTCACAGCTTCTTCGGAGATCACTTTCACGTGTCACGCTTGATTGCCCGCGGATGCTACCCGAGAGCGCTAATCGGGGGATAGTATGCGAACTTTCGAGGCGAATAAACTTATGGTGTGCACTGTATACCTGCTTAATCTCGTTCCCTGGCGTATTCGCGGCGGAGGAAAGGGGGCAAAGTGACAGTGTGCGAGGGAGGCAACGAATGAGATCCGTAGAAAATTCTTTATACCGACGCTGATGGCCTCTGCGCGCTACGGTTCGCAGCGGGAAAAGATCCCGGTGCCTGATACCGAAGGACCGTGCATATCGTTTGCACGAATATCTCTGCCGTACATTGTACGTATACAAACTTATCGCGGCCCATTGTTACGATTCGTTCTTTTGCTACACTTTCATTTTGTATTTTGATTTACCGGCCTCGATATGTAGAAAGAAAACCAACGACCTCACCCGTAAGAATTTTATTCTACAACCGTGACTGGACTGCCCTTTATTCTGGCAGATTTTTTAACGCCAAATGCTACCAATTTCAATAGTAACGAGAACGTACATAGGTATGCCGTAACATACGTCTTCGATTACTTTGATGGAGAATGTTAACCCCTTGTCGTATTTTAACGAGTCAGACTCGTCATGAAGATTTTAACAAAGTCAAACAAATATGAATGTTATGCCTTTCTTTTTAGATGAAATAAAATTTTTATTGATTCAATGCAAAACTATATAATTAATATGATCCGTACGTGTGGGAAACTTGTAATCGTTTGACAAACTTTACAGAAAAAGATGATTGATATTGATTTTTATTCCTATAATTTTTTATTTCTTTAAACTTGTATTGTACATATTTTTGTCAGTCTATCAAATTATATTACAGAACATAATGGACATGTATATGTAGGCTGTGACTTTGCAATAAAATTATTTATAAGATTGTCTAAAGTATATCCCTAAATATACGATACTGGATTAATTGTTAAACCAACTCTAATATACACATTACTTTCAAATATTGGAAGAGCAGAATGTAAAACACTTTTTCACATTCAAAAGTAATGATTTGAAGACATGAAACATTTCATGTTCATGATCGCTACGAAATCAACTCTGAAGCTGCATAAAATCGAGAAAGTAAAAAATATGTTTAATTGGTATGGATATACTCTCTGACATAACAAAGGCAAAATAGTAAAAAATAAATGCTGAAGAATTTGCTGTTTCTTGAACTTGTAAAAATCAAATTTAATATTGATTTAGTTTTCATTTGGACAAGGTTGAAATACTTACTGAAACTATGAATTTGTCCAACTTAGGATAAATCATATTCGTTTGTAATCAATATTTAAGCATTCGAATAAATGTAGCCATACAGAAACTATAAATGTTCTTTACTCTTCTACGACATTTTTCGGGATAAAGACGTTCTAATCACTGCAAATGTAAAGAAAATGGTACGGCAAGGGGTTAACAACTGTCTACAATGGAACTTGAATGCAGTAGACTCCTCTATAAAGGCAATCAAAAAATTATTTAAAAAGACTACGCATCTTCTGTGGCAATAAGTGAACAATCTTTTTAAACAATCTTTTTATATATTTATTATATGCACATTGATATGTCTCCCATTAATATTCGGACGCTCTACAAAAAATGATAACTTCTTAATATTGGACTATACGATTTGAACTTTTTGGAGAAGCTAGATCAATTAGTCTACTATACGATGTGATGAGATATTTTTTCAAAAGTTGCTATTGGTCGAAAATACTAAAAGTTGCAACTTTCTTATGTGTGTGTGTGGTCCTATATTGAATTATATTGAAAATTTAAAAAATACGATTCGTAGATCTGTGTCAATTACATGCACTGTGAAAGTTTCATCCAAATCGGTTGATGCGGAGCAAAACGACAGATGTAAGAATTCTTAGATTAATCGCAGTTAGAGGCCGAAAATCGTAAAAAACTGCGACGTCGACCGATTTCGATGAAATTTTCAAAATATGTTTGATTGATACAGATCTACGAAACGTGTTTTCTAAATTTTCCGTATAAGCTCCACATAAAAAAGTTGCAAAATACAATTTTTAGTATTTTCTCTGCAAAATTCCAATTAATTGTAATTTTTTTAAAGATTTCTTTTTCACGTTATATAGCAAAGTAATTGTCCTAATTTCTAAAAAAAGTTCAAATCGTATGATTCAACATTAAAAAAGTTATCGTCTTTTTAAAGGTGTCCGAATATTAGTGGGAGTCACTGTATGTACTTGGACACTCTGAAGATATGATCAACGGATGAAGCTGTACATATTCACATGTGTTTCATATCCATAAAATCAACAACATGGTGATGTTTAATAATCGTATAATGGCGATGTTGAGACTATTGCACAATGTGTTCCACATATTCCAGATACGGAGAGATAGATAACTTTTTGCAAAATGCTCATATGATTATCGTAACAAGCTTGAAAGCGTTTCGATTAACTTCAGCCAACATTGTGGCCAACACTGGTTTCAAACTCTTTCTTCAGAGATTCTCGATACCAATGCCGGAAGCGGAAGTACACCATTCTCGCCTCGCTGACTCTGATAAGCGGAGCAACTGTTACCTACACATAAATGTACTTCCGTTTCCAAAATCCTTGCAACGTGTTGCACTGCTATTGCCATATTTCATTGTAAAATTATGATATCTATTATTCGAATCTGTCATCCGTAATCTCAATCAAATGATCACCTTATTTTCATGGATGTACGAAATTCAATTTTAACACTAGGTTTACGGGACCCGTCAAAATGACGGCTTCTAATATTCTTAATGTGCGATTATTGAGATTGTAAAGATGTGTCCCTGAGGAATTATTTACCAAATTTATTTCTTTTGGAATACATTATTGGAGAAATGGCCAAAAATTTGGATAGACACATTCTTGTTATGTTTATACAATAATGTGAAATAGTTATTTCTAGAGCTCCGTAAACCTAGTGTTAATTATTCCGTTTCTCGAAGTAGTTGGTATGATATCTTAACAACCAATCATATGGTTTATTCTAAGTTGGACAAATACATATGTAGTTTCAGTAAGTATTTCAACCTTGTCCAAATTAGAACTAACTCAATATTAAATTTGATTTTTACAAGTTCAAGAAACAGCAAATTCTTCAGCATTTACTTTTTACTATTTTACCTTTGTTATGTCAGAGAGTATGTCCACACTAATCAAACACATTTTTTACTTTTTCGATTTCATACAGCTTCACAGCTGATTTCGTAGCGATCATGAACATGAAATGTTTCATATCTTTAAATCATTACTTTTGAATGCGAAAAACTGTTTTTCATTCTGCTCTTCCAAAATTTGAAAGTAATGTGTATATTAGAGTTGGTTTAAAAATTAATCCACTATCGTATATTTAGGGATATATTATATTAGGAGTACCCATAAGTAATCAATTATTTTACATTCATAGACAAAATTTTGTTCTTAAATAACATTTTTATTTTTTAATCGATTATATAATCATCGTTATTATTGATAACTTGTTGCCATCGTTTCTGCAAAAGTTCAATCCCCCTTTTGTAAAAGTCTGGCGGACGTGACTCAAAATAAGATTCAAGGTGTGTTTTAACATCGGCTAAATAATGAAAGGTTTTATTTCGTAGCGAATGCTCCAGAGATCTGAATAGATGATAGTCCGACGCGCGACGGTGCGATGTCTGGGGAGTATGGAGGGTGCGGTAGAACTTCCTAGCCTAACTGCTTAATTTTTTCTTGAGTGAGTTTCACTGCACGAGGTCTTTATTGGCCACAGATAACAGGTGTGGAACCCATATGGTTTGTCTATGTACCTTGTCAATTTCATTTAGATGCCTTTGTATGGTGGACCATGTGGACCCAAGGCATCTTGATAATTCCTGTATACTTAACCTTGGATCGGACTCCACTAGAGATTTTAAGGCATCATTATCGAATTGAATTGGCCGTCCACTTCGACGCTTGTCTGACAGGTCATAATCACTAGCAGCAAATCTTCTGAACCAACGTTGACATTTATTTACTTTCAACACATCTCCATATATATCACAAATTTCCCTTTCTGTTTCTGTTGCACTAAATCCGGCGTGAAAATGAAAAAGTACACATTACGAATATGGCTTTCAGAAGGTACAAAGTCCGCCATTTTGTTGCAGGGCTATAAAAATATTTATGTTGTTGGGAATAAATTACTAACAAACTGGTTGTTAGTAATTTGTCCGGTTGTTACAGAACTAATGAGAAATAAGGTCTTGGGAAAATAATTGATTACTTATGGGTACCCCTAATACTTTAGACATTTTAAATAATTTTATTGCAAAGTCACAGCCTATACATGTCCATTATGTTCTGTAACATAATTTGGTAGACTGACGAAAATATGGACAATGCAAGGTTATATAAAGAAATAAAAAATTGTAGGAATAAAAATCTATCAATCATCTTTTTTTATAAAATCAAATTGTCAAATTATTATTATGAGTATCCGACGGGAAATATTAATTATACAGGATCATATTATTTATATCAATTTAATATCAAATTAGAATCAATAACCCATTGCGTTTCGAATTTGTGGAAACGTAAAGTATATGTACGTATAGGGCACGATGGACTTGTACACAATTGTGCTATTTTTAGTGTATGACAAGTTTTATAAATACGCTCCATTAGTTACATTGGTTGTAAACTACTTTTTAATGAAACGCCAGAAAAGGTTTAGTTTTCGGAATTTCAGCAAAAATTCGACTAGTTTCAATAACAATAGGACTACGGATCTTTATACTAATGTAGATGTTTATAGACCGATTGATACATATTGGAAAGAAAACAAAATTGTTTCCTGTATTGGGGTTAATAAACTAACAAGATCATTTAGAATTTTTAACTTTTTTGCTATTTTCTAATCAATTAATGGTTACTCCGATAGTGCAATAAAACTGCACTATTGCGCAAATGTTTGTGAAGCTACATCAATTAACATCTAGTCCATCTTTATGGTATACAAATTATTGTGAAACAGAGATTACATTTTTTATAATTTATCATTAATCGCTGGACAGCGGATCTTTATGCAAAATAAAAATTTTCCACCTGAATTGCAAATCGGAGTGACATAGACATTTATTTTCTCTCTTGACATGTTCAATACGGGTTGAAAATAATATAAAAGTATTTTTAAATTCATCTAATGTTTTAAATTACGCCTACTCATTTTTGTCATAAATACATAAAATCCGCTGTCTATTGATCGCACTAAATATAACTGTTTAACAATTATTCGATGACGGTATCATAAAGGTAGTTGCCCATGTAATAGCATAACACCTGATCGGCATCAAATATCTTAATAAAAGTACACCCATTTAGCTACAATAGCACAGTTTTTCGTTTTCCTTTTTCCTTTTCTTTAATACAATGAATAATTGTTTTGTGTATGTCGATGCGGGTCTGAGGTCATCACAATGTAATGCATTTTTAAAACAAATCAATTAATAGTTTAACTTTACTAATTTGTAAGAAATAACGATTAAATCGAAAATAATACGTTTTTGAAGATATCAGATGATTGCATAAGTTCGTGTCCGATTTGGAAACAAAATTCCATGATTAAATTTTAAAGAATACAGCTTTATTAGTCAATTATATAGTCACGATTCTTTTCTACAATTGTTTACACTCCGCCGTGCAGTACAGTTTGCGACATCTATGAAAATCGGACGCGAACTTATGCAATCATCTAATATTGTTCCAAGGAAGCATTTCACGTTATCGAATTTTAGGAGATCAAACATATTATAAATGTTTAAAATCCGCAGTCTACTAACAATAAAATAGAGAAGATTTATATAGTGGGTTATACAAATACTTTAAATCTAGGTCTTTATACTCATCTACTAAGTATACTCAGTACTAAGTACTCATCTACTAAATATATCTTTTAATCTGATGTTAACACATTATTTATAAAGCTTTATATTCTCGTGATTGTTACCATACTGTTGTTAAAAAATTTACATTTACATTCGTTTATCTAACACTATTTAAAAGTAGATTATAATTGCACATATTTCTATAGACGTACGTGGTGTGACGATAAGCAGTACCGTAAAGGTTGACTTCAGCACAAATAGTATCATTACTTATGGTATGGTCCAATAATACGATACTACATTTAATCCTTCGAATTCGACGATAGAAAAGCTATCGAGCAATTCCATAGCGTGGAAAAATGAATCGGCCGTTCGAACAGCATATATTGCGGCAAGTCGGTTAGGTACACGTATATAAATGTAAGGAAGAAAGGATAGAAGAATCGAGGGTGAGTTTGGAACGCGAGGCACCGGTGGCAGTAGGGGTGGAAGCATCCGCTGAGGTGTGATACGGAACGTCGAGGGGGTACGAGGTGATATTTCTCATGAAACTGAACCGAATAAATTTTTAACAAAAACTGCTGACTCACTGCATTACGTTTTCTCCATTCCTTTTTTCTTTACAGCCAGACTGCTGCCATCTTTTCATCCTAGTGTCCGTCGCTTCCTTTCCCTTCAAGTGCCGGAAATATGAGAGGGTCCTACTGAAGTACCATCGTGCGGAGAAATTTATTTGCATGCTCGATTGTATATAACGTTCCTGAAATATTGAACAGGCACGGTAGTAAAATGCTAAGGACAATGCCATTAACGTCTTGATAATTTCTTTTTACAATTTTGTTTTGATACCGGTAGTTTGCTCTTTGCTAACATTTTTCAGTTAAACGTCAACATTCCCGTGTTATTCTAACATAAACGAGTTCGCGAAAAGAGTATTAAAGAAGGCTGTTCTCCTCGACCACAATCATTTCCTTCGGAACAGCGGTATCAAAGTATCAACGTGGTCGTAGGCCACATAGAGGATGTAAAACGAAAACGCAGTTAAATCTATTGCAAGCACGGCGTTAGTAGGTTTCTTTATAATATATAAAAAAAATTGTTTAAAAAGACACCTACTGCCACAGAAGATGCGTAGTCTTTTTAAACAATTTTTTGATTACGTTATACAGGGGTCTACTGTATTCACGTTCCATCGTAGACAGTTGTTAACCCCTTGCCATTTTCTTCACAGTTGCAGTGATCAGAACGTCTTTGTCCCGAAAAATGTCGTAGAAGAGTAAAGAAAATTTAAGGGAATTTTTTGTATGACTACATTTATTTGAATGCTTAAATATTGATTACAAACGAATATAATTTATTCTCTAAGTTGGACAATTACATAGTTTCATTAAGTATTTCAATCTTGTCCAAATTAGAACTAAGTCAATATTAAACAGCAAATTCTTCAGCATTTATTTTTTACTATTTTGCCTTTATTATGTCAGAGCAAATTTCATGCAGCTTCACAGTTGATTTCGTAGCGATGATGAACATGAAATATTTCATGTCTTCAAATTCAAATCATAACTTCTGAATGCGAAAAATTGTTTTACATCCTGCTCTTCGAAAATTTGAAAGTAATGTGTATATTGGAGTTAGTTTAAAAATTAATCCAGTATTGTATATTTAGGAATATACTTTAGACAATCTTATAAACAATTTTATTGCAAAGTCACAACCCATACATGTACATTATGTTCTGTAACATGATTTGATAGACTGATAAAAATATGTACAATACAAGTTTATATAAAAAAATAAAAAATTATAGGAATAAAAATCAATATCAATCACCTTTTTTTTATAAAATTTGTCAAATTATTATGAGTTTCCTACAGGTACGGATCATATTAATTATATCGTTTTGAATTGAATCAATAACCCATAAGTTTGTAATTTTTTGCATGACTACATTTATTTGAATGCTTAAATATTAATTACAAACGAATCAAATTTTATTTCATCTAGAAAGAAAGGCATAACATTCATATTTGTTAGACTTTGTTAAAATCTCCATGACGAGTCTGACTCGAAAAGTAATCGAAGACAATTTGTCACTCGGAATAAAATATGTACATACTACGATAATAACCATCCAAAGTTTCTCACATAGAGTTGGGTCATGATTGATCTCTGAATCTTCCAATCAATCGTTTCGATTCAAATGCTACTTTTCCGAAGCAAATTTTTAAGACAATTTCTTTCGAGAAAACAGAAGTTTCCGTGCTAATGACAAGCTTTCGGGGGTATACGTTCTCAGGCAACACGGTAAACTGTCTGGCGGCTATGTTTCCGGTGAAACAAACGTTATTACATAACCAGCCATCGGTTTTCGAAGAGAAGAGTTTTCCCCCGGAACCATTGTATTCCATACAAAGGTGAGGCTATTGAGCGCGTCCTTTACACAGAAGTGAAAAAAGCGGGGAAGAGACGAGACACGGGGGAGGTTGGAAAAATTTTCAACGGTGTAAAGTAGGAATAGGAAAAGAGCGATTCGATCTTCACCCTCGGAACCATTTCATTCCAGGACTGCGGCGGGGAATCTTCCGAATCGGGAAACAAGCGAAACGCCGCACCGCGCCGGCCGAATGAAGAGAACGAAAAAGAGGGACAGGATTTAGAAGAGAGACAAAGAGGAAACGAGAGGATAAAAACCCCCTCGAGGTTCGACTCAGCATCCCACGATATCTACATCTATTTTTGGCCACGGTCAGCTGTAGTTGCACGGCATTAGCATAATGAAGACAGTTCGTCTCTTCTCGTTCTCTTGGGCAACGCGTGTCCATCTCTATCGCCTACTATGTGGCAAAACGTGGCATACACGCACACGCGAACTTTCTCTCTCTCTTTCTCTCTCTCTCTAGCCATCTATCTATCCATCTATTCCCTCTTTGACTGCTAGCGCTATACGTTGAAATGCATATCGTTAGAAAGTTACTAAAAAATTAAGTAAAAATTGAGGAAACGCGCGAGTATGAAGGTGAATGGCCCACAAGAGATGAATAGTTATCAGAAAAGACATATTTCAAGTTTTTGAATTAATTTCTACAGTTTCTTTAGCTAGACAAACTTAGACAATGTATTTTTGTTACGAAGTAGTTCAGAATACGTATTAATGGTGACCAAAAATATTAAAATTCTGTCATATAAAGTACAAAGTATTGTTTAATAGTAACTGTGTAGAATACATAATAGACTTACAGTGGGTGTATGTATTCATACCAGTAGCGCGTTATAACTAGTTGGGGCCTTGGGCAAGGTAGAAAATTTCAGGGCCCCTAACCTCAATTAAATAACTTTCACGTTAGAAAATATAGAACAATTGTAAAAACATCTACGTATTTATTATTGCATAAAAAGTGAAATAAATTCTCATCCATGAAAATCTTTTACATAAAAATACAAAATATTTGTATATTTTATATGTATGTATAAATCTAATGCATTCATGATTGCAATATTTATTTAAATATTTACTTTTCGGGCTTTTCTTGCCGCAAAATTATTAATTAGTTCGTTACAATCAACACAATTGGTTACATCACTTTCAATAGATAATATGGATAAAGACAATTCTTTTAAGGTCATTGAAAGAACGTTCTGCCGATGCATTGGAAGCTGGAATTGTTAGAAATATTATTAAAATTACCTTAACATTTGGCTGGCCCGCTAGACGCAGCCATAAAAAAATAATATATAATAAACTTTGTGATTTCGGCGCAAGGTTCGATCATTTATAGAAAAACAGCAAATGTGCAATTAATTAACCATGTTTCTCGACGTTTCGATCCTTATATGGATCATTCTCAAAGAGACATTTTTTGCGTCTGAAAAATAATATAAGTATAATAAACTTTGAATGAAAAAATAATGTCAGTATACGATCACTGTCCGTGTAGAACACAAGCTGTTTGACAAGAATCGTGACTTTACTGTATTATGAATTTTCCAAAATTAGAGTTTGAGTTTGAAATTTTTTTATCAGAAAAACGTAGAATTTGGATCTTGGATCTTGGTTTGTGTTTGGGGCCTCGGGCATTTGCCCAAGTTGCCCATAGGGTAACGTGCCACTGATTCATACACTTTTCAAAAACGAATAACTTTCTCAAAATTGAATCTAACAGCTTGAGTTTTTTTTAGACGTTAGAAGGATTAGTTTACTAGCTAATGAGTAAATAATTTTTTTTAATTGTTATTGGTCGCAATTGCGAAGGAAAAAGTAAAAGTGACGATTTTTAAATTGTTTGTCTGTGCCTGTAATGAAAACATGTATTTTGTAAATCTAAGTAAGTTATACAAATGTACAAAGTTTCATTGAAATCGGTTGACGCATAAAAAAGCTATGTGCATTGTAAGATGTAAAAATCTTTGAATTTAGGGTTTTTGCGATTCATTTGAATCGTAGATTCTTACAATTTTTGCTATTTTCAATCAATCATATTTCATAAGAACCTTGATTGAGTTCGATGAAACTTTGTATATGTACATATATAACTGACTTAGACAAAATACATGTTTTCAATTTTCATTACAGGCACAGATAAAAAATTTAGAAATCGTGACCTTTACTTTTTCCTTTGTAATTGCGACCAATAACAATGAAAAAAAAGTTGTTTACACATTAGTTAGTTTACTAATCCTTTTAACGTCTCAAAAAAAGCTCGAACTGCTGGCTCCAATTTTGAAAAAGTTATTCGTTTTTAAAAGGTGTACGAAAATATTTTGTATACTCACTGTACTTGATTAAATATGTAAATTGTAGGAAGCAAAAACACGTAGAATTGCAGAAAATACCACCTCATATATATAACAATTCGTAGAAAAGGTAAATCTAATATTTATATGAAATAAAACTTTCGTGTTTGAATGATGAACACGCCATTTTTGCTTAATAATATATACTTATCCGTCGGCGCAAGTAAAAGCTGAACCCTAATTTTGTCGATTGTTTCAACGTTAAACATAGAGAGACAAGAAGTTAAAAAGTGATTGAATTATTATTTTCTCCATAAGAACAGCAAAATGGTGTTCAATATCGATAACCGACACTCTCTTTTATTTCTGGGCCAACATTGAAGTTAAAAGGATATAGCTTTTTGAAGTAATGTACGGGGAAAGTAAGCTAATAACACATTCAGAGGATTATAATCATGTGTTAAGCTCACATCTGTGAAGAAGGATGATGCAGAATTCGGCGGATCGAGGCGAGCGCTGGCAAAGAACACGAAGAGCAAGAGGTCGAGTAGTTTGGAGAAAGGGAAGAGCGGAGGTAGCAGAAAGAGAAGAACAGAGATGACAAAGCAAGAAGCGTGCCGGTGCAAAAGAGTGAAGGGCGCAGAGAGGAGAAAACCTGCTCCAAGACGGCGTCGTACTAACAATACAATAAGATAACAAGCCACGGGGAGGGCCCAGCCGTGCTAACCTGACTTTCGTGGATAACTCAGCGTGCTGCTTGAGCCCGTAAATACGCTCCACACACGATATTTTGTCCCCTCCTCCCATTCCCTCCCCCGCAAGCAGCCTAATCTTCACGAGAGAATACGACGGACTCATAATCCTCTCGCGGTGATAAAATTGCCCGTTATTCTGCGCGCGATCGCGCCATCGGCGTCTCTTGGGACAAACATTCGTCGTACAAACAGTAATCCGGAATTAAACCGAAGCAGAGCCGTTCCTTAATGTCAATAACTTATGCATTGTACGAATTTGTAGTTCTTCATGATCCTGCGAGTTTTACGCAACGAATACTGCACTTATTCAATCAAACGTGATTTATAAAAATTCTAATGTTGTACTCTTCTCAGGTATAACATCGTACAGAATTTTCCTGTAGCACGTATCGGAGAAATATATTTTATCATTTTATGAATCAGTTTGAAGATATCTGGTACGAGTTTGACTATATTAAACCTTTGCACTTCGATTTATTTTTCAATTTTATTGCCAACAACTACCTATTATTTAGTTTAAGTGTTTTATTTGAAATTTACTTCAAAGGACTGTTCCTTGACTGCTACTTATTTTAAACCATTTCGTTTACTAATTATATTAAATATAGCTCTCAAATTTTGATGTAATTTATATATGTGGAACCTATATTTGTTTTTAACTAAAAAATAAGAAATTAAATAAATAGAGGAAGAACCAAATACATATAAACACCTGTTTCATTTACATTTTTCTTTCTCTGATGTCGATTCACACTCGAAAAAGTAGTGCAATCAAGCAGTTCATCCGAATAATATTTTCCTACCTTGACAAATATTACATAGTTCCTTTATTTTTGCAGCGGTAGTAATTGTTTTTATATAAAATTCACACGTTCCCCCGTGTGTTTAATTAATTGATCAATTTGATGGTTATAATAACACCGTTTGATCTATTGCAGCAAGCTGGTCGTCGTTTCAAATTTATCTTGCCTTTCGTATTCCTTTTAAATGATATTAATGATTTTCAATGAAAGCTGAAGTTGTCCAGTGATCAAACCATAACTCATAATTTCTTTCCATCTTTCAAATCGTTTAAATAATGCTTCGATGTTCTTATCATATTCTCCGTCACATTTACTTGTACAATAAAATTGTTATAAATTAATTCTTATCGATTGCACAATGTTCTAATATTTCGTAACATTCTGTAACTGACATAGACCCAGCTAATACGCTGCTCCACCTGTAAAAAGTTGAGAAACATATATATATTTCCTCGGTAATCATTAGACACTTAGACAGCAGATTTTATGCATTCATTACAAAAATTAGTAGGTGTAATTTAAATCAGCAAAAACATTGGTGGAAATCAAAAATACTGTTCTATGACCTTCAGCCTATTAAACATATTAAGAATGAAAATCATTTCCTATGTCGCTCCAGTTTGTTGCAAATCAGGTAGAAAATTTTTATTTTGCATAAAGACTCGCGGTCTAATAATCACTAACAACATTTATTTCGCAGGTAATATATTTCCTAGAATATATTTTTAGATTAATTGTGAGAAGTGAATACCCCTTCTAAAAGGATTGAGATACCTTTTGCTCTTTACATTGATATAGTTTCTTCACAGAGATAATTGAAGAAATGAGTTTATACATACATATATTATATTCTAGACTTTTTGCTGCCCAGTGTACAATTTAAATATTGAAGTTTCTTTGCATATTCTCTCTTTATATTTATTTATCAACACTATCGTCAAATAGCTCCTTTTTTATAATCGTCACATTTTTCCTTCTGCAATGTGAACTCCACAAAAATTTCTTATGGAAGGAATTAAGCAGTGCCTTCTTATGTTCTCGCGGAAAGCTACTAGGTTCATATTTTATTAACTTTCCCGAGTAGATTAATTTCAATCATTATTAAATATTAATTATTATTAAACGATGCGGTGTCGTTTGTCTTCATCAGCGTTCTCGCGTTCTTCCGGCTTCGTATTTTATGGTATCAAATTTTTTGTAAATGTTTGTTAATCTCGAGTTTTCCAATGAAATTATGAAACTCTTTATTCTATTAGAAGTATAATTATATTTTCACTAATTACATGACACTCTGCTAAAATATGAAATTTTAGCTATCGATATCGAGACATCCATCATTTGATGGTGTTCATAACGCGGAGATTATAAACGATACAGTTATAAGTCAATCGGGATTACGCTGGAACTGATCGATTAATGGCGATACACTTTACACGGGAACGAATGAGACCGCCGCATCAACGTCAATGAAGTAAGCAATCTTCGACTATTTATTACGGAAACCAGTAATGATCGCTAGCGAGCCTGCATCCAATAGTTATGGATGAGCTCTCAAAGTACAGAATCTGTGGTACATTATTCCTTGGTAACTTTCCTTCCATTTATCATTTTACGGAAATATTTGTTTTAGTAATCTTTATTATTTCACTTTTATTGTTTTAGTCGTACATAATCTACATTCCTCCTCCATAACTTAAAAATCCTGAATTCGTTTTGTGTGTCTGCCTTGGAAAAGCAAACTTAGTTAACAAAATCATTTACTTGTTGCTATTTTCTGATCAATTAATGGTGACTCACGTGTGGTATACCCACACCAATTAAACATATTTGTTACTTTTTCGATTTCATGCAGCTTCACAGTTGATGTCATAGCGATTATGAACATGAAATATTTCATGTCTTCAAATCATTACTTTTGAATACGAAAAACTGATTTACATTCTGCTCTTCGAAAATTTGAAAGTAATGTGGAAAATTAATCCGATGTCGTATATTTAGGAATATACTTTAAACAATCTTATAAATAGACAGCGGGTTTTATGCATTTATAACAGAAACGAGTACGTGTAATTTAAAACAGTAAAAACATTGGAAGAATTTAGAAATACTGTTACCTTATTTTCAACCTGTTAACTATATTAAGAGAAAAAAATAAATTTCTATTTCACTCCGGTTTGTCGCAGTTCAGGTTGGAAATTTTTATTTTGCATACAGATCCGCTGTCTACTTATAAATAATTTTATTGCAAAGTCACAGCCTATACATGTACATCATTTTCTGTAACTTAATTTGATAGACTGGCAAAAATATGTACAATACAAGTTTATATAAAGAAATAAAAAATTATAGGAATAAAAATGTATCAATTAATCCCTGCAGGTACATTAATTATATTGTTTTGACTTGAATCAATAACCCATAACTTTGTAATTTTTTGCATGGCTACATTTATTTGTATGCTTAAATATTGATTACAAACGAATAAAATTTTATTTCATCTGAAAAGAAACACATAACATTCATGTTTGTTAGATTTCGTCAAAATCTTCATGACGGGTCTGACTCGTTAAAATACGACAAGGGGTGAACATTTTCCATGAAAATAATCGAAGACAATTTGTCACTCGGAACAAACAAGCGATAATAACCATCAAAAGTTTCTTTTAGTGTCGATCGATTTGGCATTCCTGTATAAATGGTGGGTAAAACCTAGGCCGATTCTAAGAAGAAGGCTCGTAATCATGTGGGGGTGGAGGGTTGCCGCTAGTTTAGCGTCACGATTAGTCAGCCCCTGCTAGACACCCTGGTGTCTTTTCTCCTACATTGCATATATACCTACTAGCTCGAGTCGCTCTTTCTTTCGTGAGTCACTGACGGAAATTACGATCGATCGAACAAGAACGGAACAAACGAAGTAAGGTTGCGTCCCGCTCGTTCCAGCGGGAATCCTCCTCGCGTCTGTCTTATCGTAAACGCGTTTAGGACCCCGATGACACTGGATGACGGAACGTCTTTGTCGAAATTTATTCTCGCCACGTGTCCTCCCGTCGCTGATCTTGTTAGCACCAACGAGGATAGTGTCGATAGTCTTTTGTATACGTGAACTCGGGCAAAACTTCAACGAAATCTCACTCGAGTCAGGTTCCTTTACAGAAATTCTGAATTCGAAATTAAACGGTATTCTTGTTATATGGCCCTGTGTTAAATACAACGATGTAATCGAGGATCTTTTATCCTTTATCCCTTTTTATCCTCCCTCCCTCACCTTCTCCCGGTTTGAGAAAGCGTTTCATCGATCACTACACGGTGATATCATAGTCCCTTCACGCGCCTCCGCGAAGACTGATATCGCTAGATGTGACAAATACATACCGCGTGAAAGAGAGTGTTCTTCTCGTCCGAAGCTGACCCGGACAAAGAAACAACAGCACTTGATCTCTCATGAATTTTCGTCAAGAATCTTGCCAAAATCTTCCATGTTTTATCCAAGAAACATCCAGAATGAACGTTGTTCCATGGAAAAGTCCCCCAAAGAAAGGATGATTGGTATTCTCTAAGAATTTTGAGTCTTTCGTATGACTGACGTCCTCCCCGTTTAAATCTTTTCCTTTCTGAAATGATGATAAAGCGAAGGGGCGGTTACTGAATATTCACACGAAAGTCCGTGGCATCGATCGAAACAACCGCCCCCTTGGCTTTTTCTCCTCCCGCGAGGGGAGGGGACATTTGGGGCAGGGGAAGGGGGTTGAATCACGGGAATTAATTATACTCCGAGGAAATTATAATCGATAATATCATTTTGTTTTTGATTTTGCTGGAATTCAGTTTTCTGTTATTTCATTACGTTTCACTTGTAGGGCATCGAACATTAACTATTTCTCCCGTGCGTTATAATCAAAAGATTAGGATAATAAAATCAGATGCAGCACCAACACCCTAAACAGTGGAAATTTTTAATGCATAAATAATTAAAGTCGCTTGAGTTTTTAAAAGTCATTATGTATTTTTGGCTTTATAATGTTGTAGCTGATATCAAAACGAATCGCCCCCCCCCCCCCCCAACGATCTATAAATTACTATACATACCTTTAAACTTTAAATAATGCTAAAATATTAATGAACAGCTAGATCGGGCGAGTGGACCAGTGCGTGACTGTGAGTTAAAGATTTAAAGAGTACATCTTTACACTGCTTGTGTAATAGGTATACGATTGTTTATAATCTGTATTGTATTATACATATAAGGTATCATAATGTATTGAAACGTCTATACAGAGTACTGCAAAATAATCTCTTCCTTGAGATTCAAATTGCATTACTTAATAAAAAAAATGTATTCCTCGAAAATTCTCCATCTGTCGCGGATATCCTGTTTCATTGCCAAACTAAACATCACGTCCTTTCTTCGATTCGATCGACCCCGTCTTCCTCTTCTTCTTCTTCTACTTCTCATACCCCGTCTTCTTCTGCTAGTTCTCATTCGATGACAGGAGTAATTACATTTTCATGTTGTTCCGACACGAGGCCGTACGTGACTGCAGCGAGATCAATTTGTCCCGAAGCCCAGCGTGTTCGCAATGGTAAATGTTATTTACTTGGAATAACGTCTCGAGAATGAAGAGGAAAAAGTTTAGGAGAAAGTAATGAAAACACAATTGGTATACGATGCAATGTCTGCAACCCCTATTCGTTTACCTGTCTACAAATAGCATATACAAATATTTATATGTATACGGAGCATAATGAAAGTTTCTCGGAACTCTTGATTTGTCCTGACAATGACATATTTTTATGATTTTGTCGCGTCAAAAAGAGGATTTTCTGATTTGGAACAAATTGAGTTTCCAACTTGATTTGTCTGATATTTCAAATATGCAGTATCAAGAAGAACTCGCAGAAATGCAAAATGATGAGTCAATTAAAACTTTATTTAACACTAAACGTACCACGATCGGTCGAATGACCGGTGTCACATTTTTTCCTTTATAATCATTGAAGTTGCAAGGATAATTCCATTAGAAATTATTAAATGAATTTCTTCAATCAAGCACATATTGGTATAAAAATTGCAAGATATTGAAATAAATTCAGTGTTGTAATTTTTATAAAACAATATGTAGCAGTCGCATTTTGTGCTCGGTACGAGATATTATCCAAAGAAGAAAGAAAATGAATTCCATAATATCTCGTTAACTATTAGATTTATGACATATGAAGGTCAACACTTTTATACGCAGAATTTGATACTCTATCGATCTATGGTGTAAAAAATAGGACATTCCGTTTAAAAAAGTCAAGGTGACCTTGAAATCTCCTCTATGCCTCCACCCAAGCAGTAAATGTTTGTGTTACAATATGACCCCCTCTATACCGCGTAAGTTTTGTATACAACATTTTTTCATATTATTACAAATAATGGCAATATTCAAAGTGGACACAGTTATTGCCCCACTTTGTATGCAAAACTTACGCGGTATAGAGGGGGTCATATTGTGACACAAACATTTACTGCTTGGGTGGAGGCATAGAGGAGATTTCAAAGTCACCTTGACTTTTTTAAACGGAATGTTCTATTTTTGATGAAGTTTTCAGAATATGATTAATTGATACAGATCTACGATACGCGTTTCCTAAATTTTCCATGTAAGCTCACATTAAAAAGTTGCAAAATGCAATCTTTAGTATTTTCTTCAAACATTTTGGTCACATTGTGTGGATAATCAATTGTTTTAACTTCCTAATTTTCAAATCGTACGGTCCTGTTGAGATTATACGAGGTTATGGAAATGAAGTAATGCCAAGGATTCGTAGTACAGGATTATGACAACTTGATATAAAGAGTTTATTCAAAAAGGTGAGAGTACAGAAGAAGCTTCTCGCTCAAGAGCTTCGGTTGAACTGTCTAATCCTAGAAAACGTGTTCAACGTCTACCTTCGACAAGACCGTTTGTTTTATTGATGGTCGAAGGGTAGGAGAACCCAGGTATAAGGGATAGCGGCGCAGAGGGAAACTTATTGTTAGATAAATCCTAAATACAAAATTTAATAGGTCCAATATTAAAAAGATCAATATTAAATATTGTCTTTTTAACAGCGCCCGAATATTAGTAGGTACACTGTACATATGTATATTGCCTCTTGAATCTTTTTGATCCAGCCGTGACGAGCGTTGCACCGACATTTAAGAGCGAACATGCATCTAGAAAATAATTTTACGTTACCTGCCACGCATCCACAAAAATTCGTATTTTAGTTTACGAAAGCGTTGCTCGAATCGCATTATTGTTATCATTATTCCAACACGTCATACCATTGCATAGCAGTTCTCTCGGCACACAATCATACAGTGCACACGCACGAAGGCGCCAGCATAGTCAAACCAATTTTCAATTCCCAACTTTCGTTATTAGTGTCCGTCATCGTTATGCATTCGTTCCCAGTATTACTGGCGTCCATGTGCACTAACTGATGGTTGCAACGTTCTGGCCGCAAAAAGATTTTCCTAAACGACTAGATACCGGGAAATCAATGCAGAATAACATTACACATGTGCGCACGGCTGGCGCATATCCAGATGCGTTTACCGATGAGACATTTTTCTGCATAAAAGAACAGCTGTATACAAGTGCACGATAAACATGGAAAAACAATCAGCCGGTATATTTTGTTTCGCGTGCTGTTACATTAGATTGGAAATATTAGTTTGAATGCCCCACGATCCGATTATTTATCGTTTCCCCTATTGAATAATATCGGATACACATTGCTGAATTTGATTAATAAGCTGTAAACGTTATTTATACGCTTTCATTTTATTCCAGAATGGAGAACGGAAAAATAAATGTTAATAGATATCACTAAACCTTAAATACTAGTTCTTTTTTTATTTACGACAAATTTTGAATTTAAAATTGGTTTTTATGTGAGACAATATACAGAGTGAACCATGAATCGTGTCCAGTAGAAATTACTCTGTTATTAGCAGTCCGATCGAAAATGTTTTTATCAAGTATAGCATGGTTTCATAAGATCTTTCACGTGACCATAGCAAATTTTTTGTCAACTCTTTTTTTTTAATGATTTTTCAAGGTTTTCATCTTCAATTTTTTGCAAGTACACCTATAATTTTTTTACGCCTATTTCTTAGAGGATTTCAAGGCTAATTCGGTAAGTATCATAAAATAAAAAAAAATTGCAAAAAAATTGCTTTTTTCATTTCTTCAAAGTTCTTTTGAAACCATGCTATATGTGGTAAAAATATTTTCGATCGGATTGCTAATAACGAAGTAATCTGCAACTGGTCACGATTCGTGGTTCACCCTGTATACATGCAATGCGAGAATATTAGCTATTTCGGTATATGTAAATATGTCAAAATCAAATTGATCTTTTTGAATGGAACCATATACATATTTTTTTGTCATAACACGATAGCATTTTCAACGACATATCACATTATGTTACAAAACATTAGAAATTATATTATAAATTTGGAACTTCTTAAGTACACTGTTAAGTTAACTGCACACTGTAAACAAAGATCAACCTTCTTGTCATTTGTTTTGAAGAGTAAGACGAAATGTTAAGAAATGTCGAAAAGGAATTTTTACACGTAGAAGGATAATTCTTTCCCTTAAATTAAATATTGATAAGCGCAAAAAATAATCAAATTATTTAATTAACAGAGCAATTTTATTTACGTATACTGAATAAAATTGCTAAGGACGTGTACAATAAATTTTATGTTTATTTATTTCGGTAACTTAAGAAGCTTAAGGAGACATAAGAAGGTCGATCTTTGTTTACAGTGTGCAGCTAATAGCCGCGGCAACCAAATACTGACATCTTCAATTTTAAAAATTTTCCTACAATTTTGAATTTCATCTACTCAATTTTCCTTTAAACGCATAAAGATTCGCAGTCTAGCAATAACGTATTGTTTACTTCATCTTGATCGAGATCATCACATCGGGGTATCCATACATACAGGTAAGTCGAGGAAAATTCGAAGCAGAGGGATTAATAAATTTCGTCACATCTAAAATATGGTTGCCAAAAAGCAGAAACCGAATCCAAGAATCAGTGGATCGTGAGATTCTGAAGATATGTGACCCTTGTGCATCTGTCCACTCCTTGGTCTCTGATCGCTTCCAGATTACTTCTTGTTCCACCAGTAGTACCATATGTATTCAAAGACGAACCCCTGACCAGTCTCAACTTTGATACTTTCGATCTGGTTTGGCTGGGTAGGTATAGGTATACTCGTCGACGTCTAGCCGTCTGTTTGCAGATCACAAAACTAGCAACCCCCGAAATGGTCGCGCACCTTTATTCATGCGCATAATTTCTTGCAGACAGGTTGCTGCAGGGGCTGCACGGAATTTAATATAAATCGAAAGAAAGATTGCCAGCCTACGTTTCCCTGTTCCTCACGATAAGACCGGTTTTGGCGTTACTCCAGCCCTATGGATCCATCTTATCTTTTCCTTAACCGGATGTGCTAAGCTGCCTTTCCACGATATATATACCGACGCGAACCACACCGTCAATCTTTTCCTGCTAATGAAATGGATCGCTGAGTTAACGATGACACAAGAACGATACCGACTTGACCGTAGTTGCGAGTAAATCCAGCTCGTAAACGAGATAAACGTGTTCGTTCGTGTTGAACACTTCTATCTAGTGATGGGCATACAATACTCTGTCTTGCAAGTTTTCGAACAAATCAATCACCACAGATTTCGAATCAATTCGATATTTATTCGAAATCAGAAATTCTTGAAACTCTTGAAAGTCTTGAAGTCTTGAAAATTTTAAAAGTCTTGATAATCTTAATAAATGTTAATAACATATATATTATGTTATACTTTTTATAATATTGGTATATTGTTATTCATCCCAATGCTGACACGACGTAATCATTGTTTCGTGATAGATGCAACGTTTCAAGAGTTTCAAACCTTCCAAAGTTTTAAGGCTTTCAAGATTTTCAAGACAATGAAGACTTTCAAGACGTCCGAATTATGTTGCAAGTGATTCGAATTTTTTGTCGTAAATATTGAATCGAAGCGATTCGAAGTTATTCAGATCCCAACACTGGGTTCTATCCTACACATTTGCCGCAGTTCAATTCAAACGGTTCTTTTTTATTTAACCCTTTGACTACGGCACACTTTGAGACGCACCAGCCGTACCATACGATAGGAATTCATTCGCGATGTACACGGAGAACGGTGAAACCTTTCGTTAGGCGTGCATTTCTGAGGAAGTATATCCAAATAATCAAAACACTGAATTCCACTACACATTAAAACAATATTATTTATTTAAAAATAACTGCAAAATATAAATAAACATATTTAAATAATATATGACTAACGGAATATGTAACAGCTGAATTAGCATTCACTTACGTCTGACTAAGATAAGATCTGCTGGAATAATGATATTTAAATAATATAAAGGGTGTCTCAACATTCCTTCACCATCCGAAAATGGGAGGTTCCTGAGATCATTTGAAACGACATTTTCCTTTGCAAAAATGACGTCCGCGGACGGATGTTATTATAAAAGATATTGAATTGTTCTTTACAGCAAAAGATTCTGTAGATATTCCCGAATCCAGTGATATCCAATATGAATACATTATGATTGTTTAAACATGTTTAAAGTTTCCAACTTTCAAGTTTCCAACTTTCAAGTTTCCAACGTCGACGTTTTTTTCGAACCGCAAAGCAAAATATCTCCGACATGAATGGCAGCTAATGATTCTATTCCGTGAAACTCCCATTTAAATATGTTTAAGCAATCATAATGTATTAATATTGGATATCACTGGATTCGGGAAAGTCTACAGAATCTTTTGCTGTAAAGAACAATTCAATATCTTTTGTAATAATATCACAATATCTGTTTAAATTTGAAAAATATGTATTGTTTTCAAACTCAAATTTCTCAAAAACTCTGCGTCTAGGAGAAAAATTAAAGGCAGATTCGGAATCAGCGTGAAAAACTATAAGAATCGCATAGTGAGAATCGAAACGTCAAAAAAAGAGTTGAAGTTTGTTGGACCGTGTAATCGATAAAATTTCCCGGGCACCTATAGGCGCCTCAGTGCCAGTTGTAAGAGCAATATTTTGGAGCGCCTTTAGGTGCCTACAGTACCACAAACGCAAGATTTCTAAGCGCCTTCAGGTGCTTGACCGTAGTCAAATTGTTAAGTATTTCAAATCTCAACTGAGATCTATCTCTGCTGCACTAATTGTAAGTAAAGTAAAGTACTGTATACGTGGTCTGTCTGTAAAGTATCCGACCTTGTGCTGTAGAAGGTGGAAGTATTATTCCAGGTTGATATCAATGGTGTCCCCTTCAAAGCTTCTACGTCTGCAAATCTTTGTCCTTTGAGAGGTTTTTTCATTTTGGGGAACAATCAGAAGCCACAAGATACTAGATCACGACTGTACGGAGGATCATACCAATGGTTTCCGAACAAGAATGCCCAAGTTCTTGACAAAATTTAATGCGTATCCGTTGTTCCACACATTCGATAATTATAATACGCGGCACTCACTTGAGTCGATGCTTTCAAAACTGCATATCGTTTTCAAATGACGGCATGCAGAGATTTGTTGCAAGAACTTATTACAAGTTCGCCTCTAATATAAACATACGCTATCCGCCTTAGCCCACTTAGGAACGAAGATATAGCAAAGGTCTGAGATATACAGATATACAGTATTTTATCCATAAATGTCCCAAATGTCTGGTCTGTAAATGTCCCAGATCTATCCCCACTACTGCGGGATATACCCCCTTGAGGGGCCGCGAAACTCGAGAGGCATCGGTCGCCGAGAAGTATGATATCATGCGGCTCGGGTATATTGGTGAGATCACGCTAATCCGAATGTCTAACTTCTTTATTTTTCATTATTTTTTATGGAACTTTCATCAACATATTCGTGGCGTTTTTCTAATGCAAATCATATCAAATATGATATTTACTTGTGTAATGGACGATTAAAATTAAAATTTTGGGGGATTATCTTTCAACCTAGAAGCATTGTTTTGCACACGATTTTGATAAAAAATGTCGTAGGGGGCCACTGCACGATGCTAGACCCCTTCACTGCCAATTTTGGTAAACTGCTGCAAATGTATACACATGGGTGTCTACGTACAACAGATTGAACCAGAATGTTGGTCACAGATGCAGGAGCAAACTGTTCTACCTGACCTATAAGATCTATTAGACCTTTGCCAGGCTAGACGCCAGAAAGGTTACACAATTAGGAAATGGCTAGCGTCCAGAACTCTAGATACGCTTCTAGTAGCCACCTACGCCACCTTTCGCATTGTGTCTCCTTTCCTGTATCTTCGTAGTCTACACCAGTGTTTCCCAACGTGGGGCCCACGCCCCACGGGGGGGGGGGGGGGGGGGGGGAAATTTGATTGTTAAGGGGGCCATCTGATGAAGGGGGCTATCGGCTGATTTATAAGGAGGATTTACTTATTGGGAACAAATAGAGTTTCCAACTTGGATGATGAAGCCAATGTTAGTGGATTTGTCTGATATTTCAAATATGCAGAAAGCATATTTGAGAAGAACTCGCAGAAACGTAAAATGATGAGTCAATTAAAACTTTATTTAACACTAAACGTACCACGACCGGTCGAATGACCGGTGTCACATTTTTTCCTTTATAATCATTGAAGTTGCAAGGATTCCATTAGAAATTATTAAATGAATTTCTTCAATCAAGCACGTATTGGTATAAAAATTGCAAGATATTGAAATAAATGTGTTGTCATTTTTATAAAACAATATGTAGCAGTCACATTTTGTGCTCGATACGGTTAGTGTTAATGTAAAAGGAGCGATGGCATGGCCTTGTGAAGAAAGAGAAATCAAATATCGAAATTCAGCCAAATATTCAAGAAAACTATTGTTACCGTTTCCATCTTCATACTTAGCTGAATGTGGATTTAGTAGCATAAACGATTTGCTGCTAAAAAAACAAATCTGGATATAACACAACGGGAAGACTTGAGACTAAAGCTAAATAATTTGGAAACTAACATAAAATCTCTTTGCAGCAAGCATGAAGCGCAAGGATCTCGCTAAATGTAAATAATAAATAATTAGTTATAATTAAAATAACTGACTACAAATACACATACAACATAATGAAAGTTTCACGGAACTCTTGACTTGCCCTGAGACAATGACATATTTCCATGATTTTGTCTTGTCGAAATCAATTGAATCATAGTCAGTCCCCAAAACGAAGAAGAAAACCGATATTGTTTCTGAAAAATATTGACAAACAGTGATCAATGTTTGTATTGGTCGTATTAATCTAATTAACCAGCGGATATCTTGAGCGTTAATATTTGCAAACGTGTTAAACTCGAAACGTATAAGTTTTGCATAATACATAATGAAGTTGCTGCAATAAACGTAATGTCAATGTAATTTCTATATTGTATTCATTCAGATACCACAACGTAATGGAATGCAAGAATTATTTGGAATTGAAAGAATGGTTAGTTATGACTAGACTGCGGATCTTCATGCAAAATAAAAATTGTTTGCATCGATTGCAAGAAATAAAAACTAAATTGAACGTTATTTCTTCCTGTAATGATTTTAATAGGGGAGAAATTATACATATATCGATATCTTCAATTTTTTAAATTGTTCAACAATTTTGAATTTCATATACGCAGTAGGTGTATTATACAGAGGGTGTACAGTGGGTGCACATTTTCAACAATTTTGAATTTCATATACTTAATTTTGCTATAAATGCATTCGATAAATGCATAAAGATTAAATATAAAAATATGGTTAAATATAACTGAAAAATATATCTATGTTTAACGCGTTTATTTATTTATCTTCAACGTAAATATTGTATATTTTAACGCATTGACAACAGGTAATAAACTGAACAAAACGTCATGTAGAGAAATGCTAAAAGACATTCACGCGTACCTAAGTCAGTTAAAACCTTATTTAATATAATAGGGGCGATGGCATGGCTTTGTGAGGAAACAGAAATCGAATATCCAAATTCCAAATTCAACCAAATGCCCAAGGAAAGTATTGTTACCGTGTCGATCTTCATATTTAGCTGAATGTGGATTTAGTGTCATAAATGATTGAAGCTAAATTGGAACCTAACATAAATAATTACTGATAATTAAAATAATATAGGAAAATCTTCCATTAAAATGATTTCGTACTTGAATTCCAGTTCTCCATTACTTATATGTTTTGAAAATTTACTTACTGCGTTTCCTCAACGATTTCCTAGTGATTCCTTCCTAAACCTATCAGTTAAGTTTTTTCAATGAACAAAACAATTTTTGAATATTAAAAATTATGTATATGTTACATAGGGGGCATACGAATTTTAGAAGGGCTTACAAAAAAGGTTGGGAAACACTGGTCTACACTGTAATCTTTCTCCACGACGAATACATTATGGAAGTCGAATTTCGAATCCAATTTTTATTTCGCGGAGTGCTTGAATTTACGAAGATAAAAAGTCACGGAAATTCGATGTTTTAAGTGTAAAACAATCCAAAGCATTGTTCTGTCAGAATAGCATATATTTCAAACAGTATTACCTCAACAAATGAATTAAACTTGTTGTTTTTTTAGTTTCAAACTGATGTCGAACCGATTAATCATACAAAATTGTTAACTTTTTTATTTTCAGAGTTTCTTGGACATGCGCCAATTTGCTCATCGAAAAAATGGAATAAACCTTTACCAGAAAGTCTTAATGGCAAACCCATTGATTTGTACTGGTATACTGTTATAAATTACTAATATATATCAACGGGTTTGCCGTTAAAACTTTCTGGTAAAGGTTTAGTGGCAATTGGTACACATCCAAGGAACTCTGAAAAGAAAAAAGTTAACAATTTTGTATGATTAAAAACTGTAATCTACACTGTAATCTTTCTCCACATTATGGAAGTCGAATTTCGAATCTAATTTTTATTTCGCAGAGCGCTTGAATTTACGAAGATAAAAGGTCACGGAAATTCGATGTTTTAAGTGTAAAACAATCCAAAGCTTTGTTCTGTCAGAATAACATATAATAATAATAATAATTTATTTAATTTCGGCCTCGCGGTCAAGAAATTGGACTTGGTTTTACAAAACTTCTATATCACTCATCCCTCCAACCATTCATCCATCCATTCTTCCATCCATCCATCCATATCCTATGTCATCTGTTAATCTAATCTAGTCTAATCTAACCTAATCTGAACTAATCTCAGAATAGCATATATTTCAAACAATATTACCTCAACAAATGAATTAAACTTTTTTTTTAGTTTCGAACTGATGTCGAACGGATAAATCATACAAAATTGTTATCTTTTTTCTTTTCAGAGTTCCTTGGATGTGGACCAATTGCCCATCGAAAAAATGGACTAAACCTTTACCAGAAAGTCTTAATGGCAAACCCATTGATTTATACTGGTACACTGTTAGAAAATTACCGATATATATCATTCGAAGTTGCTTGGCTTACAGTCACGTTGTCGTGTAACGGCATATTTATTGGCGCCGCTTAGTTCAAATCAAGTTTTCATTTGATCATTGGCTAGACACGCGTTTCGGTATCGTAAAACGATGAATAGCATCGATCACAATCTTCGAAAATTAACATCGGTCTGATGTTACAATGTACGTAAATGTAGAACCTATGTAAACGGGAATGGAGATAAGATGTTAATTGCAATATTGATTCTATGTAATTGGTTTCGTAAAATTAAATTTCGATACTCGAAATAGATCGAAATAGATTTAAATTTATTTATTTCTTTGCATTGAATTTCTCATGCAGGTGTATGGAACAATTTTAATTAATTTCGTTTGCAAATAGTTGAACTATGATTTTGAGTGTCTTGGTAATAGAAATATCAAATATAACCACAAATCTTTTGAGTAAGACGATTACACTTTTCGGTTTAAATCGAAAGTATAACAATTAGACAGCGGATTTTATGCATTTACAACAAAAATGAATAGGTGTAAATTAAAACAGTAAATTCATTGGAAGAATTAAAAAATACAGTTATATTCTTTTCAACCTATGCAACATGTTAAGAAAGAAAATCAATTTTTATTTCGCTCCGGTTCGTTGCGATTCAGCTAGAAAATGTTTATTGTGCATAAAGATCGGCTGTCTATTTATTACATATATTTTAAATTATCTGATGCAGCAGCATTTATAACTACATTTCTATGTATTATAAATAAAAAGAAATAGAAACTGAATTCTATTTCTTCGAATTAATGAATTTCTTCAATCGCGTGTCATTGGCAGAATATTTGTGTTTTTAAACTGATTTTTATAACTTGAATTCAATACTGTATAACCTTCCAAACAGTGTAAACAATGTTATGGGTAGACTGCGGAACTTTATTTACTGCGGAGCTTATGAAAATATTAAAAAATGGCTAGAATGCAAAATTCGATAGAATTTTGTACAATTATCCATTTGTTTTGGATCTACAAAGGCTGTTTCGATTAAAAATATAATTTTATTTAATTTCTCTTTCTTAAAATTTGTCGACATAAATTGGAAAATGCATAAACATCCGCAGTCTAGTTATGAGCATAACAATATATTTTTATAATTCTTCATATGAAATATTTATCAACTCTAAAGAGACTTTTTAAAAAAGTACCAAAAAGTACCTTCCTGATTTTTTATACATAATTATGTAATATATATCTAATTAGTGCGAAACGAAAATATTATCGCAAATTGTTTTTAAGATGCTTTCTGTCCAGCCTTTAGTATCACGTGTAGATGCTACGACCAGCAGCTGTCTTATAATTTTTTAATTATACATTCCGAACCCTTATCGTATCAATTTACTGAACAAAATGGTTCAACAAAATGAAAAGAGCTGATTACGACTAAAGTAACCAATATTTAATAAGAAATGAAACACGCGAAGAATTTACTTTCAGCCTTATCCAATTGCATTGGCGTTGGAACTTACATATTTTTTTATAGGAAAAACAATTTTTGGAAAAATGGCACTTACATCCTTTTTTAATTCCAGTCTTCAATTAGTCGTCCAAAATATAAATCTCCTGTTTAAGAACTGTTTATTGTTTTATTCAATGCATAGTTTAAATTAATATACTTTTATAATATTTTTCAAAAAATGTTCTTTTTTATTACTTAATAGTAGTTTTAATAGTAATAAAATGAATTACTAACTAATGTTGTAAAAGTGGTAGTTCTACATAATTTACTTTTCTTAAATATAATCTATAATCTACTATCTTACTAAATATATGTATACATATATTAGTATTAATTTGTCCCAAGAGCTCTTTCCGTTTTCGACCAATGCGCATAATATAAATACACTATAGTTTTCTAAGTAAGCAAATAGTGCAGTTAAATAAGCGAAACCTTGGGAAATGATAAAACATTAACAAAAAGATGATCGTACTGTTTTGTACAACAGACTTGTAAACAAGAAATGTTGAAAGTATTAACTATTAATTCTTTTTATTCCTGTGAACTCTACCAAAAATTTTAGAAGGCTCTGTAACAAGTGCCAGGTCAACTGTAATATTCCAGATTCTTTCTAGAACTTTTGCATTTGATTGGGAAGACAGAATAGGGCAGAAACTGATAGGGCGGGAATAGAATCCGATTTTTCCTTATTGCTACCCGCTCGATCAAGGTAGAGGATTGAAACTTGATCAAAAATGTTTTTTCTTGGTAAGCTATCGGGGTCGTTCATCGTCGGTTCGATTTGGTTCAAGAGCACTTTTGACCCTCTTATCTAGCTATATCCTTTCTAAAGCGTTCATGCCGAAACATGTGTACCGCCAAACCATAAAAAGTCATAGATTCTTTGGTTTCGTGTGAAGTGATTTCGATAAACAATTCTACAAAATCCAGTTCATTGAAAATGGAACTCTATACGTGCATGAGATCGGACATCGAAGTTAAATAACAGATTACGTTCAAATCGATAAGAGCGGGATATTGAAAAAGAAGATTCAATCCATTCACGAACGATTCAAGGGGTTCCTATTGAACTTTCATAACTGTACAAATATGTCATGATTGTTGAATCACGAATAGTGGTAAAACACACACACACAATTTGATGCATACATGAATGTTTCGACAATACTATAAAATATGTACTGATAATCCACTCAACATTTTAAGTTATTTGGTGAACGAGAACTTGAGGTATCGTGGCAACAGTTTCAGAAAATGTGGTTTCGAGAAAAACGCGTATAAAGATTCCTCTTCCAATTATATGAAAATAAGTATATTTACAACTAATTTGCAAGTCGAGGACCATACGATGAACCTTCTTTCTCTTCATAAAGTTCTTGTTCGGCCAATTTCTCTTCTCTGTGAGGAATTCTGGCTTTTTTGCCATTTCGGACGACCGACGCAATGCGACGCGACGGTCCAAACAATTATTCTCTTTTCATCTCGACAGCTTGGAAATATCTCTGTTTGGAACCAATAATTAGCCCTTTGCACTCGGAGCTATTTTAACTCGAAAATTAAACGTTCCTTCCGACCTAGAATAATTCCATTCTACATGATTTTTTAAATTTTATGGATATGAAATTGATGTAATAGCTCGTACAATACTAAAATGTTTAGTAATTGATTAGATACCAACATATTTAATAATGTAAATTATATCTTGAACAATTGTGCAGCAATTTTTAGTTGCGACTCTCTGAATCACTACTCGAGTGCTAAGGGTTAAACATTTCTTTCGACCAAAAATAATTTCATTCTACATGATTTTTTAAATTTTACGGATATGAAATTGATGTAATAGCCCGTACAATACTTAAATGTTTCGTAATTGATCAGATACCAACATATTTAATAATGTAAATTATATTTTGGAAAATGGTGCAGCAATTTCTAGTGGCGACTCTGAGTCGCCACTCGAGTGCTAAGAGTTAAACATTTCTTCCGACCAAGAATAATTCCATTCTACATGATTTTTTAAATTTTACGGATATGAAATTGATGTAATAGCCCGTACAATACTTAAATGTTTCGTAATTGATTAGATACCAACATATTTAATAATGTAAATTATATCTTGAACAATTGTGCAGCAATTTTTAGTGGCGACTCTCTGAATCACTACTCGAGTGCTAAGGGTTAAACATTTCTTTCGACCAAAAATAATTCCATTCTACATGATTTTTTAAATTTTACGGATATGAAATTGATGTAATAGCCCGTACAATACTTAAATGTTTCATAATTGATCAGATACCAACATATTTAATAATGTAAATTATATTTTGGAAAATGTGCAGCAATTTCTAGTGGCGACTCTGAGTCGCCACTCGAGTGCTAAGGGTTAAACATTTCTTCCGACCTAGAATAATTCCATTCTACATGATTTTTTACATTTTATGGATATAAAATTAATGTAATAGCCCGTACAATACTTAAATGTTTCGTAATTGATCAGATACCAACATATTTAATAATGTAAATTATATTTTGGAAAATGATGCAGCAATTTCTAGTGGCGACTCTGAGTCGCCACTCGAGTGCTAAGGGTTAAACATTTCTTCCGACCTAGAATAATTCTATTCTAAATGATTTTTTAGATTTTATGGATATGAAATTGATGTAATAGCCCGTACAATACTTAAATGTTTCGTAATTGATTAGATACCAACATATTTAATAATGTAAATTATATCTTGAACAATTGTGCAGCAATTTTTAGTGGCGACTCTCTGAATCACTACTCGAGTGCTAAGGATTAAACATTTCTTCCGACCTAGAATAATTCCATTCTACATTATTTTTTAAATTTTACGGATATGAAATTGATGTAATAGCCCGTACAATACTTAAATGTTTCGTAATTGATCAGATACCAACATATTTAATAATGTAAATTATATTTTGGAAAATGGTGCAGCAATTTCTAGTGGCGACTCTGAGTCGCCACTCGAATGCTAAGGGTTAAACATTTCTTCCGACCTAGAATAATTCCATTCTACATGATTTTTTAAATTTTACGGATATGAAATTGATGTAATAGCCCGTACAATACTTAAATGTTTCGTAATTGATCAGATACCAACATATTTAATAATGTATATTATATTTTGGAAAATGGTGCAGCAATTTCTAGTGGCGACTCTGAGTCGCCACTCGAGTGCTAAGGGTTAAACATTTCTTCCGACCTAGAATAATTCCATTCTACATGATTTTTTACATTTTATGGATATAAAATTAATGTAATAGCTCGTACAATACTTAACATCTTGGATAATGGTGCAGCAATTTTTAGTGGCGACTCTGACAATGAGTATACGTAATACATCATAAAATTTTTTATGAAATATAGACAGCGACAAACATGTTACAATTTGGACTAATCTGACTATGAGCTAAATTAAATGCAATGAATGCATAGGATCCCCTATCAAAACCGAAACATTAGATCATCCTATAAAATATCGCTCCCATCTTAGTTTATATAAACATTATATCATGTTTCGACCACGCAGTTCCAACGGAGAAAAATATGTCTCCCGTTACGGTCTGATTGCACGTCCAAACTGTGAGTTGCATTCTTTAAACGCCTCTAACTAAATTCATTTTACTTTATCGCATTTGTAGCTTTTAATTTTTTGAGAATTCAAAACTAGAATACACCCTTAAGTTCCTTAACGTTGAATCGTTCGTCTATAAATATCGTTTAATTAAATGACACCAAAATTACATTCGTATGAAACGTGAAATTTTTGTTTGAGGAGAGCCTTCCCTTAAAACTTTGAAAAACTTTACAGAACTTTGAACACGTTTTTCACGAAACGCGAAATGACTTTTTAAAAATTAATACTTTTTTCCAAGACAGTGAACCTTCAATATCTTGAGTTTGATGAAAACTCTTATTTCAGGAATTGTGAAAAAATTGAGACAAAAATTATGTCTATTTTTAACCCTTAGCACTCGAATGGTGACTCTGAGGCGCCACTAAGAATTGCTGTAATATTATTCAAAATATTGTTTACATTATTAAGTATATCGGTATCTAATCAATAGACTGCGGATCTTTATGCAAAATAAAAATTTCTTACCTGAATTGCAACAAACTGGAGTGAATTAGAAATTTATTTTCTTCCCTCCCATGTTTAGTAGGTTGAGAATAATATAATATGTAGTATGTTTAATGTTTTCTAATATTTTTGCTATTTCAAATTACACCTACTCATTTTTGTCATAATTGCATAAAATCCGCAGCTTACTATACAATTAATTACTAAACATTTAGATATTGTATGAGGTATTATACAAATTTCATATTCATAAAATTTAAAAATTCATAGGGAATGACAATATTCTAGCTAGGAAGAAATGTTAAATTCTCTAGTTAAAATTGCTCCGGCTAATGGTTAATGTATCAGAAGAACGATAAAAATACTTTTACATGTTTCGTAGATTCGCTTCTTCAGAAATTTCATGCATCGTCAGATTATATTTGGTTTTTCTGTTTAAGATTTAGAGTCGAGGAGCTAGACGTCCCACCATCTAAAGAGAATTTTTCGAGAATTGCTACGGAAGGCGATGCTGACTCTCATAATATTTGAATAGAACCAAAACGTATACAGTATTTACAGTGACCCACATTAATATTCGGACGCTCTAAAAATACGATAACTTGTTTAATATTCAACTGTATGATTTGAACTTTTTTAAGAAGTTAGAGCAATTAGTTTAATACACGATGTGATAAGAAATTTTTCCAAAAATTGCAATTGATCGGAATTGTAGAGAAAATACTAAAAGTTGCATTTCACAACTTTTTTATGTGTGTGGGGCTATATTGAAAATTTAAAAAATACGTTTTGTAGATCTGTGTCAATTATATCCATTGTGAAAGTTTCATCGAAATCGGTTGATGCGGAGCAAAATGACAGACATTGAGAAATGTAACAATCCCTAGATTTATTGCAATTTTTACCATCTTTAAACTTTATAGCTCATTGCAACGTTGACCGATTTTGACGAAATTTTCAGAATATGTTTAATTGATACAGATCTACGAAACGTGTTTTCTAAATTTTCCATTAAGCTCACATAAAAAAAAGTTGCAAAATACAACTTTTAGTATTTTCTCTGCTATTCCGACAACTTGCAATTTTTCTAAAAAATTTTTTTCACGTTTGTAGCAAACCAATTGTTCTAACTTCTCGAGAAAGTTCCTATCGTATGGTCCAATATTAAAAAAAGTTATCCCTTTTTTTAAGAGTGTCCGAATACTAGTGGGAGTCATTGTACATGAAAAATACTTCACTCTTCCTTATTTTCCAATTGCTTGAACTAAACACTAGCAAATTGTCTGTTTGACAAGATGTAGGAGGTCTCATTCCCAGAGGATGTGTTAGAGCTAGACAGCGGATCTTTATGCAAAATGAGAATTTTCTTCCTGAATTGCAACACACTTCAGTATGAAATGAAATAGACATTTTTTTCTATCTTAATATGTGTAACAGGTTAAAAATAAGGTAACAGTATTTTTAAATTCATCTATTTTTACCGTCTTAAATTACACCTATTCATTTTTGTCATAAATGTGTCAAATCGGTTGTCTACTTATAGTTAAATTCAATGAATCAATCAATAATAAAAATGTAAGAATCCTTAGATTTATTGCAATTAGAGGCCGAAAATCGTGAAAAACTGCAGTTTCTACCATATTTAAACATTACAGTAAATGTCCCTTTACAGTCCGGGTTCGTGGGCATGATCACTGTTCAGTGTCTACCCACTCCACTGCCTGCCAACGCCCATTCTGTCCTTCTCTATGTTCAGCTCTCTATCGAAGTCTCGCTCGGCGCGGTAGACGCAGTCATAAATCAAAAATAGTGTCCGGGTGCGATCATTGTCCGTGCAAAACACGGCTATTGGACATTCCAACGTTGACCGATTTTGGTGAAATTTTCAGAGTATGTTTAATTGATGCAGATCTACGAAATGTATTTTCTAAATTTTCCATATAAGCTCACATAAAAAAGTGGCAGGTGTTCGAATATTAGTGGGAGTCACTGTGTAAGTCCAAAGTATGTACACTTCCGCTCAAAAGTATCCGGACACTTGCGAAATGTGTAATAGCAACGCATAAAAGTTACTTAAGCATCTAAAATAGTGACTAAAATCGATCTTTATTACTTTCTTATGGAATATCTAACGTGTTAAGTTAAAAACTATCTATGCGGAGGCTTACCTTTAGACTAAGATTGAATACAAGATTCGTCGACGTATTCACCGCGATTAGATATTACCGCTTGCACTAATCGCGACAATCTTTCTATTATATTATTCTTTTATATCGAAAAATTCTCTGAATTCGCTCTGCACCTTAGAAATGAAACAAAGTGGAACTTGAAATTCTTTCAAACACCGAGACCGTTCCACTAGATTTCGTATTTGTGGATAGAATTTTATTATTGCATTTTCATTATACAATTTGTACATAAAAATAAATTCTATTGTGCTATGATACCACAATATTTTTACTTAATATTAATACTTAATATTAATAGTAATTTGAGCGGTAGTATACACTACCGGTCAAAAGATTGAAATCACTTGCTGATTTTTGTAAAAATCGAAATATCTAGTTGAATAATATTTCTTAACAGATTTCAACATTTTCTTATGCCCATAATGCTCTTGTATAGTTTATACACCCAGTGTAAGACAATGTTCAGAATGCACTTTTCTAAAGGGACATCTTTGGCAACTTCTACAAGAAGCATGGAAAAATATCAAATTAGAAACATTCGAAAAACTATTTGCCAGGATGCCCTGAATATGTCAGGCTGTTATTAAAAATAAAGGCGGTTTTATTAATGAAAGAGCAATTTAAAGAAAAATATGCATTCCTTGATAAAAAGTTGTAATACAAAATGTAAAACATACTGCTCGTACGTTTTTTGACAAATTAATCTTCCTTGGTTGTTCTAAAGGCACTCAGTTCTTCTTATAAACCTTCTGTTTCTCTGAATTTATATTGTGTATATAAAAAATTCCGAAAACCACGGATTGCTATCTTACTTATTTTGTTGGAAAAAAATCCTGAGAGTTATGAATTCTTTAGTTTCCTAGACCGGAACCTTCCCTTAAATAGGTGTCGTAAATAGGTAACAGGTTTTTATGTATTCATAGGATACGGGAATTGTTGAAAACTGAACCTGAGAGAATGCTTACTAAAGGAGAAACCAAAGGATCGTAATATCCTTCCTGTGCTATTTTCCATTCGAGGCTGTTTCTACCGACAAGCAGGAGTCACTTTCGAAATTCCAGAGCTTCGGCGAGTGATGACGTTGGTATTTACGCAGACGTTTCGACAATCGTACATCGCTCGGAGCGATTATTCGCGTACTCGCTGGTCGACAGACACAGCGAGGTTCGCATAATCGCGAGGTTATGCACGTTAAGAAGGATGTGCGAGTTAACTTAGCTCGTTGCATTAACGGAGATGAACTCATTCCGCCTATTTCTCTTCGTCTCTGTCTCTCTTGCCCAGTACTCCCTCGTCCTTTCTCTTGTTCCCTTCTTTGTCGATCTCTAACGCGTATCCAAGCGACCAAATCAACTCATCAACACAAACCAAGCAAAACTTGCTCTCTGTCTCTCTGTCTCATTCCAACTGTCTGTCTCCGTTTTTCCTTATCGCGCTGCCTTGTCTTCTTCCGAGCTGCCTATGTTTCTTTCGGAGCATTCTTTGCCTTCCCGTTTCACCCACTCATAAACCTCGTTCGTTCTCTCCTTTCTATGACGGAACTAACGAACCTTGAAAATCACATCTTGCAAGATGTTTGCCAAACTTTTCTGTCGCATACCCGATACCCCGCACCCCGTGGTCCATCCTCTTCGAAGGACCGAGGCGAAGAGAAAAGTACACTGACTCATCGGTATGTTGCACGAATTACACTCGGACAAGTTGTACAGAGCGACAAGTGATTCCTCCTGCTTGTAGTTTCTTGTTTATAACTAAACTGCGGATGTATATATGCAATTTTCAATTTCTGTAGACGAATTTTAAGAAACTCGAATCAAATACAATCTCATCTTCCGTGATAGTAGCCTTTTCAAATCTAAAATAAATGAAAATCGTACCAAATTCTGTCGTATTTTATATCCTAGCATTTATAAAAAATTTTCAAAAGTCTAGTCTACTTATGCAGTCTACTTATAACTACAACTGCAACGATTATTCGAGCAGAAAATGAGGCAGTTGGTCCTCCTTCCATTGTTCTAATCACCATCATCGAAAACTCTCTATATTAAAAGCCTTGACTCAAAGCAAACGATATATCAAATTGAACGAAAACTCCGTTCGTTCTATCATACTAATAGATTTATAATAAACTTTTGTGATTTCGGCGCAAGGTTCGATCATTTATAAGAAAACCAGCAAATGTGCAATTAATCAAACATGTTTCTCGACGTTTCGATCCTTATATGGATCATTCTCCGTTTAAAATTTATTTCTATTGTCACAGCAAGTATGTTGTTTTTTTATTTCTTTATTTCTGTTTCTCCATTGGATCTACACTGCTGTGTTACAATCTTCGTTCAAAATTTATTATACTTATATTATTTTTCAGACGCAAAAAATGTCTCTTTGAGAATGATCCATATAAGGATCGAAACGTCGAGAAACATGTTTGATTAATTGCACATTTGCTGGTTTTCTTATAAATGATCGAACCTTGCGCCGAAATCACAAAAGTTTATTATATATTTAATTTTCGATCGAGAAGAATTTCACCTATACTAATAGATTGTCTCTTTCTTAACATTTAGGGATGTTGGCCTCTGCGATACGAATAATAATTTTGCTAGGATACAAATATCAACATAAGTAGCTTAAGTAGCCATATATCGAAATAAAACTCAAAATAGCTCGAAGTAGCCATATATCAACATAAAAATGTAATCCTAACTAAACACTTGGTAGCTTTGTTCAGCATCTGCACCTCAAACTTTAAATGCATTGGAATTTTAATTATTACAGCCAAGATGATAGGTTGCTTTATTTTTTATTACCAAAAGTTCGGGCAATTTTTCGAGTAAAACCGAACTTTTGGATTTGAACAAACTGAAGAGCTGACATTTTTCTAAAAAAATTTTTTTAATGATTGTAGGTCAAACGATGACTGTATATGTATAAAAGAAAACCCCATTGGAATCTTTGATTTCATATTATCTGAAGGGAAGATATCAATGTCAACCATAAAAAACGGATCGTTGTAGTCCACAAGCGATACAGACTGTATTTTTGAGCAAATTTAAGTAAAAAAATGTGTATAACACAATGACAGTATAATAAAAATATGTACAAACTTTCAGACTAATTAATTCAATAGTCTTTTTAATAAAACAGTACAAAGTCGATATTTTTCGACCGGAAAAAAGCAATTCTCCCTTAAATATCGGTCGCGGGTGGTGTACTCAATTTTGGACAAGAGCCACGATTCTGTATAAGTATCCGAAGCTCTTCCACTTTAGCCTGGTTCTTCAACGTCTCTTCTGTCTTCCCACGTTTCTGTGAATATTACCTTGATCATTCACTATTTTTCTCAAAATCAGTATCATTTCAACTGCCACTTTTGTTCATGCTTCATACTAAGCCAGCAGAGCAGCCGATGATTGCATGCTTGAAAATGCATTAGAAGCATCAATTTTCAAACAGCCAAGCGGAAATGACCCGGACGAGTAAACCAGCTGGCGTCGAATTGTTGTCTCTCCTTCGTTTCTAAAAAAATATAGTTCCATTTGATCAGGCATTGGGGAATGAACTACATATTTAATTTCATATTATCTGGAAAAACAGATTCGTGTTATCGCGCATTAACTTCTTATTTTTATGTCCCCCCACAAAAAAATATACACATTTAAAGATAATTTTTTACCGAGTAAAAATCCCTTAATTTTTAATTCCATTAAATAAATATTCAATATATATACAGGGTGGTCCTTTTAAGTAAGGCCACCTAAATATCTCTTCAGGTTATAGTGATGCAAAAAATTTTTTTTCGGATTTATCAAGATCATCGGTGTTTTTTGACACATAACTACATTTTTTTTTATTGCATCGTGTAACTGATCAAAAAATACATTTAGATGTGTATAATAACATGACCTTAAAATGACCTTGATCTTCGAAAATTAAAGATACGGGATTGTGGTTGGCAGTTCAGCTTCTAAATTTCGTTTTCCTCAAAAAATTGGATACTATGTACTATAAAGTCGCGTTTACTGTCCGCGATCGGATACGCGATCACGGTCCAGTGCCTACCCACTCCACTGTCATGCTCTCCTTCTCTACGTTCGGCTTTTTATGAACTCTCGGCGCGGTCGGCGTGATAGACGCAGTCATAAAAAAATAATGTCGGTATGCGATCACTGTCCGTGTAGAACACAGGCTGTTAGACAGTAAACGCGACTTTACTGTACCTTATTTGAAGTGTACAAATTAATTTTATTATTCTTATTCGTTTGTGTAATTAAAAATGCACATATTAGTTAATATCAATGTATTCACAGATATGAAGAGAAATATTGACAAATGCGTGATATTATTACAATACAAAACACTTTAAACTTACTTTCGACCGCTGCACATGCCGAACAAAATCGATTGTTAACGCATTATGTGAAAACAGACGAATAAACAAAAGAAGTTCTATGCCGTATAATATGTTATCTAATGATAAGTGCTAAAATTATTAATACTCATACACAGAACTTCCAATTTTTAATGTTCTCTGTCCGCAACTGCATGCACAGTGAAATACATATAATCTAGTTAGATATTTAAGTGAAATTAAAGATTCACGTATCTGCTCTATTATTCAAAAGTTTAAAATACCCCCGTTGTTTAAAGCAAACGCCGCATCCTACATACACTACCGGCTAAAAGTTTGGAATCACTTGCTGATTTTTGTAAAAATCGAACATATCAATTAAATTTTGAAATGATCCATCGTTATTATATTAAATATTAACTAGTTGAATAATATTTCTAAACAAATTTCAGCATTTTCTTATGTCCATAAAGCTCTTTTATAGTTTATACATACTGTGTAAGATCTTTGGCAACTTGTATAAGAAGCATGGAAAAATATCAAATTGTGATTCCAAACTTTCTGCCGGTAGTGTATTTCTACGATATACGAACATATTTTACGGAAGCTTTTATACAGGGTGTTTCGTCTAAAACAGGCCACCTAAATATCTCCTCT
>CM052275.1:977429-997412 GCA_028455795.1 Lasioglossum marginatum
TTTTTTGTATTATCAGAGATAGAGGAGATATTTAGGTGGCCTGTTTTAGACGAAACACCCTGTATATTAAAACGAAATTATTTAGCGTCCTCAGTGATTTTCAAAGAGTTCTGTTTATATTTGTATTTAGCAATGTGTAAAGATGCACATTATTAAATGTTTAATAATGTGGGTAACATCCCACTCCTTTTTAAGAGTTCTCATACTGTGTTCAATAGTTTATCAATTAATTTCTCAGTGTTTACCAAGCTAGAACATTAAACTCTTGGGAATTAATAAAAGCGACTTCGATAGTCTCGTGAGAACCTTAATAGCCACAGTCGCTATTTTGATAATCCCTAGTGATCACTTGAAGAGCCTAATAAAAGGTGTCATAGGACATCGATATCTTTTTTGACGACTATTATCTTTACACAAACTATTATGATGTGGTTGTTCATGACTGGTGTTTGTCTTTTATCGCGCCACCTATCCGTTATAGTTAACACTGTTATAGGACGTTTTCAATTTTTTTTTAAATGATACAATAAATACGTGTCACCAAGCAAAATAATTTTGAGCGACTAGGGTAAACCTAAATAAAGGTACCAGTTACCGTGCCCCACCCGGTTATCGGACACAAAACAAACTTTTTAGAAATTAATAAAAATAACATGAAGTAAGTGGTATTACTTTAATTTAAAAAATAAAATTGATATTTCCCCTTCGTATATAAATCAAAACTATCACAATAATTTTTGTTTAACACTAACCGTAGTATTCTTTATTTTGTAATTATTGAAATTATACAGATCTTCCATTAGAAATTATTCAATAAATTACTTTATTCGAGCACGTATTATTATAAAAATTGTGAATAATCTAAATAAATTCAATCTTGTAATTTTTATAAAGCAATATATATCCGATACATTTTGTACCCAGTACGGTTAGTGTTGAGATATAGAAAACATTAGTTAAAAACCTTATTCCCCGAGACAACGTAATTTTTCGTTTCCGATTATAGAAAATGCAAAGAAGCTGTAATACACCAGAAGATAATAAAATAATGATTTTACTGTGCTACGGCATAAAAAAAATTAATTAACTAATTTGTTATCACAAATTTCTTGTGTCCGGTAAATAGGACCAAAACTTCCGATTAAAACTTCATTTCTCTTGCTTTTTACCAAAATCGCCCTATTGAAGATACAGAAAAAAGGTTGATAATCAATCGTTTATCACAAATAATGCAAAATAAATTACAGGATGCCTACAAATTAATAAAAAACTTTCAAGTCGTCACTAAATATCCGGTATATAACTGGTACCTTTACCCTAATACATATTTGAAAAGATGAATTTGATAAAAATAGTAGACATTGACAGAAATATTGTAGAATGTATTCGTTAGTTTCATGTACATGAAATACTTCACTCTTCCTTATTCTCCAATTGCTTGAACTAGTTAAAACAATATTTAAGATATTTTGCGAATCCATAACTGAACAATCGATAAATCAATTTTGTAAAAATATAAAGAAACAAATAGTTTTCATAACAAGTAAAGAAGTAAAAAGGTAAACGTTTGTATCCCGTTGTGCATAATTATTCGCCGCAATGTCATTGGTACTTTGCGTTTGCTGAAAACCTAAGCCGAAATCGTTCCACGTCGTTTTAGCGGCGATTCGTTCAACCAAACAAACCCGTTTCTTGAACCGAAAATTTCGCAGCCAATTTACCCAGTTGTCGACGAAATCTCATTTCGCATCTAACCTTCGACGATGCCTAGAGGGGACACGCTCGTACACGCGTGCGTATCGATCGTCCGAGCGATGCAATTCGCGGTGTGAATAAATTTTCCTCGATATTGTCCGTAGAAACATAAAAGTCTTTCTTAAACGTACTACGCTAGCCAAATCGACTGCACAATATCCATGTTCTCGTTATTGCTTATGCGTCCCGCTGCTCGTATGGCCAGGAAAAGAGCACACTATGCGAACTGAGTGCGATACAAATTTCCCGATTCGGGGCAGGGGTAAGAAGAATAAAAGTAACGCACGACGCTTTAAATCAAGCTAAACGAACTTCATGTGGTGAGCTTTCGTCTTCCTCTTAGCCAGTGGTCGGCAAACTGCGGCTCGCGAGCCACGGCTCTCTTTAACTACTTGTGTGCGGCTCTTCCACGAATGACGTGTTTAACCCTTGCGTAGTCAACCAGAATGTCCACTGTTTTTGGACAACCGGGGTATTCGGGTACCCCAGGCATTCTATTCCGATATATAAGATATGTAGCGACAAATTTTACTGGTATTCATTATCGATACTCTTAATGATCCCTTCCTATAATATACCAAAAATTGTTTTAAAAGATTTTGGCGAAAAATTATTTGAAATTACAATATAATTCCACGGTAAAACGAATAACTCTTATTCGTGTGTTCAACTTTTTTCTCTACGTCGCATGTCGACGACTGTTTTTGAGACGGCAATGAAGGGTCTCTCATCTCGTTTATACATATAAACAAAATATTATATTATAGTTTGTATAATTAAAATATTATAGTTTGTTCGTATGTACCGAAGAAGGATAAAAGCGTCGTATTATTGTCAATAATGCGTACTGGCAATTCTGTTTCTGGACCAAAACGAAAACCCGAAATTGTTGATTTCTATAATCAAACAAAATCTGGCGTTGACACAATGGATCAAATGCTGGGAAGACATACAACAAAAAGACGAACTACCAGGTGGCCACTATCATTTTTATAACGTAATTGATATTGCTGACCTTGCCTCTTACCTTACATACGTCTCAAACAATAGCATGTTGCGTAAAAGAACGAATGACCGCCGAATATTTTTACGTCAATTAGGACGTATTCTAACAATTCAAAATCGAGCATCACATATTCAAATAATGCGACATTTGACATCAAAATTAGCTATAGACAGTATGCTAGTAACATCACACTTAAGAAACATTGCATCGACTAGTTCTGCACAACCAGCGCCATTGTTGTTAGATGCAAGTAGAAGAAAAGTTCTAGGAGCCATATATGCTACGCAGAATCTAATAAAAGACGCATAAAAGCAAACAAAGTTGCCAAAAGTGCATGAAACCAGTTTGCGATGAACACGCACATACAATTACAATATGTAAAATTGTGATAATTTAATATTTGGCTGCTTTCTACTTTACCAAATACTAAATTATTGAAAAACACTGAAAAATGCTCAACTTTAAGCAAGCATAACTTCTGAACCATTGATCCTACAGGATCGAAACTTCGATCTGCAGGGTCCTCGGGTACGAATCTACTGAATTACGTACCAAATACATAATAATTCATAGGAAAAAGGCATAAAGTTTGAGTCCGGTGAATGAGTAGCATTAAGAATTTTGTATTCTGTATAATTTATTTCCAAAATTTCCATTCGAAATGCGTCGAAGTATGACTTTTTGTATATGGGTATCCGCGGGTACCCCGATTGTACAACAAGCGTACATACAAGTTTGAAGCTTAAATACTCAAACTATTTTACACAAATTTTTTTTCATGAAATGTTAATCCACGTAAAATTGGACACAACAAAGAATGGGGATCCAGAACGGTCTTGCAATATTTTGTCAGGAACATTACAAATTACTGAAGGAAATATGGGAAAGGGTACTCGGGTTGACTACACAAGGGTAAAATGTTTAGAAATTGATTAGATACCAACATATTTAATAATGTAAACAATATTTTCAATAATGGTACAAAGCAAGTTTTAGTCATGGCTCTGAGTCGCCACTTGAGTGCTAGGGATTAAACAAAAATGGAGTGACTTGGTAAGTGACTTTCTTTTTGTTCCCAAAAATAAAGAAAACCTTAGGGGGACCTTACATTTTCTCGGGCCGGAAGAATCGATCGTTTAGAAAGTATCCTATTGGAAAGTATCATATCTCAATAATATTCTCTGAAAATTTCAGAAGAAAATTCGTAATACTTTCGAAGTTATAGCAGACATAGTTGATTGTAGATTTTATAGGTGAAAATTCGTTTGTCAAAACTTTAAACGCGTTTCTCACAACAACGTTTTTGTAATCGGCGTGCATAACTTAAAAACCGTTTAACCGATCGGTCTGGAATTTTAATATGTTCTTCTACACAACAATAACCCCAATATAGACTAGAATAAATAAGATTGGTTAATTTCTTCCACAATTTTTAACATTTTTTTTACGAGGAAAATGCTATTTTTGAGACCACCAACTTTGGAGGACACCAACTCGAACAAAATAATCGTAGTCTATACTGGGCCATATTCATACTTTTTCTAAGGACAATTTTTTTTTCAAACGTTCCAGTGAGCCGCAATCGTGCACCCCAGCAGATCAAAATTTTTAAAATGACTTCCATGAGGCTGCAAAAAACTCCTATAAAAAATAATTTAAAAAATTATATAAAAATATTTTCTTGTATTTGAAGACTTAAAATATATGTCAAAAAAATTACGGACTCAAAAAATGTTTTTTCATTACTATATCAGTCCCAAAAAATTATTAAAATTTTCGACCGAGAAAGTGTAAGATCCCTTTAAAGGAACACCGTTTTTCAAGCATAGACGAGACTAAAAGCGGATCGCTGAAAGAAAAATGAAAATTCTCGATATTTTTTTAACGTACCTCGTACAGTGAAAATTATATCGTGTTCAGTGTCATAGCGAACGAACGCATAGTCTTAGCGAAGAACCGAATGTTGCCAGAAAATAGAAAACTAAGAGAAGACAGCGAAGAAGGATCAATAGGAAATGCGAAAAATTTCATTCCATGTAACTATAGAAAGGGATTGAAATGTGCGCATGTAGAGTAGACTGAGAAACTGGCCAGTAATATAATGGTTTCACGTGGAGCAATGGTAAGTCGTTGGTTTCGTGACTGGGGGACTCAGAGTTCGTGACTCATTCGTGACTGGGATTGGGATCTGACCTCGTCGGTGCACGAGTTAACCATTACATTAAACTTCGAACGGTAGCTGAAAAAGGGCCAAAAAACCGGGCAAAGTCGCGTCCACCAGTTACTAGTCCGAAATTATCGCGGGAAATTTGCCCGATTATCGGGATAATAGAGAAAATTACTTTTCCGTCGTCTTTCGACAAGTGGCAAGCAGTCTCGTCGCGGAGGGATGAAATTGCCGGCGAACGATAGTCAGGATAGACTTTTGCGATTGCACCACTTCGTGTTAAATTCTAAATGGCCAAAAAAATATCCCTAATCCTTAGCACTCGAGTGGTGACTCAGAGTCGCCACTAACAATTGCTGTACCATTATTCAAAATATTGTTTACATTATTAAATATGTTGGTATCTAATTAATTACTGAACATTTCAGTATTGTACGAGGTATTACATCTATTACATATCGATAAAATTTTAAAAATCATGTAGAACGGAATTATTCTAGAAAGAAATGTTCCGAGTTCGACTTAAAATAGCTCCGAGTGCAAAAGGTTAATTATTTTTTAAAGTATCGTACAACATCGGCACGGATATAATTTTAGTAACGTCACGAACGTTTTGACTGGATAAATAAATGTTAAACAAATGTCCAACGATGAATTAGTAAGTAGTATTTTGTGCCATTTGTATTTTTTATTTTTCTGATTTTAAATAGTTTGTTTGTTAATCTTTTACCGAAACCGCAATCGTTTCGTCATCTCTTTATTATAGTAGAGAAACATGACTTGCAAAATAATATTAAAAGACCACGAAAATATGCTGGTATGTACTTCGAAAATTGACATTATTTTTTGTGCTATTTAATACGTACATTTTCTAGGACACTACAATGTTCCAACAATAAATAAAAATTCTTCCAATCCATATTAAAACTATTAAAGTAGACTGCGGATCTTCATGCAAAATAAAAATTATCTGCACCGATTACAAGAAATAGAAACTAAGTTGAGTGTTACTTCTTCCCGCAATGACCCGCAATGATCTTTTGTTAGTAGAAGAGAAATTATATGTATATTGCATGTAAGAATTACGAAACTATAATAGTATCATTAGATTTTACGGTCCTGCAACCTAACTTTTTTTCTGTTCTGATATACAGAGTGTCTCAAAACGATAGCGTTAGCTAGAAATGGGAGGTTCCTTGGGTCATTTGAAGCGACATTTTCCAAAGCAAAAATGGCGTCCGCGGCTTTGTTTAGGAGTAATTAACGAAAAACACGGACCAATCAGAGCGCGGCTACAGCGGATTGATTCTGGTTCGGCCAACGGCGACGCCACGCTAAGCGGGACCTTTAGCCGGATTCTGTTTGCTGTAGCCGCGCTCTGATTGGTCCGTGTTTTTCGTTAATAACTCCTAAACAAAGCCGCGGACGCCATTTTTGCTTTGGAAAATGTCGCTTCAAATGACCCAAGGAACCTCCCATTTCAAGCTAACGCTATCGTTTTGGGACACCCTGTAGAACGATAGGCTTTCGGTCATTTGTAAAACGCGACGAGCTTAAGATTGTTAAATTCTTTATGTGTATTTAATAAAATAGAAAAATATTGCTTCGTGTTAATAGATAGAGCATGAATTAGGTGCGTCGGATTAGCGCTATAAATTGTATAATGGCAGAAAGTTCGAAGTTTAGTTTCGCCTCCGCTGCTCACCTTGCGTAAGACATTTCTCGTGGGACGCATAAAGTCAGCGTAACTATAACGGTGTGTGCTTGAAATAATATGGTAGATTAATGAAAGAGATTATTTAAAAAATTTGAATGATTTTTAACCGCATCTACTAAGATAAATGTGAAAATCGAGAAGGTAATTATTCGTGATGAATAGACTGCGGATGTCTATGCAATTTTCAATTTTCGTAGACGAATTTTACGAAAGTGAAATAAAATAGAATATTATTTTCCGTGGTAGTAGCCATTTTAGATCTGAAATAGATTAAAATCGTACTTTCTGTCATATTTTATATCCTAGCATTTTTTGAAAATGTTCAAAAGCCACGATCGCCTAAAATCGAAGTGAAAATCAACTATGTACTAGTTATTTTTGAGATAAAATTTTGTAATTGCTTGGTTGTATATCATTTTCGACGCAGAAGCGAATAGTGCTAAAATTAATTTCATATATCTAAAGATTTTAACGTGAAAAAATCTTTGCTCCAAAAATCATCAAACTGTTAAATCCATATCCTCATCTTTATATTATTAGCAATAATTTAATAATAATTTATTACTTACATGTATTGTATACAATATTAACCCAATTTCTTTTATTTTAGCCCAAAATCTTGATTTATCTCGATCTTGTAGAGTTTGTCATATATACATTGATCTTACGACTACAATTCTTCTTCGCCGCATAGTGGGCAATTCGGACGAAAGTTTCAAAATCAAAGAACTTTCGATAGAAATAAGATAGAGCGATGAAATTTTTTTGAAATTGAAGCTGAAACTTTGTAGAATATGGGAAAAATAGGGAGATTATGGTACGAACGTCTTTTAACGTCGAGAAAATTCGTTAATCTTGTAGAATTTCAAGAAAATGTGGTTTCTCCGTTACTACGCGCGGAAAAAATTTTTTTTTAACATGCTATATATCATTTCCCGTAGATTTTTTCACTTTATTATTATTATTTTTATTGTGGTTTATATATTAGAATACGATGTATGTACCTTCAAATTAGTGTGTCATAAAATCATTTCAACGAAAAAATGATTTCATTAATTTCTTGTCACAAAAATCGATTTGTTGAAAAAACCAAATATCGTAGACAAATTTTGAAACCAGATTTGAAATCAGCGTGAAAAAATCTACGGGAAATGATGTATAGCATATATTAAAAAAATTTTTTTCACGCGTTGGACTGAAAAAACCCAATTTTCTTGAAATTGTACAAGTTTAACGAATTTTATGAAGGTTAAAAAAGTTCGTACCATAATCTCCCTATTTTTTCCATATTCTACAAAGTTTCAGCTTCAATTTAAAAAAAACTTCATCGCTCTATCTTATTTCTATCGAAAGTTCTTTGATTTTGAAACAAATTTCGTCCGAATTGCACACTGTGCGCCGTATGTTGGTCCTTCTTCTCCTTGAGAAGTCTATTTCTTCTCCATTGTGCCGTTCGAATAAATTTTTTTGCATGTGATACTTTGCCGAAGTCTCTTCTTCATAGCTTTCTACTCGTTTGTTATGAATATTTTGAATAATTTTGAGAGATCGTTTGTTCGTTTCCTTACTGCTATTTTTCAATAAATCCGATACGTTTCATTTTAAATTTCATTAGCATTTTTTGTAAGACATTGTTTGCAACGTTCAAGTAATTTATCGTCGCTTAGCCTATTATATGTACTTATATTGGTAATAATTTAGGAAGAAAGCCTTCTCTTAATGGTTCTCATAGGAGCTCCAATATTTTTATTATAATGTTCTACCTTTTGCAATCGACACGAGCAAACAATCTCTAAAAATTATTCAGAATATTCATAACTAGACAGCGGATTTTATGCATTTATGGCAAAAATTAGTAGGTGTAATTTAAACCAATAAAAACTACAAAACACAACTTTTAGTATTTTCTCTGCTATTCCGACAACTTGCAATTTTTTTCAAATATTTTGTGTAGCAAACCAATTGTTCTAACTTCCTAAAAAATTTCAAATCGTATGGCCCAATATCTAAAAAGTTATCGTCTTTTTACATAAGTAGTTGTTCTTGTGCATAAGGAATACTTCGCTCTTCCTTATTTTCCAATTGCTTGAACTAAACATACTAGCAAAATTTATTTTGTCTGTTTGACAAGATGTAGGGGATCTCATTCCCAAGGGATGTGTTATAACTAAATTCAATGTATCCGTTAATCCGTTTCGGTTAGTGCAAAGATAGGGGATACAGGATCCTCGTAGACTGGCGGGGGGTTGCAGCTAGCTTTCCCGTCGACACTGACCGCTGGGGGTAATTATCGTGTCTCGTGGAAAGCTCTCACGCTCACGCTGAAACCCTTCCGGCTTGCAAACGCCGATCGCCGACCGCCCTTAAGGTATCCCCTGCATCGGCGAGAGTCTCCGACAACAACCGGTAATTTTTCTGCAACGATCTGTACAGCTTCTCTCGTTTCCCTCCCTACTTGGACGGTCCAGGGGTGCTTCGTTCGAGGACAAGCAGAACAAACAGGGCCCTTCCATCGGGCTATTTCGAAGCGAACCATGGAATGGGGTCAACTGTGAAAGTAGGATCACTCGTCGGGCATACTTCGCCAGTGCAGCGAAATCGATTTTTGTAAGAAGCATCCTCTCGGTATTTGCACGCTTAACGTACACTACGGATGGTGTAACTGCGCCCAGGGCATAAGACGATCCGTTTCTACGCTACATAAGAACACCGTATAATCATATAGATCAGTAATAGTAATAAGTAATCACTGGAAGAGATTCATAATTTCTAAGCTAGTTATTGCTAAACATACTGTAACATACGAACCTTGTCTTCCTCATTCTATCATACAACGATATGTATAGACAGCGGATCTTTATGCATTTATGGCAAAAATTAATAGACGTAATTTAAAACAATAAATATATTATAAAAATTTAAAGATACTGTTACATTATTTTCAACCTATTGAACATATTAAGAAAGGAAATAAATCTCTATTTCGCTCCAATTTGTTGTAATTCACATAAAAATGTTTATTATGCATAAAGATCCGTTGTCTAGTTATGCAATACGATCAGAATTAATTTCGTGTAAAATTTTCATTACATCGTTGCATGTATAAGCATAGTCAATTTATTGTTAGTTATACAGGGTGATTCACCAGATATTACCACCTCGATTTTCGTCATTATTATTATTCGTAGCAAAGAATGTTTATATACAGTTGAATGGCTTCGAGAACTGCATACTTTGGTGTTGTGAGTTTTTTTTGTAGATGGACGCGTAGAAGAGTCAGTATTTTTGTAAATGGGATATACGACTTTTTAAAGTATTAACCTATTAATATCGAAAAACCTGTTATGAAATCACGACTTTCTTAATAATGTTGCAATGATTCACAGAAAAGCTTCAATGTGGCGACCGTTTACATCACAACATTTTCTGAATTGAACAAGGGATGATTGTTCTACATTATATAATAAAACTGGTGATATGTTATTGCATTCAGTGATGATACGATCTTTCATATCAGCAATTGTTGTCCGAGCCTCAGCGTATACTTTATTTTTCAAGTAACCCAATAAGAAAAAGTCAAGGGATGTTAGATCAGGTGATCTTGCCGGAAAATGAATGGGACCACCTCTTCCAACGATTCTTGTTATTCTTGCATAATATGCAGGACAACCATCTTGTTGGAGCCACATTGTAAAATGTAAATAGTTGCCCCATTGAATTCGTAACATTATCAAGAGAGTTGTGATTTCGTAATAACACTAAAAGTAATATATCTCCTTAACTAATGGTTTTTTGATATTAATAGGTTAATACTTTTTTGTAGAGAATATGGAGTTTCATCTATTGGTGCAAGAAAAAATATACGATCTCATTTAAAAAGATACTGATGACCTTCATATTTCTTGTACGCGTCCACCTACAAAAAATCTCACAACACCAAAGTATGCATCTCTCGAAACCATTCAACCTTATACAAACATTCTTCGCTACGAATAATAATAATGACTAAAATCGAGGTGGTAATATCTGGTGAACCACCCAGTATGCAGGAGAAGGGACATATAATTATCAATTTAATGTTATCAATACTAAGCGAAAGAAATCTACTGTTCCACTATATATTTTAAGGCTTTTAATAAATTATGTATATCAATTGATTCTTAGGATAGTTTTTATATATTTAGGATAGTAATTCTTCATAGGATTGTTTTTAGTATCCTAGATTTTAAATATTGACAATAATTGTGCAATATTGAAACCAAAATTGAAAATCCGCGTTGTGTCAACAAATTTTAGGGTGTATTTTGTGTGACAAGACACAAGGTTGAACAGAATGTTCCTCAAAACATCTAATTGTAAGATGGGGATTTCAAGAGGATCTACTTACTGTTGATGTAGGGCCACTAAAATGACGAAGAAGTTGTTAAACTTCTTGTCGGGTGTATTTAAACATTATTTATAAAAATAGATAGAATATGGAAAACCATAGAAAATTAAAAATACACCTGCAAATATTTAACTCTATTTCTAATATTGTAAAAGCAGTAGCACTCGCGTAAAGCTGCAAACATCTTATGCTACTGTCAATAATTAACCCTTTGCATTCGGGAGCTATTTTAAATTTTAAATTTTATGGATATAAAATTGATGTAATACCTCATACAATATACTTAAACGTTTAGTAATTGATGAGATACCAACATATTTAATATTCTAAATTATATTTTGAATATCGGTGCAGCAATTTTTAGTGGTGACTCTGAGTCCAAGGAAAATCGTGTAATGTCGCACAATAAAGTTACAGCTGTGAGAAAAACAAGAATGAACACTCGGCCATTGATTGACAAAATCGATCTATTTAACATTATAAAACATTTTGAAAAATCATTATGTAAAAAATAAGGATTATTGTATAATAGTTGACGCAGAATAGTGCTAAAATTAATTTGAAAAAAGTGAAAAATGTGAAAATATCCTCTCTCTCTCTCTCATCTTTATATTATTACTACACTGCGGATCTTTGAAAATCGAGTGGGTAAAATTCAAAATTGTTGAAAAATTTAAGAATTGAAGATGTCAATATATGATTTTTCCTCTACTAAAATCATTAAGGGAATATTATGTAAAAAATAAGAATTATTGTGTAATAGTTGATTAATTTTAACAAAAATAATCAGATAATATTACTGATGCAGGGTGTAAAGTAAGACAGCGTCTAATTAGAGCAAGGAAGCTGACAACGATGTTTAAAATTCATGTGCCTATTGACCTTAGAATAGGTTCAGAGAACAGTGCCTACGTAGAACAGTGATTGCTTGTGTCAAGAGCCGTCAAGGGAATGCATAATAGCAACACACGCATCGGCTCAGGGCGCATGGCTGAGCATAATCAAACTTAATCATGCGCATGCTTCCTTAATGATTTCAATAGGTTTTATTAAAATTTATTTCCAGTGATTCAGATATACAATTATTCTCTTTGTCCAACTATTCACATGTCTTTACCAATCTGGTTAGACAACTTTTTTGTTTCTTCTTACAAATATTTCACAATATGTAAAATGAATATGATTAGTTGTTATTTGGTACTTGTATTTGAAAATGATTAATTGTAGAAAGTAAATGCTGATTTTCTATTATACTAAATCTGTGGCTGAGCTCAGCCATGCGGCACAAATGACCTGTTTAAAACAAATTTATTTTATTTTAATTTAATAGTATTTTAATACAATTTTCAATCAGTCAGTGTGCTATATCTGAATTCAAATAAACTGCAATTTCTACTTTATTTTTATCAATAAACTGCGGATCGTTATGCAAAATAAAAATTGTCTGCATCGATTGCAAGGAATAGAAATCACATGTACCGACATCTTCAATTTTATAAATTTTCCAGCAATTTTGAAATTCATCTACTCAATTTTGCAATAAATGGATAAAGATCCGCAGTCCGTTTATCAACAAATAAAAGTATTGTAAAGTATGATATCTAGTTTTATTCAGAGTACCTAAAAGCAGGGTTTCTTGTAAAGAAATTTGACTCTCGAAACAAATCTAAATCGTTTTACAGTAAAGTCCCAATCTAAGCGCGACGGAGGTGACCGTTCCAACGTTCACCTAGGGCCAAGAAGCTCGAGCTGCCTCGGTCGCCGAGCAGTGTAAACATGCCAAATCCGGTACCGGTAGGGTATATCGGTGTGAACCATTACTAATCCAATTACAAAACTTCTTTATTTGTCATTATTTTTTTATGGGACTTCGATCAACATATTCATGGCATTTTTCTAATGAAAATCATACCAAATATGATATAATTCCGATGATATTTACTTGTGTAATGAACTATGAAAGTTTCGAACACAAGGAAGAACAGTGTATGGGAAATTCTTTGAACTGTGCCGGCGCGCCGCGACTCTCCACATCTCTTTCTTTTCCATACGCTGTCCTTCTTTGCGAAAACATTCATTGTTCATCACTCAAGTAAATATAATTGGAATTATATCATATTTGATATCATTTTCATTAGAAAATCCTACGTTCGACGCGGTCTTTAAAAAAATAGTGTCCTGCTCATATTTAGGTCATAAGAATAGGAGTCTATTTTGACGGGGACATCCAAAATGTCATTTAAGTACTCAATTTGTGGCAATTAAACTAACTGAATAGCTGTTTCGTTGAGGATATCGGAAAGATTAATGTGTCTACACGAGATATCATCAAAAGTAAATTTTTAAAAATTATTCATTAGAGCTGTGAACGGCCTTAAGCATTGCCAATTATATATGTATACAGTAAAGTCGCGTTTACTGTCCAACAGCCTGTGTTCTTCACGGAGAGTGATCGCATACCGACATTATTTTGTTATGACTGCGTCTACCGCACCGATCGCGCCGACCGCGCCGAGAGTTCAAAAGAAAGCCGAACGTAGAGAAGGACAGTATGACAGTGGAGTGGGTAGGCACTAGATAGTGATCGCGTACCCGATCGCGGACAGTAAATGCGACTTTGCTGTAGGTATAAAAATCGTCCGTTGTCCGAGGGTTAAAGATACATGCGTACTCTTCGTACTTCGCAAGAAAAACGAAAGGGGGTCCTCGTTCACATCCAACGTGTTAGATTTTGACGACATTAATCCCAATCGGACGACTCACAGCCACATTCTTGTCGCATTCCTGCCAGAAGACTTCTTGCGAGGCATTCAGAGTACGTACTGGTAGAAAATAATATAGTTGGCTATTTAAGAAGAAGGCTTTATAAAATGATGATCGTACATACCCAACATTCGTGGGCGTAGTTAATAGTACTAAGGGCCTGTTCAGACACGGCGGAAACCGCGCGTTTTCGACCGCGCGATTTTTGTTTTCGATTATTCAACCGCGCGGTCATGTGTGAACGAATGCATAGACGCTAAGGGGAAAGAGGACTCACGTGACATATCTAGAAAGGAACTAGAATCTAACTAGATTTTTGGGTCGAAACATGGGTTTGCGGGCTTCGTTTATTTGCCCTTATTTGAGCAAATTTTGGGCGAGGGCTCATTCTAAAGAGGAAGGTTAAATGCACTGCGCTCAACTCATGATTTAACGAGATTATGTTTATATCTAATAATATAACTGTCCAAAGTAGGCAAAACAAATCGAGAAAACACCTGCAGATTCCAATGTATTTTTCTGTCTCTAAAAGACTTTTCTCGTTAAATCATGAGTTGAGCGCAGTGCATTTAACCTTCCTCTATCAAATAAACCTTTGTACAGTTCAAAATATGCTCGTATAAGGCTAAATAACCGAAGCCCGTGATTGCATTCAATTTCCCCATATTCCGTTCATGAAGACAGAGTCTAGAGCAAGTCTAGAGCCAATTTTAGTTCAGCTAGTTAGACGAGATGGCACCTAGTCAGGACTGTCAACGGGGGATCATAACAACAAAACTATAAAGGGCTTGAATCCACTAATCTATTAATAGGATCTATTAATAGCAATAAAGATATTAATAAAGAAAAGAAAAAAACGTGAAATCATAGCAAAACTGAAGTGTTAGGCTGATACATGTGTATGTTTATCATTGTTACCACAAAAAAAACTTTTTTTTCTGCACAGAGGTTGGTAACACTGATAAATACCCAAAAATCAGAAAAGTCACGGGGTCCTTCCCCCCTAATGTAATAAGATCCGCGCGGTTCAAATCGCGTGGTCGAAAACGCGCGGTTTCCGCCGCGTCTGAACAGGCTCTAATAGTGCAAAACATTACAACTAACCGAACTTATCAAGTCTAAACTTGCTCAATTACCTATTGTACTATCTAATGATTGTTAACGCTTATTATACTAGAAAAATTCAGTGAACATTTTGAAAATGTAGTCCATATATGAGGAAAATAAACTTTAACGTTAGAACTCGCATATTTTTAGAAAGTCCCGTACAAAATTTGTAAGAAAGTTATTTTTTAAATAGTTTGTACAACATGCACGTAATGTGGATGCACACTAACAGTTTCGAAAAGATTCTTCTAGCGCACGCATATTGTAAACGTTTTCAGTCTACAAACGATCCCCTAGATTCATGTATTATTATGTCATTTTCACTTTCCTCGCATAATGGCTGATCGTTAATACGAAACCAGTGTAATATATGTGGTGTTTGGCAACAAGCGAAAGAAAATTTGAGGGATGATTCTTCATTTGTGCTCGCGGAACAAGATCTTTAATCATTGATCATTTGAAAATCATTCGCAATGGAAAATCATTTGAAAATGAAGCTGAAATTGTAATTTTTTAATCCTTGATTTTTGATCCCTGATTTCAAATTGTTCGAAAGAATCACCGCTTAAACTTTCTTCCAATCATTGTCGAACATCCTGTGTATACACAGGGTATCCCAAACTAAATCGGCCAAACTACTAGAAAGAAACTACCAAAAGAAGAAAAACATGTTATATAAAGTTTGTCAGGAAACGCTTTGTTACAGAGTTATACACAAATATAGAGTAACTACGCATGTTCCATTAGTAGACTGCGGATATTTATGCAAAATAAAAATTGTCTGCATTGATTGCAAGAAATAGAAACTACGTTGAATGTTATTTCTTCCCGCAAAGATTTTAACAGAGGAGGAATTATATATTGACTTCTTCAATTTTTTAAATTTGTCAACAATTTTGAATTTCATGCTTGTTGCTATTCATTAGAGCACATCTGTGTGTTAATAGTTACGGGTCGTTCATAAACAGTTATAAAATAATATGATATAATGAAAAATGATTACCAGACATTTTTAAAACCCTCATTTCAAAATGTTGTTCTCGTGCTCGGATACAAGCTTGAACAATGGAATTAATTACAAAATAAAGTTTTTGATCCTCTTTGTCAAGCTTGTATCTGAGTACAAGGACAACATTTTAAAGTGAAGGTTTAAAAATACTTGATAATCATTCTTTATTATATCATATTATTTTATAACTGTTTATGAACGACCTGTAACTGTTACCACATATGTGTTCTAATAACACTGTCCAACACCAAAAATGTTTCCATATAATTGTTTGGTGGATCTTATACAGTTTTTTGCGCTGATTCCGAATCTGCCCTTAATTTTTCTCCTACACGCACAGTTTTGAGAAGAGAAACATGACTTTGAAAAAAATACGTATTTTTCAACTTTGAAATACGTCTGACGTATACGTTGAAAAATGCGTCTTTTTTTCAAAGTCATGTTTCTCAAAAACTGTAGGTGTGGAGAAAAAATTAAGGGCAGATTCGGAATCAGCGCAAAAAGCTCTATAAGATCCACCCAACAGTTATTTGGAAACATAAAAAAAGTTGAAATTTGTTGGACAGTGTAATGTGCAAATGAAACTTGCATAGTTACCCGTTTCATACATACAAACTTTATATAACATTTATTTCTTCTCTTTATGGGTAGATTAAACCCTAGCAGATTGGCCGTTTAAGTTTGGAACACCCTGTATATATTAACTTGCTTATATATATAATTATATACACATAATTCTTTGAAAATTCTATCCGAACTTATTTGGCACACGTTTCTCTTCTGGTTTAATCTTTTCGATGATTTTTTGTTGCTGTTCTATCTTCGTTGTTTTCACTCGTAAGTCCTGAAAGAACACATTATAATTTATTATATTGCGTGTAGATTCAGTAATGTTTCGATACATGTAAGAGAGACGTGTACGAAATTCGTGAAGAATTTATTCTTACTACGCGCAGTATACCCCAGAAGCTCAACGATAAAAATTTTTTGATTTTAATTTGGAACTCCTATCAACATATTTATGACATTAAATGTCTAATTAACATGTAGAGGGCCGGACCAGCCGCTATAGCCACCGGGGACGAACTTGGGAATTTTGCATAATACAGTGATTCCCATTAATATTCGGACACTCTTAAAAAGACGACAACATTTTTAATATTGGACCATACGATTTGAACTTTTTTGAGAAGTTAGAACAATTGGTTTGCTACACAATGTGAAAAAAATTTTTGAAAAAAATTGCAAGTTGTCGGAATTGCAGAGAAAATACTAAAAGTTGTATTTTGCAACCTTTTTTTATGTGAGCTTAATGGAAAATTTAGAAAACACGTTTCGTCGATCTGTATCAATTAAACATATTCTGAAAATTTCGTCAAAATCGGTCAACGTTGCAATGAGCTATAAAGTTTAAACATGGTAAAAATTGCAGATTTTCATGATTTTCGGCCGTTAATTGCAAGAAATCTAAGGATTGTTATTTCTCAATGTCTGTCATTTTGCTCCGCATCAACCGATTTCGATGAAACTTTCACAATGGATATAATTGACAGATCTTAAATTTTCAATGTAGGCCCACATAAAAAAACAATACAATTACTCAATTGTAAAATGCATCTCTATAATTTCGACTAATTGCAATTTTCGAAAAAATTTCTTTTAGTATCATGTAGTATAAACTAGTTGCTCTAACTTCTCAGAAAAGTTCAAATCGTACAGTCCAATATTAAAAAAGCTATCCCTTTTTTTCAGAGTGTCCGAATATTAATGGGAGTCACTGTAAGTCACTTTGGTGTCAAAGTCCTCACACATATGGAGACATTAAGATATACTTCTATCAGAGGAAATCTTCCTCAAGATAACTAAACAAACCTTTTCAAGTTGGTTAATTTTATCTTTCAACTGAGACACGTGTTTAATTCGTTGCTTATGATTTTGATGGCCGATTAGCCCGGCATACTGTTCACTAATCTTGTCGTGATCTTTTTTTAGACCCGCATTATATTCAAGAAGCTTTTGGACCTCCCTATAGGAATAAAAACAAATTATTTTATTTATAGGATAACATTTTTGAATAAACTGATTCATATGAAAGAAATATACTCTTCGGCTGCTTTCCGCCGGGCTATTTCTTCTTCAAGTAATTCAGTCTTGTCCTCTACATTATCACCCCTCTCCGAGAGGGTATTAGAAAGTTCTTCTATTCTGGCATTTGCCTAGAAATATAGTATTATAAAATCTATAACATAATTCTACTATACAACTGTACAACTATGTAGAGTCAATACCTCGGCTAAAATATCTTTGTGTATGGCAGTTTCAGCTTCCAACAATTTATTGACTTCTGTCAATGAATTTATTGCTACTTTGCTTTCCTTCAACTGCAGATCAAGTTCACCATTCATCATTTCTAACTGAGAAATCTCAATTTCTTGAGTGCTACTTTTTTCCTCCAATTTAAGCAGCTTGTTTTGTGTTTCGTGTAAATCAAAATTAGAATTATCAAATAATTAGTGTTTACAAAACATTAATTTCTAGTATTTACATTGACTTACCTTATCCTCGTTAATTTGTTTTTGGTTGGTCAATTCAGACTCTAATGTATTTATTTTTTCATTTAAATCTGATATGTGACTTCTGAGGTCACTTTCTAAATCCTTTATAGTTTGGATTTCACGTGTTTTAGCTTCACAAGTTTCTAATACTTGTTTTTGGAGAAGCTCTACCTCGGACTGATGTTTCTCTGTATGCATCTTTAATACTTCTTGCTGCAATTGAATCTGCAAGTAAAAATTGCAAATTATCTAGACATCCAATTAAATGGAAATGTATTCACAATTCTAACAAATATTTCACAACCATAGATTCTATCTCTTTCTGATGTCGTTCTGTGGTTTCTGCTTGATTTCTATGTAAATCCTCTAATTGAGACTGTAACTTTTGTTTCTCTTCCTGCATCTCTTGTATGTGTTTCACATGCTCTTCTATAGTTTTCGTTTTGTTCAAACATTCTACTTGTAAATCTACAAGCTGGTTCTCTGAAGTATATTTTAATTTTGTATCTGTGGCAGGTAGAATATTCCTTGACTTTACCTTTGTACTTCTTTTTGGTCCTGCCTTTTGTGCAGGTTGAGGCTATAAAAATACGGTTTCATTAAAAGAACAATTAATACTTATTTATTTAAAAGAATTTACTTACTGTTCTGAAAGTTATGCTAGATTGATTAGTACTCCGGTTGTAAACTGATAAGCTGCAGTCGGTGGCAGTTGTGCTTTTGTTCTCATTAAATCTATCCGATTTGTCTAGACTAACACCTTTCATTGCACTATTAAATTTAGGATCATATGCTCCTGGTGGAGGGACATCATCTGTAAATATACATTTGTACTATTGTAACAATCATTTCATGAGGAAATGTATCATTGTCATAATTATAAACATATTTGTAAATTCATGCAATGTAAATACTTACTTTCCAATTCGTTAAATCGTTGGATCTTTGCTTTTGCAAACGACATCGTAATAAGCTGTGTACAGTGTAGCAGTTGTTACTGGTTGTTACTGTTGTTATATTTGAAATGACGGTTATACAAATGAACAGGATTGTTTATCCAATGAAGAGACTGTATGTAGTGAACGACCAATCCAGTTAAGGCATAGAATAAGAATTCTATGTAACGGCAGAGAGGATATGAGAGTGCTCATCAGTGTTGCCAACTTAGATTTTTTAAAATTATGGGGAAGGGTACTCACGTGAAAGGAACTAGAATCTAACTAGATTTTAGGTCAAAACATGGGTTTGCGCGGATCGGTTTTTTGTCCTCATTTGAGCATATTTTGAGCTGCACAAAGGTTCATTCTAAAGAGGAAGGTTAAATACAGCCCGCTCTGGTCATGATATGATGCTGCCACAAAGGCAGATTCAGCGTCCAGCGGCTTCATGCCGTCCAATGCCGTCCTCCTGCCCATGTCCAAATCCTGGTCCTATGGACGGCACTGGGCCGGCATATGCGCGCACAGGAGATCGACCAAAATTGAGCCAATCCGGCCTTGAGCAGCTCCGAGCGTAGC